>JAHQIW010005005.1:0-462090 GCA_019055375.1 Parelaphostrongylus tenuis
AAAACATTCACTCCAAAATCTTCTTTCAAGCACTTAGCATCTTCATCTTCTTTCAAACAAGTAATCAGCTTCTTTCAAACACTTAGCACCTGGTTTATATGATGGTCCAGTTGGTAGTAGAGATCAACCGCCACAAACTACTCACAGGGCTGAGGAGTGTAACTTGTTTAGACAAAAGTCGATCTGAGATATGGCATGAGATCACACATGATGACAAGGCACGCATCTTTGAGGTTCGTTTTTGGTTCGCAGGACTCTACCACGTACGCGCTGTTGGGGCGCGTATACGTAGACGATTCAAGAACATTTTGATATTCGTGAGTTGGGCTGAGATGCGTTTTCAACAATAGGATAAGTAGAAGGTTCATAAACCAAATTAATCTGTTTGTGGGCTGTTCCACACAGCTGATGATGGCCTAATTTTGAATGTCAACGAGTCTGCAGCCGCAAGATCGTTAGTGGATACAAGCTTTTGAGTTTGGACAAGTGAGTATAAGACAGAGGCATGTTGGCAAATCAATTTCGAGTTATAAAATAACTGTTGATTGAATATCCTGTGCCGCCACATAAAAATTTAAAACTGAGTACCCTACGAGCCATTGTAGGGCACGAGTACAAAGGTTTGGATTAAATGTTTTTACTGTCACACTGAAACAAAGACATCAGCGCGTAAAACTCGCAAAGGTTTTCAAAAAAGTCTGGAATAAGCTGCAAGATTGAGTACCTTATTATCTCGAGTGATATCGTGTCATATCTCAGACCAAATATTTGATTGAGCCAGATGTTCTTTCGCTAATGTAAGACTCCGTACGGTTGACATCCAGTGAGAATTGAACCACCTATAAAGGACGAGACGATGAGTGTTCAAACTGAAGGTGAATTCCATGCTAACGGAAATTTTTATCCAGAGTTTTTCAAGAGCCAAACTCAAGATACTTATATAAGGACTAATTCGATAAATTGACGTTTCGGCGATTTCGGCCTCTACAGGTAGTATACTAGGTTGTTCGCAACTCACTCACTTAAAACACCTTCATTGATTTAACAGAAAATATTACCAGGCCTAGGTTTCAACTGCATCAGTACAAAATAACTTTCCAACATACTCACCGCTTTTATGAGTCTTCCTTTAAGTTGTTCAAGTGGAAACTAAACGTGCCGAGGATTACGAGATTCAATTCTTTCTATCCGACAGCAAATGAATAAACGATCCCTTTCGCTGTACAAGAAAGTTCCATAAGAGTGTTAGTAATCTTTCGTGAGCTTGAATTTTGCGCGACTACTGTGCATTTTCGTTCTGAAAAGGATTTTTTATAGCGCTGTAGCTTCAACGTAAGTTTTCATTCCACACGCACTACATATGCTTCTTATCATTCCGCTTATATTTCGCTGGACAAAACTCTTTGCTCAGGACTGTTAGTGAATGTTCGTTAGCTCAAATCTCGGAGAATTCAAAAGCGAGTTTGTTATTTTGAAAAGTTCTTCTAGCAGCGCTGGAGCAAAAAGAAAACTTTGTGCTTCACGCAAGCGTATTTCTCGCAGGAAAAAGCTTTTCCCCTAAAATATAAGCAATTTTTCAATACCGTATGTTTGATAAATCCAATGCTGCGCTTATTTTCTAAGAAGACTGTTTCACTGCATTATGTCAGAGAAAGTGAGATTGAATGTCATTTACGCGCACTGCTCGTTAAGTAGCGTGAGTAATGTGGATTGATAACATCGATTGATAGACCACGTAAAAGCGATTCACATTTGGAGTGCGATTTTTGCTGTTGAATTTTGAAATTTCGCCCTTTTCAAGCAAACTTCAGATGGAACATAGGTCTCTGATATCACAAAATTTCATCTACATGTTTATGTGCTTCTCGTGCTTCCAGCGATTTATAAACGTTATGAAAACAAAAGCACGCAGCGGATATGAAAGATAGTTTTTTCTTGTTTGCTATAACACTGCAAAAAGACCTTTTCAAAAAACGAGCATGTACAGCGCACACTGAGATTTAAGCTTTTGAAAGTTCACTTACATTCCTATGAAAAGTTCATGATCAGAGAAAGCGATCGATTCTCATTAGCTGCCGGTTATTAATTGATAACCCCTAAGAACAACGTGTACCAACTCAGGTACACGATTGTTTGAAGGCCTTCCCGCTGCAGAAAAGTTTTCTCGAGATATTGATAATCGTTTGAAAGCTTAAATTTCTGCAATTTCAGAAACCTGTTTAGCTTTAGAGCAAACTTCTTATTACGTTGTAGCGGCAAAAATATAATCATTTTTCATAATCAATTTTATTCATTTGCCCGGCTGGGGTCCGCTATATGGCTCCTCTCTAAAGTTCAAAGGCTTTCTCAGATAGCCAAATCTCGAGGTAGAAGATGTAACTGGTCTTTGCAAAGTTGCTATATAACGCTGTAAAAGCGAAAAGAAATTCTTCCATGCCTGTAATACTACCCCGCTGCCTGAACGGCATAGGTCGTCTATTGGTAGTTATAGGTGATAATTATACGTCAGAGGTATTATAAACATGCAAAAAGAATGGAGTATCCTAAGTGAATTTCTTATAAAGGTTTTTATATGAAAATGGCGACTACTTCTCATAAAATCCCTCAGTGTCCAACGGTAATACCATGTGCTTGGAAAAAATCGAACTTTTAAACCAAAATATGCATTTCTGTCGCTTGTCTTGCAAGAACGTAGCTTGAGAGCGCATCTCTTGCAACAAAACATTTCTAATCGAGGTCTATGTGGAGGTATTTCCTGTAGCTTGAGTAAGTGTAGGAAGAGAGCGGGTTCATCATTGCGCATGAAACCGTACTTCCCCTATCAGTACCCATATTCGAGAATAGTATTCTTCGCTCTCTAGATATTTTAATATTTATTCAATAGTTTGAATTTTGAAGAAATGAAAGGTGTACTTAATTTTTTGAAAGGTCTTTGTAATACACTGTAACAGGGAAAAGAAATATTATTTAACACTTGAGCATCTTTCGATGAGCAAAGCTTTTCATCAAATAATTCAGCAATTCGTCAATATTTATAGTTTTCTTGGTTTTACAAGAGATCTCTTCAATGCGTTGCAACACTGAAATTAAGACAGCATTTCGCATGCGGCGCGTATACCTTCCACCGGTATGTGCATGTTTATTGCAACATTGGCATCAAGCCGTCGCCGTTGAATAACCAGTTGATTGCTCAAGTATCGAGGATTTCAATAGTGTGCTTGCCTTTGGGAAAAAATTTTTTTCCGAGCTGTAGCAACAAGAATAAAACTATGCTGCACATCTGAGCAGTTTTCACCAACACGGCTATTCTCTCAGACTTCCACACCTGTTCGATAGCACAAATCTCACAAATTTCAAGGATATGCTTAATTTTCGAAAGATACAACTTAGGTCGTCGTTACAGCTTGAATAATATTGAGTTCTACACTTGGCGCGCACCGGACGCCAAGTGTAAATTGTGCTGCGCGATCGACAGGGCGCCAAGTGCGAAACTCAATAATCTTTAGACAACACATTATTACGTCTTTCTCAAAAACCAAATCTATCGATGAGATCGTTGAGATTTGTGCTATCGAATGGTTATTAAAAATCTGAATGGGAACCTCCATCCAGAGGAAGCCGCTGGACGGAAACTTTTTATAGGAGTGTTTGTGGTCATTCGAAAGCCTAAATCTCTGCCTACGACTATTCGCCGCCGTCTCTTTGAAACGCACTTTTACAACGCTGTAGCATCCAAAAAATATTTTATTTCCCATTCATATTTCGCCTTCATTTTTACCGTGAGTATAAATCTCTATAAGCACGAAAAGCATGTCAGCGTGTACAGAATTTCCCGTTGTGTCAAAATCACCGTTTTTATTAAGTTTCTAACGATGTGGTAGGAAAGTTTCAATAAAATTACAACAGTTGCCGCCGTTTTAACGCATAATGCAGAAGATTACTACCGAGTTATGCGGCAGATCAGGCGATTACCTTAATAACAAATCGCTGCTGTGACATGCCTTCACATTTTACTCGGCTATGAACCTTTTTGGCGACTTTGCTTACCGTAACTCACGGTGTGGGGAACGGAGCCGGGGTGGAACGGCCTATCGCGTTTGAAATAATGTTATTAAATTTGGGATTTTTCACCACATCGATAAAACTTCAGTTAAAAACGTATATTCTAATGCTACGGAAAATTGTCTACACGGTGACATGCTTTTCGTGCTTCCAGCGATTTATACGTGTGGTAAAAATGGAGGCGAAAGGCGAATGAGAGACGAAATTTTATTCTGGATGCTATAGTGATATAAAAGGGTGATTTGAATAACCGACAGCTAGTTTAAGCCAGAGAATTGAGTTTTCTAATAATTACTAGCACTTCTATGAAAGATCCTGTCCGGCGAATGAAATCGACTTAGAGATTTGTCGCCTTCTAAGATATAAGTACCGATAGGATACACTCTTCAGATTCTCGATATTAAAGCTGTCAAATAATGAATAAAACCTCGGAAAGGGACGAAGATTTTTTTGAATATGGGTGCGGATACGGGAGAAGCACAGAAGACTCTTTTTTACAGACACATATTTCTGACAAATATCTTGAGTAATGTCGATGTTCTAATCCTTTTATTCAAACACGGTTGTCTTTTACCGCTTAGAATTCTACTGTCCACAAATCCTCAACCTTTTCTCGCTTGCCTCAATGCCGAATAATTGGAATCAAACGAATAATTGATATAAACTTGATCATAGTGATAATTCTCGATGAACTAGTATCCAATATAACATTCATTATGATTTTTGTTGTAAATTATTTATTGTCATCTAACTTTTATTCACTATGATGGCTCTTGGGTCTTGTATAAAATTACGGTAGATCAAAACTATAGGTTCTTTCAAGCTGTAATATCCTTCATACAATTCAATACAACTGACTGATTGTCAAACTCAGTATAATTCCGCAATAAACTAAAATTTTGTTTGCACAAGGCGCATATATCTAAACCAAAAGCATATGAGCGGAAAGATAATATCTTTTTCTATCAAAGTAAAACGAGAATTCCAAAAATTTCCGCAAAACGGCGAAAAAACCCTTAATCAAATAGCGAAAATCGCGTTTTGTGCTCTGCGCGCATCGGTTCCGATAGCCGTCCGTTGAGGTTTATATCAAAGTCTTATATACCGTCTTATCGCGTGTGAGGAAAGGGGTTTCTACCTGCGGCTCATGTTTGGATAATTGCGTTTATTCAAAATTATAATCTTACGTGTTGAGGTTTTACACTCTGTGCGAGGATGGTGACTGCTACTTAAAATCAACCCCTTTACGACTGTGTGCCCTATGTCAGCCTGGTGGGGTACTTTGTTCAGCATTACTTGCTGACTAGGTGCTCTTCTATCGGACCAGAAACTTTTGATGTACTTGATGCCGCACGCTTTACAAGAAATCAGTTATGCCACAGAGTACAGAAAAATCTTTTCAAATATCTTAACAACACAAAGAGTAGTGCATCAGGAAATGAATTCATTGAATTGTAGGAATGATTACGGTGACTAAATCATCATTATAACGATAAACAAGAAAGTTGTTAGGAAATTCTTAGAATTGTCTCCTTTGGTCTCTATTCATCTAGGTAGCCTCTTGCGAAAAATGCTCTAAACCAAATTCGAAAAAGGAATCTGATATAGTTGTCATCATCAAAGAAAAATTTCATATCAATCTGAAATTAATAAAATACAAAATTGCCACAACTTTTTCGGCACCCTGTATATATTCACAGATATTTTGGTAGACTATCTAGTTCACTACCGCTCATATGACCGTCTATGTACAACACAAATGTGCATAATATGCCCCAACGGTAAAGGAGGTGATTGCATGAGCACAAGTACAGTTTACTTGATCTTTTGCAAAGCGTGCGGAGGGAAATACTTTGGTGAAACTGTGGGGCACTAAGCGTCCGTATAAAAGAACAGCTAGCCGGCAGGCGTAATGCCAAACCACACACCCCACTGAGCTCGCATAGGACACACACACTAACGGGGAGGTTTCGAAGTAGAATTCATCATCCCCGCACAAGATCATAAAACCCCAATGCGGAAGATTTCGGAAACATTCTGCATATTCTCATGACTCTAAACATGAATCGCAAGGAGGACTGCTTCGTTATCACACGTGATATGGCACACTATATGTCTGTAATCTTGAAATGCTAGGTGCGTTCGCTGTACGTGTGATCTTTGCGCTGTTAATCTCCACTTGGACAACATAGTGGAGTATTCAAAAAAGCTTTGAGTAAGATGAAAAGATCTTTCGTGCTTGATGCGTTTCAAATTTGTTTGATGATATTTCTGTCGAAGTATTGAAGGTGTTTGGCCAAATGGGTTGCGGGCAGTCTGATCCTTCCAGGCTCAAAAGAAGGCGAAGTAGCCGTAACGTCAGTTGATCTAATAAATCGTATTACTACAACCTCGCGTTTGACTTTCAAAGAAAAATTTGTAAGTTATTAAAGAATGCTGAGGATAATAGAGAAACGGTTAAAAATTTGCAAATCAGATTTTTTTGTTGAGGTTTTGAAAACGTTCTAGTAAGTAGATTGCACATCCATTTGACTTTCCCAAACACTGAAGAAGGCAAAATTGCCGTAAGATTGGCCAATGTCGTGCTGAGTGGAAGTTTCGCCCACATCCTCAAGTGTTCATTACGTTGAGTGATATGTAAAGCTCTGAATCTCAAGTGGGAGTTGAAGAATGAGATATAGGTTCCTTGTTAGAATCTTAGTTGCCCAACTATTGTGCTTCATCCAAAATTCCTGATATGCGCAGAAGGTCGATCTTCGTAAAAGCTTGTAAAGTGCGCTCAACAGGCAAATTGGACGACAGTTGCGAAATACGCTTTTCCACATTTTTTTATTATTCTTCAATTATGTAATCTCGGGGATAAATAATTTCCTGTAAAAATATGTAATTATCCATGCATTGTCGACTTTCGCGCCTGTAATCACTTACTTTCATGTCCAATGATGTGAAAATATTCAAAGTAATATAATTTTCAGTCGGATAAATTTAGAATGTTTCAGCTTAATTTATGATGCGAGTGATTAAATTCAAGTTCATAGTAGTTATAATTACTTAATTTCAAATTTTTTTTCAAATTTTTGTTTTTTTTTTTTGTTGAAATTTCAAGACAAACAGGGTAACCTCTTTTGTGTTTTCTAATAATCAATCTATACAACTCTAAAGTGTTGGAAATTCGGACGAAAATTAATGGTGTCAAAGAAGTTCTATATAGTTTACAGTTTGCAGATTATACGTAAAACAGTATAAGAATTCTTGTGCGCGTATAGAACAATATCAGAATTAGTAAAAGTTCTGAAAAATTCTCAAAAATTTCAATTTCTGGTATCTTTGTGTTACTTTTTATTGATAGTTTTGCATATTTTTATCAACTTCATTAGTTTCAGCTCCAAAATGCCTATTGAACAGTATGATTAGTGTGTGCTGATCCGTCATCGTGAAGAAAAAGTTCAACGTATCTCAAAAACTCCGGTGAGATTAGTGAGGTTGAACGTTTTCGAGGCAAATTCGACTGTTGACAGATAGTTTCAACAATTCAAAGAATCAGATTTGGTCTCCAAGACATGCCTCGTTATGGCTGGCCATCTGTTTTGGATGAAAGTTATTTGCAAGCCTCTTATTATGATTCTGAGCCTGCAACGAGCCCTCATGATTTGGTTGGAGAACTCGATGTTTCGCAGCGGACCTTTTTCAACAAGTTGCACCAGTTCGAACGTGTCCACAAGAAACCCCACCTTGATCCGCATGAGCTTTATCTAAGTATGGTCGCTTTCGATCAATGCAACACTTTTTTGAATGGCCGTCAATTTGAATCACTTGATAAAGGTGAAGACGCATGTCAAGAGGTTTTCGATTCTTAGGAGCCGAAGTGATACTTTGAGCCGATCCGAAGTCTTGTAAAAAATAGCAGAAAGTTGTGGACACTGATGATCTATAGTTTGGAAGTAGTGTTGTTTTTGTTGTTGATTAGTGCATAAAGCAAAACTTTCAAAAATTTTCGGCACTTGTTCAACATTAGTAGTCAGGGGCACTCCGTGCCAAGCACTAGTTGTGTGGCTCGTTGCCATATCACAAGCAAGCCACGCTTCTCACCTTTTCGGTATCGGCGCATTAGTACTCTAATTGTCTGAGAGCATTAAAACACCGAATTGAGACATTAATGGGTTCTCAGCAAATCAGTTTATAAGCTAAATGTGCACTGAATCTTTTCTAAATATCCGCGAGCCGAGTACATGCCTGTAGAGCGCTAAACGATTCGTCCTTTCATACTTTTGGTACAATAAAATGAGAAGAAAATAGGGTAGTACGAAGAATTTGGCATGTGGACGTACGTCTATACGTCGATAAAGCTACCTAAGTCCTGTTAGCTCCTTTAGTATATGAATATCTCATTCAGTCATTCACGACTTCACTTCTCTTGATGTAGTTCCTTCGAATAATTACTGAATGTCAGCTCTCCACAAACATTTTACGTTCATCACTGTCGTTTAAATACAGGTAGAGGTCACACTCTATGTTTGTCGGTAGTGGCGGAGTAAAATAAACAGAGAACGTTGAGCGAAGCTAATATGCAGCACCGATCACTCAGATTTCCTATCGAATAGCTATTGTGTTAATCAATCAAATCTCTTTGGCTGTTTTGAAATTAGTAATCGCAAAAAAATTTGAACTCATCAGGCTTGCATAAGCACAACTTCAGTTACTTCCTCATCTCTCATTTAGATCATTGTTTTATATTTTTGCTTTTCAATCATTGATTTTTGGAAACCTTTCGAAAAATGTCTTTGAAAACAGTAGATGGAAAGGCAATTTCAATACGCCTGATAATAGCCGCTAGCCATTAACTGAAAAAATGATTAAGACAGGATTTTTCTGTCTGGACCTAATATGTTTCCACGTTCCATACTATCAGTAGGGATGACGGGTGGGACACTTGGCTTGATGAGGCGGGCGAAACCACTGAACGTATGTAAATCGCTGGCCTATCAAACCTCGCAAAAGCTTCGAAATATATCAAAGTTCTATTTTTCAGTCATTTACTTAGATGTCCGGCTTCATAGATTACGGATTATGTGACTGTTTTCATTTTGCTCACTCACAATCGTTATTCAGAAGATCTTCAAATTTGTATATAGGTTTAGATGCCACTTGGAGATTTTGCTCATGAATATCATTGAATGCTAGTCGAGTTGATTCTGCTTGGACTCTCGAATTAGCTCTGCTAAGATACTTTCAAATTTTCACCACTAGTAGTCATCGGCCTTCATATGCTAAGTTGAGTTTCCGCCGAATAAGTTAGATATTAATTTGCCGAGCCTAATGGGATGGAAAATTTGTATGGCATGGGGAGGGATCGAACTAGTATTATATTATGCGGTATCTTCAATCACTACAACTTCTTGACCTGCTACTCACATGTTAGCCTTGTTTTATTTACTCTTGTATTAATATCGACATCATCATAATAGAATGAATCTCTCTAGTTCTACGATGCCAACGTTCATTACTTTTCATCCACTCTTGATATCATATTTAGAAACGAAAGGTCAATAGTGAGCCAGATCACCATCATCAGTACCTTTTCTTCAATTTAGAGCATAATCGAGCGTTATCCACAACTAATAGCTCAATGACTCGCTCAATCCTTGCTTAGATTGCCTTTGATCAGCACAAACATCAGATCATCGGTGAAAGACAGCTAGTATTTGACTTTGCACACACTTGCAGGAGACTTCACCACCAGCTCTTTATTTTTCGGCGACTTTTTTTGAACATTACTAGTAGAAGTGCTCTTGATTGCATTCAAATGAGATCCTCGTATAGCTGTAGTTCATTTAAAAACGTTAGTGCAGGAGATACCAATTATCTAAACGTTTTCTGATTCCCTTGAGATTGGCTTCTTAGATGCTTCTCGTGTGAATTATTGCTTTCTGATCAGATAATCTATTTGTAAACATGATTAAAGGCTATTACTGTCGGATTAATCTATTGTCATTCCTCTAATTCGCATAGAAGCCACGCACTTCCACTCTCTGTCACTTTCATCTCGAAGATGGTTCTGAACCGTGGTACCGAATTGTTTACGATGACAACGGTGAGAATAATTGAGTTTGCTTCGGCGATCGAATCTACAAAGTTGCTATTTTGCCATGGAGATAGCTATTTGTTACCTCTCCACACTGGGCAATAATTCGCTCGGACGGAATAGCCCGTTCGTCAGGCGGTTTAGTGTTTGCACAAGCGCCTTATCGTCGCTTGTGCCCATCCTCCCAAACTCTTCCACTATCACTTCTAATCAAGTGGCCCTTGTACCCTTGAAAAGGCGCAGATTTCGGTCGAAAACTGACGAAGAAAAGCTGACACTCAATTAGTGTTTTTTAGTGGCCGCTGGATGCTCTAATAAGATTGTTATGCTATTACTTACTCTATTCAAACACAAAATTAGAGAAATTTGTCAAAGAAGAACTATCCATCTATTTCAAATTATATATTCAACTGATAGAACTGTTTAGTGCTATAATTTCGTTGTTTATTCAACGCACGTTTTCCTCATATTTTTAAAACCTAATTTGAAAATTTGACCCTTTTCCAGAATTTTCTACTATCATGGCCAAGTTTAAAAGTTCTCAATAACGAGTTTCTAACAATCATCTTCTCTACACATAGATCAGTTCGCAAAAATACGGAGGCGAATAGCCTGAAGAGGAGTCGAATCAATGGCAGTCGGTGAATTGAAGGGCACCTCATTCTACTGCGCAACACTTTTCATCGCCAATTACTGAGTTGTTATAATCATTTTATACCACTCGACATTACATATGTGAAGGTCTCACGCCTCCTTTGCCAAGTCCTCTCTCCCACCTTAACGAAAGTCTTCAAATGTGCACATGTATTTGGCTACTGCTTAAGAATTTGTTAGTCATCGCGCCCCGAACATCTAAATAGAAATTAAATTCGACCAAAACACCGTGTAATTTTTTTCGCACTGGCGAAAAATTTCTCTGTGCCCTTCTTTGCGAGATTTTTTTCATTTCATTAAATAACGAAAAAAAGCCATTTTTTAGTAAGAAGTCATGTATAACACCATGCAAAAAATGCCTGTCTACCGATAGAAAAGTTCTAACAGGAGACTTTTTCGCCTTGAAATCCTCTAGAATAAGTACTACGAAATGTGAGCTGTTCATCTTTTATGACAGTACAAGTAAAATAATGATTAAAGGTGTCTTACAATGTAGAAATGGTTTTTGATTGGACAACGTGCCCATCGACAGACTAAAGTCAGGTTTGGCTGGAAGGAAAAAGCACTGACTTGATGCAGCAATAGATCTTAGCAAGTAATTGTATAGGCAAGATATGCGCTCCACTCTTCTACGGTGCGTCATAGAGTCAATAGCTCATGGCACTTCCCATGAGAATTAATCAACTGACGCCTTTCTGCCACTTTATTTCTACTTTCTTATTCTTTTCCTCTTTCTTAAATTAGATTTGTATGAAAGTTCTCATTGAAAATTTTATGAGCCCTTGTCTGTCTACTATGGAAATGGATAATTGTTCAAATCATGAAAGTATGCAACTGAGATGGTTTTTGTCGCAGTTTATTGCTCTATTCTGGTTTGATGGCGATGACGGCGATGAGACAGGACGGCAACGATGACAGAGCTGACGTCCGTCTGCGGTTAAGAATGAGTTAAGATCCGCCGTTTATTTTTTTCCGTAACAGTTTTCAGAACCTACTATCTAGTCATTTCGGTATTGGCGCAATAAATCCTACACTAATAACCTCTTATCTCTTTATAGAGAGAAACACTGAATTATTTGTTTTGTATTCTCGTTAAGCATATCGCAAGTAGCATAAATAGAACTAGTAAAGTCACTCTAGACTTTTTTGCACTTGGAATTATTCAATCAAGATGTTTTATTGTGCTAGTAAAACATTTCTTTCTAAGAGAGAGTAAATGACGCAGTGATAGTGAAGCCCATTGCGAATAGCTCGCTGCTTCGACCGTGCCCCGGACTCAGCAAGCCTTTCATCTTTCCGAGTCGCAAAATTAATTCAGATTTACCTGGACCTATCTTACTCCAATCTACATGGGAATTCAGCTAGGAATGTTCAAGAATTACAATGAGATTTGATTCGATCAGTACATATTGACACTCATAATGAGGGCAAGAATCCTACACTCATAGCCGAACCCACTCACAAATTCAAAAGCGTTACTTCATTGGAGTAACCGATCGCATGGAAGAAGTGATGGGACTCGCACAATATGTAATGTACTATCATATAAGAGAAATTCTTGCACCTTAAATGTCACATAGTGCAATGCGATATCATCAGTCGTTACACTGGTTTTTTGTACGGCTGAGCCTTCACGATGGACTCACGCCATAGCCCGTCCGCGACGTTGTATTTTGGCCTTCTTGTCTATTTCATGATTATTATTTGCAATTTTTTACTTTTTCTTCCGTCTTCTGTGTTTTTTTTTTCGTTGCGAATGTCAATTATTCATAGTCCACATGTTTCCCAATTCACGTTTGTAATGAACACCATAGTCCCGCAGGTCTTTCGCTCTATAGTCGTCGTCATCGCCGTCACTAGTAGATGTTATTGGCGTATAATCGAATGTGCCTTATCTGAAAATTCTATGCTTTCTGCTTGATACGTCTAATAACCAAGTAACTAGCGATGAGCTGGATGAGCTCGAATAAGGAAAGTATTCGACGTTAATCAATCACTTGGAAATATGGCAAGTTTCATCGATTGTATCAAGAATCACCGAGGTCATTTCAGTCATACTAGAGCTGAGCAAAGTTCTAGGAAATTTTCCAAAGTTCCATTTTTATGCGTAAATTACGAGCAAAAGCAACATTAGCATTCTTTGAAGTATAGACTTTTCTTTTTTAGTTTCGTTTTCAGTTTTGACCTGTTGACATCCGTGGACCCACAGGCGTGTTAACGATTCCACCTCCTCTGCCTCAAGTGTGCGCCGAGTCCAGCTGCTTTGCGTTGTAGTCCAGGATTTCACATTGTGCTCCACCGTGAGAAAAAGATCAAGCAATAAATGGAGCTTGAAACGAGATGAAAATAATGTTATGAATGTTGACAACAATTTATATGGGTGGAAAACGATTGCGTGATGGATTATGGAATTCCTAATACGTTTTTTTTCTCTTTGCTTTAACTTCATGGGGTTATTTGTCTGACGATAGCCGCTATGAAAGAATTGCTAGTGTTTAGTGAAGACGAAAAGAACATCGGGCCCAGGCCCATCTCTTTGTCTCATCTATTTATCATGCCTTTATGGACGTATACGAGATGTGGATAATACGTAATTGAAATGAATAGAAGGACAACGGTGCTATTATCCAACGGTGGTGTTGAGGTGTGTTGTCCGCTGGGAATACTCTGCTTCATCACGTAAATGGGAGGAGATATTTACTACGACGTTCCAACTCATGATCCAAAAGCAAGAAGCATATTGTTGATGTCGAAATTCAGATACACCAAAAGCGTGATGTGCTGAACAACAGTGGCCGAACAAGAATACTTACAAAAACTACGACACGGTTCTATGGAGGGTATACCACAAACAGGCTGCCCTTCATATGCCTGAACCTCTTCGTGGGAACTTTCATTCAGAATGTCGTGATTTTAGTATTTCTCAAATTAAAAGGACCCGTTGAGCAACCAGAATGCGAAGAAGTCGTATAGAGACTCTATTCGCTATTCGTTTGAATGCGATGATGATCAGCAGAAGAATAGGCGATAGATGAACTTTGAATTATCGCCGATGAAATTTTCTGTTCAACTTCAGCTTCAGGAAAGCTGTGAATTTTCTGACGAATTCCACGTCACTTAGTTCTTTGCATTCAATTCTCCTAAAAATTTGATTTTCGCAAAACAAAATCTACTTTGCCAAATCTCCGTAAAATGTACGTTGTCTAGTTGAAGCCGCTGACTAGCGCATGCATCCTCCACCGAATTCTCTTATTGGGATTTATGAAAGGACACTTTGTTTTTTAAGTTATTCTTTGCAAATAATTTTATTTCCTTTTCCTTTGCTTTCTATTGTTCTATTTCTTTTATTGCCATAGATATCAATTGTTCTATTCAAGCTACTCTTCATCGAAGTTGAAAGTGAACTTTGCTAGTGAGCCCAAGCAAAATCTCTTATTTTGATCTTGTCAATGGAAAGCCGTGGAAATCCTTACTATTTTTTATAGTCTAGTGATAAATTATGAGTCCTAACCTAGTTATTGCTTGAGCTAACTTTCATTGTGAACTTGTTCAGAAAAAAAGTCATTGTGAGCTCCACCATTTTCCGAAAAGAAATTGTAATTCATTTTCAATTTGATCGTTTGCATCGTAGTTCTTCTTTTTGCCAATACTCATTTTCTCATTCTCCCTCAAGAACTTATCGCTTACCTTATTATTCCCATTGACAGTCGTGTTCTCAAATCTAAAGACTTCTTAAAAATATCTTTGTAAATAATAATGCCATTTTTCTCTCCCTGATTTCGAAACTCTTTTCGCATGTCATTGCTGCAAAAGTTATGTAATGGCTGAATTTTGAATAAATGATGAGCTTCTCACGAGGATTTTCGATTGGCAACATGGGATGGGGCTGGCCCTACAGACTCCGTCATATGTGCTTCACGCTGAAGCCTCCGTTGTCGTCATCGTCGCCAGTGTTATCCGAAGTGAAAGTGGCTTGCGTGTTCCAACGGGAAATGCCTTCTTCATATCGAGAACCTGATTCCTTGGCATGGTGTTGCTATTGAAGTTGATTTTCAAAATAGGAGCTTTTCAAGTAAAATCGACGTTCAAATCATATTTGATTAGCCGTTAACCATATTTTATCTCTTGATCTTTTCCAGAAAAAATCAGAGCAGAGGAGTTAAATTTGCATTTGATTTCTGTAGTCACTGAGAGGGACACATATGAAGCAGTAGTTAGAGGTGGAATCCCACTGCCAAAAACCTTACCAAGCATTCTTCCTCCGTGCTTGGTAAATTGGTACCCAACTTGTTTGAAAGGAGAGCGGCAATAATTTGACACATCGGTAGGCCATTGCCAGTCATTATATAGGCAAGATATGCGTTCCATCATCATTGACTATAATTCACTACGCCGAATTCCTGGCGCATCTCTTAGGGAGTATCAACGTCGCGAGCTTTATCCTTTCTCGTCAAGAAAATAAGGGTTTCCAGAATGATGGATGGATTACATTTGCCCACTTGATGTGGCCGTGAGTTATAGTACTTCAATGCCTTTCCATTTTTTTCTATCAATTCTCATTTCATTCATGATGAAAGCCACAACAAAGGCGCCTTATGACAGAAAGCATAAGGTTCAGTTAGTCAAAAAATCCGCTCAAATAATATTCGTAGTCTTGTAGTAAAACACACATAGTCATTGAGTTTTGAAGATTCAAAAATGAATTCCATCTCTATCCGAATGAAATCCATCATTGACCTCTTGAGTGGAAACTATGAAGAAAATTATATTAAAAATGGTCGACTACTCATAAGTACTTATAGCATCTACAGTGATCACCATTTCCCAAGATATTACTGGTCCATGTTTGTAATCAATAACTGGCTACACAGTCCTTATTAAATCCTATGCACCGCCCATCATATTCTGATAATGAGCACTCTCCAACGATAGTTATGATTCCGTGATAATTTTTGTGACAGTATTGTCGGGCTTCATGCAAGGAGCGATTGACCTTTCCAGATCGCAAAAAAGTCTGACTCCATGCAAAGTCTGTTCAAAGTATAAATTATAGATTAAGTTGATTTTATTTGAATTTTTTGAGAAAAAAGTTCTAACTCCTTCTTAGTCTCGGTGATCTTGCTTGAATGTGAACTTGCTGGTGAACAGGCTAGTTTGAAATCAAAAATTTTGACATATAAGCTTGACCTCGAGACACATTTCTGGCGCAACTAGGCGTAAACCACTAAAGAAATGATTGTCGGAAATTCAAGTATAAGCTTGCGGAAGCTAAACCATGTTCTAAGATTTGTATCAGCTTAAAAATGCAATTACGTGCTTACAAAGTTCCTCAGCTTTTGCAAGAGGTAACCTAATTTAAGTCACTAATTTTGCTCGATTTCTCATAGGATTCAAAACGCAATTCTGAACAATATTCCTGATATCCAATGATATATAGTGATGTGCAAAACGCTTGCGTCAGGCGGGACCTAAACCCGCACTTCCTCCCATACGGCGGCGCGTACTCGATTTTGCATCAATGACGCTTGTTTTGACACCATTCTTTCTACGCTACATTGCATCTATTACTCCTAATAGTCTAGTAAAAAATTCTCTTCTACTGACAGGTCGATATGTTCAGCATACGATGGAAATAATCTGTGAAACAATGGTCAGCTATCAGGTGCATAATTTACTGATAGAAAAGCGGCATGGTGGGCTAAGATGCTTGTAGGAGTCAAATTGTCTTCGTTCGCAACGCGTACTTACTCAGATGTGCTTGCCAGATTCGAATTAGATCCTAACGTAATCTAAGTTGTATTTATTCGAAACGTTGCTGATGTCGAGTAACTGCTCAGTGGGACCCCAATGTTGACACCTTCCAAATCTCCTTGAAACATACTGTAAATGTGTTTTCGGTATTTACCTAAATGTTGTTATGAATCGAATTGCCTCCGTTTGAAACACGCGTTCATGAAGAGGCACTGACTGATAGATTGAATCCTGGTATTCATAACGTTAAGATTGTTCCAATGCGAATGTAAAAGTTTTTGAAAATTTTGATAGGCCTGTTTATTAGAGAGAACTGAGTGTAACATGCGAAATTTAACCAATATCCTTCTGCAACAAATATTTAGCTTATTTTTATAATGTGGTTTCTTGGAAAAGATTTTACTCTGAACGAAAGTGACACTGATTCACTAGCCCATTTTGGTTATTTCGTAGGTTATATCAGCAGTGTTTTCGTTGACTCCACGAACCTACCTCATGTGTGGAGTGAGGAGATGATCAGTGCTAGTAGATATATCCACAGGTGATGGACTGAGGCTCAACAGGCACCTAGGTCAACCTTATCCAGGACTTGAGGCTTACGGGAATCTAGACTACCTGCCTCCAGTGCCCTGCATTGGCTTATGTCTTCCCTATGTAGAAAACTATGATAGTTTTACCTAAGTAGTTTCTAGATATTTACAGACTGCACCTTCCTCGGCGGGCGTAGAGATCACTGATCGAAGCTGAATTTCTGTATTGCTGAATTTCTCTAAGGAGGAAGAGGCTGAATAGCAGCAGAGCATCAAGAAGCAAGATGGTAAACAGGACGCTGGTTCGATCACCTTTCTCAACACGCTTGCAATCAATCAAATGAACGTCTAGAAACACCTCACTTCGCCTGCGTCCAAGATTGCGAGAATCATCTCATCATCCACGACATTCGGAAAGAAGACGGAATTCTCAACCAGCAGTCAAAACAACACACGAAATCTTCGAAGGTTTTGTGAAGGATGAGTGTGAAGAAACGAATCAAATACAGGATTGCTGAGATTCGCGCCAGTAAATTGTGATGAAGGATTGTGCAACTATAACAGTAAATTCAGCTAAGACTGTAAGTTCATTTCCAGTGAAGACATAATAAAGACCCTTGTGCGAAGAACACACTGCTCTTCGTATCTTCTCAATAAACTGAATTCGTAACCGAAGATAATATCACTACTGGAAGAAAACTGGAAGGGTAATTTCAGAGGTATTACCACTTGAAATATCATTTATATCTTCCAAAACAAATCTTGATTGTAAACCGTACGCAGGAATAGACCATTTGAAGATGTGGCGAACAACAATTAAGATATGCTTCATCAGTTCTTCTTGAAATTGGCTCGGCCACTAGCCATTTCCAATGACAATGAAACTGTAGCTTCGTGGGATAGATTTAGAGAAAATGACGCGCCCCATACGATAATTTCAGCGAGAGCAAGATTCCGTTCATCCTACCTTTTCTCGAAAGCACTAAGTCAAGCTCGAAAACGCTGTTCGAAAACATCAAGCCTAAAGAAATCGGTAAATATGAGATGCCACCGAAGGCGCCAGCTGGTTCACACCACTTATACGACCGTCTTTATACAAAGGAAGAGTGCGCGTTGTGCCCTAACGATAAAGACGGTGATTAATGAGTACGGATTTAGTTTACCTGATTTCTTGCAAAGCGTACGGCAACAAGTACGTCGCCGAAACTGGCAGGCCACTCTGTGTCCGTATAAAAGAACATTTAGTTAGAAAACTCAAGGCTAAACTAAGTAACCCACTAAGCTCGCGTAGGACACACACACTAGACGGGAGGGAATATTGAAGTAAAGGTCATCATTTTCGTCATGAACGTAAAACATCAGCGCGGAAAATTTTAAAAGCATTCTGGATAAGCTCCATGGATCCAAGCATGAGCCGCAGGGATTTGCCTTGTTATCACGTGTGATATAACACAGTATATATATACATATATATATATATATATATGTTTATATATATATATATATACAGACTTATGACTGCCATTCTGATTTGAGAGGGTGGATTGGCAGTCCATATGAACTCTGGCACGGTTAGTCCCCATTTAGGCAAATTTGCGGTATACTCATAAAAAGCGGTGAGTATGGTAAGAACTTGTTTTTAGCGTGATGCGATTGAAATTTAGGATTGGCTACTTCTTTTGTTTGTGTAATGGAGAAATATTTGGCTGTATGAGCTGTGGACAGCCTGTTTATTTTCCAAGCTCTAAAGAAGGAGAAGCAGCCAAACGTTAGCTGTACAAATAAGCTGTACAATAACAAGCCTGTGTTTTTGTCTTGGCTTATGAATAAAACATTGTCAACCATTGAGTAATGCCGACGTTAATAGATATCTGTTTTAGGAATTACTACAAATTAGTACGTATAATTAATGAGCTGGTAGATGAGCTACTAGCGATAATTTTATTTATCTACAATTAGTAAGCTAGTAGTTGTAATTAGATTACTAAGCTAATTAATCTAATCAGTAAGCTGGCAGATATAATTAGTGAGCTAGTAGATATAATTAGTGAGCTGGCGGTTAGATTAATGGTAATAATGCTATGGAATTGTACTCACAATTCTAAGCATTTCTTTGCTTGACTTATCACATTCTTCAATAATCTTGATGTTTGAACTCTGTGCACCACCAAAGCAACTACGTTTTACTTGATATAGAAATCGTAACGGCTGATAATCGCAATTTTAGTCGACGACATAATGTCGGTCAATCCCAAGATTTGCTGTCGCTCTGGAACAATCCTATATACAAATCAGCAATCCTCTTTTCTATACATAAAGGACGGAGTAATCCGACAAATAGTCGCAGTGACTTCTTCATCCTCCGAAACATCCACGTTATGAAAGGGCGGCCGGCCGTGCCTTTTCATGTGTCCAATTACACTATTTCGCTAGTAAAAATAGTGAAAAAACAACTTCATCGGTAAGTAGCAAAAGGCAAAGCGTGTGGAGTCCATGAATCATCGTATTGTGAAAATGATTCAGTACGTTTTTGACTTGTATAGTGACTTTCAGGGGCCTTCTGAAACATCAAGTCAGGGTTTTTGTCCAGTCGTCCAAGGAAAAATTAGAAGTCAAATCAATGTTTTTTTCCTCCCAGACTGGTCCAGTACCACTTTACAGAACCTAAAGTGAAGAAAGGTGAATGTGGACGCGGAATCGTATAAACGACCATGTGTGCATTGCAGGTGATTCCTAACCACTTGGCTAGAGGAGCTGCTTGTTAAAAAAATATGATACAGTAGAAAACACTGTTGTAAAGGAATATATGAAGATATAATTGCATCAAACACTCGTTGAGTGAGATACCGTTCGATGGCCAGTAGATCAATCACATTTTATTGACACATCTGGCTGGGTGGGCCGCCGTCATGATTCAAAGTTATCACATCTTGTGTGCTGTGTGATCAACGTGTCATTATAGATTGCCTATTCGTAAGTTAGTTTTCGGGTTTTAAGCTTGGACTTAAGCGTAGGCTCAGGCTTGAGCTTAGTCTAAGTTATGGTAGTTCCGAGGATGTTCAACATTCTTGTGTGCTTTGATCCTCTCGTAGTCTTTTCTATTACCATTCAGGACTCGCTTGCCTTTAAGGGCCTTTTCTAGTTCTCCCTTGAGACTTCTACGAGTATTCATTTCAAACCTTTCTCTTCACATCCGTAAAAGTTCTCTACATTGCTTGAATGCTCTGGAGTGCTTCTTGCAATCAAATCAGAGCTTCTCAAAAGAAAACACCCCCTAGGAAGTATGAAAAGAAATCCGTCAAGCAATGGACCGTTATTCTGAACTCATTCAGAAACATCGGTTTTTTGGGTGTTAATATTCCAACGAGTACTCTGAAAATACTTCAATCAATCATCGGCATACATCCTGTGACAGGCGGTCGACATCCTCCCATACGAGAGCCGCCGTCGTCCCCGTTGTGACTCGCGAATAATCAACTTTCTCACGAGTACATCATTCTTTATAACGTTTCCTCTACTGGTTTTATAGATAGCCTTTTTTTGCCCGATTCTTTGCTAATATATGTGATAAATCATTGCCGACAATCTGCCCAGTTGATCAATTCCGAGGTCAATAGAGCGATCCTGGAAATTCTGGATCGTGGAAGATCCGTTTATCTCAGGCAGTCCTAAACCATCACCTAAAACTTCTGTTTTTTCTCAATTTGCGTCATTTTACAACCGGAAACCGTTTCTTCACGTGCTTTTCACATTTTCCTCCCATTATGTTTAGTGCGAATCGCATTTCCTATGCTTATCTGAGTCAACAAGCAGCTTTTTTATCTCAAATATTGAATGGTTATGATACCTGCTGCTTTTTTTTACGACTAGTAAGATATTTTTGACCTTATTGCAAGTTCTTAATTGCAAGATTTCTAAAGTTTCGTATAAAGTGTTTAGTCGAGTATTCATTTGCAAACAAAGCCTGTATCGCTTGCTTTTTCTGTTTTACTGGTGTTTTTACTTTAATTTTTAAAGCATACGGTTCACAGATCAATTGTGTTCTGCTTAACGTTAATATCACATTAACCAACAGTTAACCGAAATATCTCCAAGGAATCTTTGCGATGTCCAGGACTCTCGGAGGTGTTCCCGGCGGCATTCTCGTCGCCGCCAAAAAACCCTATGTACTCATAGCTCTCTAAGTGTAATAGGCGACAATTAGATGGTCTGAACGACCCTTTCTTCACCTTCATTCAATCCTATAGCCGTTATT
Organism: Parelaphostrongylus tenuis; assembly: GCA_019055375.1. Classification (NCBI taxonomy): domain Eukaryota; kingdom Metazoa; phylum Nematoda; class Chromadorea; order Rhabditida; family Metastrongylidae; genus Parelaphostrongylus; species Parelaphostrongylus tenuis. The sequence continues at coordinate 21,335 of JAHQIW010005005.1, forward strand.
TTCTATAGCATTTATTTTACGACCAGATCGATACAAATCTAAACGGAGTATTACGTCAACGATGCAAAGCACACGGAAATAATCGATGCAGAAAATATCAGATCATATCAATTCTGCTGTGGAAGTGTCAACAGAAACAAGGCAAATGAAAAAACAGACTTAAAGAGCAGAAGCTGATTCCCATGGAAAGTTATGGTCTCATTAATCCTGTCTAAACATAAGCCTCTCGTCTTATTTGAAGAAATCATTTGGAGAAATACTCCAAAATTAATGGGACCATAACTCCCTACAGGGGGCCTGGAATTTTTTTTTGAAGAAAAGGAAATTTCCTAAATTGTTTTCCATTTTTTATCACTCATACCAAGGTTTGAAGAGAGTCGGACTTTTGAGTAGTTGCAAAATGAAATAACAACTCTATTTGAATGAAAGATTCGCCTTAGAAATTTGTCCATAGAGTTGAGTGAATGTGTTTTATTTGCTGAGTGTGTGCTTGGAATCTAATCAAAACCATCAGTGGTGGTGGATATTTCGAGAGATTCAGTAACTTTTTCTAGAGCTAACTGGAAACAGCAGTGCATTTGAAGCGAAGTTTGTTTTGCTACTAGAAGCAGATGCTGTTTCAAGTGGTTAATATTCACATCAAGCTTTAATGGATCATACCAGTCAAATTTAGATCTCTATTTTCAAAAAAAAAAGTGATGAGTTGATCTCATGCCTCTATTTTCTTTCAAGAAGTTTCCCCTTATTTTTCGTAATTTCTCCAGATGTTCATGCATTAGGATAGATTGTAAGTTTTTCTTAATCGGTCCCCGTTTAATCTGTTATTTGATATTCAATAGTTCGGCACTTTTAACGCCGTAAGGGTGAGTGTAGCTCAGTGATTAGTGGTGTGATGCAGTACGTAAATGGTCTTTGGTTCGACCTCCTCTACTTCATTCTTGATGACTGATAAATTAGTAATAGACTTTTTTAGGACAATAATAGCAGTGACTTGATACATCGGTAAGCTACTACGACTCATTCGAGAGATCAGATATAATTAGATCATCTCCACAAAGATTGATAAAGTCGATGCATTAAGTGTTCCTGAGGCCTTGATCAACGCCGAGAGCTCCATCCTTTCCCGTGATCTCATGAATTTTTCAGAAAAAGACCTAATTGCTCAATTTCCAGAAGGAAAGTCGCCTCAGCTCGATTTTTGATTTTCAACATTCTAGCTAACCATTGTCAAGGATCTAACATCGTTTTCAGAAGTATTTTTTCCCCTAAATTTCATTGCCTAAGACGTCGTGATTTCGATGAAATCGAGTTCCTATTACGATTGTGTTTTCTATGAATCGACGACAGCGCCTATATGAAAATCTTCATGTCCTTTTTCAAGTGTTTTCTTCGGAGAGATGTTTTGAGTGTGGAGACTAGGCGAGTGAAGCACTTAAGGGTGAGAACTCATCCATATTCATATATACCCCACTCATTGGACGTTTATCGTGAATATTATAATTTCACAGTAGTATTCGTATTTTTTCACATTTTTGAAGACAGTCAAGCGAGCTGTCTTTTACCTGTCTATCGCTTCACCCCGTTCGGGACGGCTATCGATCGATCGCGTAGCACGATTCTCGAGCGACGTGCGGATTTCGTTACTCAATCAAAATTTTTTCCTCTTTCAAATAAAATTCTAGACTTTTTGTATTGCTGTGATACTACATAATTTTCTTCACACGCTGATATGCTTTACGTACATTTATTATACTTATGTGGAAAAGAAAATCAAAGTGCGTAACGTAATTTTCTTTTTACCCTTACACTGCTCCACGCACATCTTTGTAAGAGCCAAACATAGTTTCATAATTAGTGAGAATCAAGCTATTGAATAAGTAATGAACATTTAGTGAAAGCCCATCTATAGACCTTGCTCGTGCAAACGTAGCTAAGTGAGTGTAAAACATGACTTTATTTTCGCTGCTACGGCGCACTAAAGAGGTTTTTTTTAAATGCAACACATTGTTGGAAGTATCAAGATTCTAACTTTCGTGTGATCACGTGAATCGTGAAGAATCGTTCTGCCTAAAAGGTGTTTAAGTAATCGTGTACTAGGACAGTTCACGCCTTCCTGAACGGGCTGACAAAGATAACTCAACTGTGAGAAAAGACCAAGGTTGTCACTAATGTGATTGACTTTTGTTTCATCTTATTCTTATATGTATCATATTAACTAATCGAATACTTCAAATCATATTCTATGGTTGTAATAATTAAGAAATCAAAACGTACAGGCTAGTGAATTTGTCTCGTTGATTAGGTGGCGCACTAGTATAATAGATTGTATCCACGTTACTAGAGATTTTACCTGGTGTCAAACTGTGATATACTTCGGGAGTTTGTCTGCTAGTACGATAACTGAGGCCAAGGCAGTGTTCAACGATCTCATTCGGAAAACTTAGTAATGCGTCAACCAACGTCAAAAATGATTTCTTGCATGACAGCAGATGCTCGCTGACAAGTGGTGCCTGCTCATGAAAACCTTGGCCCTGCTTCTAGGACTTCAACGAAAGAAAATTTTCTTCAACAACAAATCACAACAAATCGAGACTACAATTTCTTGCCACTCGTAAAGAGGGGACATCCAATTGTCCGGTGTCTAACAAGTTACCCAGTAAATATGTTGTACATGGACTTTTACATATCATTTAGCCGCCGTATTTCAGTTTATCATAATATCTCATAATTAGGACATGGCTTAAATTTGCACAGTAGGTAGAATGACTTGATCTCCCGAGGCTCACACATTGCGCGAGCGAAGGAAAAGTGGTTGGTACCAGGTTCATGTGAAAGCAGCTGTCTTCATCAATCTATAGGAACTTATGAACGCTTGTGATGAGGATCTGGAAGCGTTCTGGCATATGTCTCACACAATCTAAGAGAGGATTGACTTGGCTGACATTCAACAACATGTACAACGAAGGCCGATAATCTTCAAGCAAGGCTTAACCCACTCAAAAATTCGGAGATTTTCGTGGAGTAAGGGTGGGAAGGAACGAATCAAATTGGAGGAGTGCTGGGATTCACACAGTAGGTATAAAGATGACTTGTACAGAAAATTTCAACAATAAGCAGGATGGCTATCTAAAAGTCTTGTGGTCTTTGGAAAAAACTAAGATGCTGAAGTGCTGAGGACTTCTTAGTCGTCCTGTATACTTAGAAGTTTTTTGTTTTGTTAGTTTATCAAAATTTGATTCGTGAACTTTTTAGAGACATTGGAAAGTTGTTCGACCTAAATTGTCATCTCTGTTTTTATTTCTTTATAGTTTATGTTATCAAACTCACTCATAAACTGACTGAGTACTCATTCGTACTCTCGTTGCCTTATTTTTAGGTTTACATTCCTTTCCTACATTGTTTTTCTCACTTATCTAATTGAGGTTTACTAGAAAATTAGTTTTCTCTCTATAAACTTTTTTTACGAAAGGGATAACTTTCAAGACAAGTAAAAACGAAAAATGAACTTTGATTGATCCTATGAGGATGTGAAATCCATTCATTTTTCCAGATATTGTAGAGGAATCTAAATGTATCTATATCTAGCCAAGATGACTTGCGGCGTCTATTGATGTTGCAGTTCTCTCCTTTTTATACCTTCAGCCGAAGCTCGTACCAACATTTTGACTTTATCGAAGCAATGGGCGCGTTCACTCTGTCCATCGTGTTGAGCTAAACTTAAGGCCTTTCACTAGTTCTCTAAACCCGAGCCGAAGATGAACTTGAGTGATTCGGTAGCTCATAGGTAGGTAAATCAAACAACGAATGAGTAACAGGTTTCTTAAGGTGTTATAGGCTAACTAGGCCTGATTAGTCAGAGTAAAACTGGTGATTTTTTTTGTCTTTAGCGAAATACTTCACCCATTTTCTTCCTACACCTTTAGATTCTTATCCAAAAATTTGATTAAAAAGTACTTTCAAAATAGATGGAATCAATGCCACAAGGGTCTGTTCATTCATTCTTTGGAAAACAGGAAGACCATATCAAGAAAAAAGGAAACTTCTAATTCGCATCACTGTGGTCCTGATAAATCTGATGGCTAGCATGAAGAAAATTTTGGTTCTCACTAATTGTAAGGGAACAAATGAAAAAGCCACCTCATTCGTTAGAGAGGAACTTTTTATAGGAGTGTTAATAGCCATCCGAAAGCCGAAACTTCACGTTACAGTCCCGCGCCACCGATTTTCGAAAAAGTCTATATTGACGTTGCTACAGAGAAGATTTCTTGCGTTGTAGACGTGCATTCTCGACGGACGGAGCTCTTTCTTTGGACTATTAGTAATTATTCGATAGCGTTATCGTTTTTGATTCCAACGCTGTGCTAAATTCCTGAAAATACAGTTTCACTAAAACGCAGCAGGTAGAATAGTTTGGCCAGTTCGCGTGTCTGTGGGTGGGGAGAGAGGCACATGAACTGCTGATGCGATACTTCTCTACGCTTTCATACGTCCGAAAATCGATGATCATCTCGTCATCGAACGTGGCAGCCTCACCCACTCGCACGTGATTGACGAAAGATCCCCTTGATCGCAGATGAGAATTCAAATTTTTTTAGCAATCGTTCGATAGTGTAATCGTTTCGGGTTCTAACAGAGTCTTTATTTCCTAAACGACCGTTTCTCTGAAATGCAGCTGGTAAAATAAGTTGAACTCCCATCTGCCATCAAGGAGATATTTGGCCAATTCACGTTCAGCTGGCTGAGGCAGGCACGCTCAATGACTCGATAATCATCAATCTTTCGGGAATATGAACGCGTAGAGAAATATCGAGTCAGCAGTTCAAGCGGGCGCCTCACGCTCGAGCACGTGAATTGGCTAAAGATCCCCTTGATCGCAGATGGAAATTCGGGTTATTTTGCCTGCTGCCGTTTCAGAGAAACAGTCTTTTCAGTATATAAGCACAACGTTGTAATAGAAACGATTGCGCTATCGAATGATTAGTACTGGTCCAAAGAAAGAGCTCTGTCTGACGAGAAATGTGCGAGCTTGAGACATAGTTTTGCGTGAACATTAAAACGTTATAAAAGTGTCCTTCATTGTCATTTGATTCCATGTTTTTCCGAGCCGCCATGGAGGTTACATTTCAGCGAACATATCATCGGATACGATTACACGTAAACGGAAGGCTTCAGTCACTCCACTGCAGAGTAGAAGGATTCCATCACGTAAATGTATCTGTATCTCAGGCCAGTCACGAGGTTGATCTTTGTCAGCTTCTAGCTAACATAAATTCCTGGCAAACTAGCTTGAAATCTCGCACATATGGATGATGTGAAAAGATTAAGGATAGAGATTGTCGTCTGAGAGCCGGTAATGTCTTGCGATTAACGATCTTGTGGTCCCTGAAGTAATAGGAATCTATGGGGACTGTGATTCGATCAAAATGTGATACTCATTAATTCATTCCTAATTTGAACAATGTACCATGACGTTACCGTTTATTGCATGATGAATAACGTGTACGTGGCAGCTGAATATGGTTTTGAATCTCCTAGTATGCAATGTATCAACGATTTCCGCAAGCTATTTCAATCCCGACTTGGTCTTTGATATCAGACCATCATTGTTAAATTGTAATGAAGGGCGCCTTAAATTGATTAGAGACTCTTTGATTCTGTTCAGGCCAATTTTACTGGCTGAGTGGTTAATGATCCAGTCCACACAAGTAAAGTACTAGTGGTTCGACCCCTCTCCAACATTGTCCTCAATATTATAAGAGCACCTTAGCTCACTATCCTCAAGATTGCAGATTGATTCGATTTGACTAAAGTTGTATGACGTTCATGAGGTAGACGAACTCCACAAGCAGTAGTGGGAACACACGCGAATGGTTCAATAGCTTTGTGGAGGATGAATGTAAGGAGAGAAATTAATCGCTGGAAGTGCTGGGAACCGCACAGTATAAGTGTGATGACGCATCATACGAAATAAAATTAAAAAATGACCAGTGATAACCTTAATGGACAAGCAACACGTGCGGAAATTGGAAAATCCGATCGTCCCTCTCGGTCAAGTGAGCCGCTCAATGGATACCGCATGCTTGATTAGGGAACAGACCACCACCATATATTTCCTATGAAGACTTTTCGAAACTGTACAAGTTCTGTAGACGGTTATTTATCTCGCTAGGTTGTGGTGCATATTTAGCCTTACTTTAGCACAACCTCTAGATGAAAATTTCGATCACTATCTGGCGAAACAATGAGTAACAAATGAAGATAGTTTAGAAGAGTAAAAGACAGCAATATTGCGTTCCCTTGTTTTTGGCCAAAAAATAGCTACGGATAGTTCACAAGGCTTCGCCTTGGCATGCATTTACTCTTAGCTTGATCTCCTGCCTGTAATTGCCAAACGTCTCCCTGACTTGTACGAAACTACTCAGGTAATGAACCCATCTCGGTGTGCGTCGAAGTTCACCAAGGAACACGCTCAAATATCGTTTACATGAGGCAATGTGATTATATTCACCATTGAATAAATGGCAGTTTTTTCGATTTGATATCAGTTTGTTCCCAATAAGAGCTTTCATGGAAAGATTTTTCTTTGAATATAAATTGATTAGAAGTGATATCGTTTGTTTTCATAAGTGTATTCCATATTACTTCTCTCAACTCACTGTTCTTTTTTGCTGTGTTCATTGTCTACACACGATACTTAGGCAGAAATCACTTCCTGTTATTTCTTCTACTCTTATAAAAATGCTGTAAATACCAGATTATTTTGAAAAGTCTATTATTTCAATACTTCTCAAGAAATTGGCAAGGTAGGTAGATATGAACTATGGCTACATGTCCTGTCAGTTATGAATCAATTGACATTTTACCGCAGCATAATATATAAAACTTGAACAGTCTGCTTGATTATCTGTCTCTATTGTTGCATTTCGTGATCTTTCAAGGTTTCCTACCTTTCAGTTCTCCCTGAAAAGAAAAGTTCGACAGAAATGGCTCATAAATATTATTGTTTTTGAGCCAACTTCGTGTCAAATTCTTTTTTTTTCGGTATTCATGGATTTTAATATGAAAACGATACAGCTCAGTGCTAAAAGCGACTGCTTGAAGCGCTCGATACTGGTTCGATCCGTGCTGAGGTCAGCACGAGGATTCCAGGCATTCACCACGGTTCCCCATTTGCCATAAGAGGGACTGTTTGTAGAGGGTGTAACGTATTGATTTGTTCTCGATATTCTAGTACAGGACAAATCCACTAAATCCTCTCAATACCTCGGCATTATCAGGAGATTCACCAACAGCACACTTTTCTCTATTAGTCTAAAGTCTTCCATTCAATTACTTCATTTCATTTTTCTCTGAAGAGAATGATTTTTTCAAGTCGTTTCAATCTGAATCCTGCTATTGTTAACTTCCATTGAAAAAAAAAACTGCAATTCACTGTTGATTTTTTTTTCGAGTTTTTTGGCTTTTTCCACGTAAAACGTTTTTCTACGTTGTTCAAGCCTTTCACCACTTCTTTGAGCATTTTCTCTTCTTTTATGCCTGATTTTTTTCTAATAGTTGATCAAATGACTTACTAACTCGGATGAAACTGCGTTCTCATGCGGCAAAGTAAAAACATTACACCGGAAATCACAACGTCGTGCCATCCTGAGCCTGTTCCATCGAAGAAGAGGATTAGCGTGTTCTGTTCGATTTGGTTTCGAGAAGGTGAAGACGAAAGGGCTTTGTCTGCGCACTTAGTCTTCCTCGTTCGCTAGGAACTGAAGAGAAGATTGATTTGTCTCTTAAATCTCCTATGCTATATTATGCCAGAAAAAGTCAGGACCTATTTATTAACCAGCCAGTGGCAGTACTCAGTTGCCGTAGCTTTTCACCTGAAACTGTTATCGAGTGAGTTATACCTAGTCTCTAGCTTTTCTGTGACTTCAACCAGCAAGACCTCATTCTCTTATCACGTAACGAAAGGCGAGTATTGAATGTAGGAATTCACGAATGCGCTTGGCACTGAGCTGTTTTTATTTATTACATCATTAGTATGGTTCCAGGGATTTTTAGTTTATCGTCTGTTGATGTGAACTTTCTGCTGTCGTAAAATACTTCTTTTTCGAAAAGCTCATTCTCCTATTGCAGTAATGCAGTTAAAGCTGCTGAGGTACTGAGAACTCTTCTATCATTCTGTGTTCAAATATACGTATTATAGATCAATTATAATTTAGCTGTAATCGATTGATTTGATATGGGAGAGGATAAGTTAATGTCCACTAAATTCCCACTTGCTTGAAGCTTTGTTACATACATGACCCGTTTTCACGAGTTATACATATTCAAATCCCATTTCACATGGTTCTTGACTAGGCATGTCTTCTTTTCACAGAATTCCTGTGAAATCAAAGCCATCCAATTCCCAGTTTGCCATCGCAGGCAGTCGCCGGCCCTTGCTGGATGCGAACCGATATGCAGTTAGTTATGAGATGCCGGTTAACTATCGCTTAGGTTTACTCATAGATAGCTTTCTGGATGGAAATGTAAGGCTACTTCGAAACATAGGGGCTTACTAACGACGAAATTTCTGCCGTTTATCATAATTTGACATCCAGGAACGTTCATTCGTGGAAAATTATCGAGTGAAATGATGCAGGATAAAGGATAATGCCCTTGATGTTAATCAGACCCCGACGAATCCTTGCATTCGACTTCTATAAGTATAGTATCGGTGGTTGAATACATATAAAGAAAGATGGTAGCCTTGGTTCATTTGGGACACAGCAGTGAACCAAGAACTCCCTATGCATTGCAGGGCCATATCTAAACGTTGAGCTGTAGATTTGAATAAATTATGTGCTCTTCATAGTGTGGATATATAGCGGGAAATTTGATTTGCACCATCGTTTCGACCATTACAATTGGTAGATTGTACTTACGATGCTATTGTATTTTACAGTTTCTTGAAATGTATTATTTCAAGCATTCATTTGACAACTACGCTTTTGATAAGCCATGGAATGAGTACTGAGATATATTTGCAATGTACATACATGCATATATATATATATATGTATATATATACAAATTATACGCTTTAGAATTCATAAATCAATGTATGTAAAAGATTCAAATCAAATTGTGCATTAATTGCGATACAGAAAAGTCGGCAAGTCATGACGACTTTTAGGCCAACTCTCCAATTATCCTGGCTGCTGTTCAACCACTGGCTGGCGGTCGGCGATTGTCTATCCTCAAAAAATTGCCCAACGATTATAATAACTACTCCATATTGAGGGCAAACAAGTTTTCAGTTTTTCTTCCTATGGCAAAACTAAGTATGTGCGAGGCAATGAGCATTTAGGTGAGCTCCCATCGGGCTTCTAGACTTTTCTTTTAGTGTAGCGATTTTCTTTCAAACTTCCCTTCTTTGCTCTTTATTATTCTCCAGTTTTCTCTATGGATTGGACACTTAGGAACACCAAACTTTGAGGACCTTTTTCATGTCTATTCATATCCATTTTCTTTTAGAAAATGAATGAAAAGTTAACATTGCTTAAAGATACTAATATTTGTAATTCAGATCTAGAAAGGACTCATAAACGGCGTTGCTAGACTTCTCCAGTTACAACCCAAATGTCTGTTGGATCATTTACTACTTGAAAAAACTTCTATAGCACTCTTCTATAAACATATTCGTGAGCGCTCGTCTATGCATAGTTATTCACTATAGAAAATTGTGTCCGAAATCTTCAGTTTTTTTCATTTTCTCTAACTGAAAAATTCAACTAGAAATATTAATACTCAAAGCATTTGTAACTATTTTCTTTTTTACTCTTACTGATATTATTATTGTGTGATCCGACACCTTAAATATTGCATTGTGTGGATCCTAGTATTTTTGAATTCAATCCGTTTTTTTTTTCGGCATTCACCATCCCACCAAGGTCTTCGAACTTTTTGCGATTGGCTATGGCTGCTGCTTGATAATTTTCTCGTCTTTGTCACGAACGTCGTTGAAAGCTGCTTGAATCTGTGCTCTCTGGAATTTCAGATAGCGGTGATGTGACGTCTCCTTTTGAATTGGAGAGAATCATTTGTTCCCATACTAGTCTATATCAATCTCCCGAGCTGAGGGTGGGAGCTTTGAATGGCCATGTACGGCGCCGAACCAACGTTTAGGTAGGTTGTGGGGCCATTATCACTGCCGCTCCCTAACTATCATCTTTTCTGATTATTCAGAATCTGGTTTTCTATTTAGTGACTTTTTTCTCTCAAAAAACAATAAAATGTTGAATTGAGGATTTCGGATTTCTACTTTTATCTGGCGCAAAATGGTAGGGTTTTTAATATTGTGCAAGGACATGTACGGGAAAAAGATTATACCATGGTTGAGTGACCACGACTGGCATATTGGTGTTCATTGAAAAGGCCTTTTCAATGTTGGCGTGATGCATATTCAATACGACGAAGAGCATATTATTGCTTTCACAGCTCATAATGAGTGATTTCGCCTTCGACCGGTACACCCTCTCAGCTTTCCCTACACCCCTCGTAACTCATTGTATTATGCGGAAAACTTTTGAAAGGTTCTGGTAAGCAACTAACACTTTAGTTGTACGAATTGATTCCAACGCATATCCTTTCCAGCTAGGTGTATTTCCGATAATGGTTTTTTTTGTTGCAATTTTGTATACAGCTTATAACCTACCTACCATTGGTGTTGTGCCAGGCGTAGCCTACGAAAAAGTTTATTCCAAAGTTGATAATCTGCAAAAAAAAGTTCTCCTATGCGACTTTTTGGTGCGCACATCGAGGGCAGTCTCGTAGTTGAGTATAGTCGCGTATGTGTTATAGAACTCAAGTAGTGTTGCAGATTTTTTTCTCGAATTTGCTTTTTTGGACGCAGTGGAAGTCGCTGAAGTGTGACGAACGATACTGCAATGAGGTTACTTTTATGGGGCAACGTAGGTCAATACAATAAAGCGTCACTCCCGATTATTAGGTCGACAGTTCGATTCCATAACTCACTGAACTGGTTCTTCCATTCCTTTGAGGTGAGCTCAGGCAATGAGTAGCAAATTCATCAGTGAACTTTGTAAGAAGCATTGGCTCGACCAGCGTGTGTCTTTTGCATGAATGAACCTCAAATTTTGATTCAGACCACTTTTTCTTAAACTTATTTCAATTCGTTCAGAGTTCGATCAGCTAACATTTTTACAAGGTCGTTAAAGACGCGAATAGATGTTTCTTATGTTTATTTGGGTAAAATTCCTTATCAGATTTCATAATCAAATGCATGGATGTAACTATGAGAACTCGAAGATTGGGGATAACATGCTGAAAATTCCATGCAAAAAACTTTCTTCGGAGCAACTACTTGCCTCCTCATATGTTGTTATGCACTTCCAAAAGAAACATTTCCTAGTCAATATATTTCCTTATTTTCCTTCCTTCAAATAGGTTTTCTACAAATAGTTTTGTTTTTTCTCTTTATTTTATCGCAAATTATTTCTTCGAATAGTCTTGTTGTTTTTCCTCTTTATATTATTGCAAATTCATCGAACATCACATTAGACTTTGAAAATTTTGTGTGAATCGCTGGACTGGCTCGTAAATATCGAACCGTAATAGTTTTTGTTGGTAAAATTTTCACGCTAAATGTCATCCAGTTGAAGACTGCATCGATGGCGCATTCTATAGACACTTCGGATTAATCGTCTATTCATTTTTTGCAGCAGAAAAAGTGTAGGATAGTTCTCTATTATTGGATTAGCTAGGCAGTTGGCATAATTTAGGATTTGGAATGAATGAAAAGATATTGAGTTAAGCTCTCGGTGTTGGTCAATTCCTATGGGATGCGTAATGCATTCAACTTCATTAAGCATCTTCAAAGGTGATTGAGTACATATCTGGCCTATACAATCATTGGGGTGGTACCGATATATAAAGTCAGTGCTGCTACCCTTCCAAACAAATGTGGTTTTAATTTGCTCAACACGGAGAGATGAAAAGCGTGATGAGCCCGGGGCGCAGGACAGAGTCAACAGTCACGTGTGCCTTGCAAGAGATCTCTAAACACTGCGCTACGTGCGCACCTAGAATGAATTGTAATAGGGAAATTAATGTGTACTTAATGTTTTTTCAAAATTTTAGAAATATAAGAATTTTTCATATTTGTTGAGACTCTGAATTTTTCTGTTGAAGATGCATTAAGCCGTTCGTATGTAAGAATAATGTCAGAAGTGTATTACAGTACAAAGAGAGGGGATTTCATCCTCGATATCTTTCCCATTAGAAAATGTGTTGAAATTGGAGTATAGAACGGCACCTTCCAATCGACTGTTTTGAGGTCTCACTCAAAAAATTCAATATAGTCTGATAGAATGTTTTGAGCCATTCAAGAAGTTTGGTATGGATCTCCAGTGGTATACGTACGTTTCGGCATTCTTGCACGTCTATAGTTGATTGGAAGGTATTGTTATATGCTCCATAGTAGCCATTAGCTTTCGACAATCAATCACTTTGAAGAACGCAATATTGAGTGATCCTTTTACTTGACGTAGAGGGATGCTTCTACGGCGCCGATTGCTAATAGTAGCAGAGGTGAGCTGTGGGTCATATGTGGTAGCGATGAGGTGTGCAAAATGCCGAAACCTATATATACCACTCGAGATGCCATACCACACCTTTTGAATGGCTTGAAGCAGTCTATCAGGCAGTATTGAAATTTTTTTCGCTTTTTGAACATCGATTTCTCATTTTGTAGTTAAGGATCTTCTTGTCTTTTTGGAAGCTATGTTATTGGATTAGGGTCCTTTCTAGCACGTACAAGTTGAATATTGTGTCATTGTCCATTATAAGGCGGCAAATGGATAATCGGTCATATTCTCTGGACAACAACTTTCATAGGAGTGATAGCGATCATTCGAAAGCTTAGATCTCTGGCTAGCGCGACATGTGTCCGGATTTTATAAAAGACCCTTTTATAACGCTATAAAATTCAAAATAAACTTGTGTTTCTCATCGACCGCGCAATTCAACTCTTGCTTTGCTGGAAGCATGAAAAGGACATGAACGTGTAGAGATAATCTTTTAGTATCAGAGTCAGACGTTTAATCATGACTATCTTTCAAAGCGGAGAAAGCAGTCCTAGCTAAATGACAGAAATCGCACTTTCTATAGCCCGCGTTCGGAAGAGCAAGCGATCGATCGCCGTGTTAGAACGTCACATCCACCCCGCGCCGTAGAATAGTCAAAATCCCCTTGCTCGAGTATATGAATTTGATCTTATTTTCCCTGCTGCACTGCACAGAAGCGGCTTTCCAGAAAATAAGTACAGTGTTGGAATTCTTGATCCTACGCTATCGACTGATTCCTAATGGTTCAAAGAAAAGCTCTGTCTAGGGAGAAAAATGCGTTTGTGGAACACACAAATTTTCTTTCTGTAATAACGTCAAATAAAAAGATTTCTAAATAACCGGCCACTTATCGCGCTAAACAGAGATTTAAGCTTCCGGGTAACTATTAACACACTTATGCAAAGTTTTTATGGGGCGACTAGGGTCGCATATTCATTTGTCGCCTAATAATGGACAAGTTTCGAATATTATTTAGAAAACCTGCAACCAAAAGAGAGTTTAGAGAGTGTATTTCAGATAAGAGACCGTAATATGGGCGAATAATTACAACGTCATAAATGGCTATGCGCATTCATATCAATGCATGTATGAACGGGCAAATTTGCTCGATTTTATAATCGTCCGAAAACTTTCAGAACGAACAGTCGCAGGTGCTGAAATAACACTAAATATTTGAAGCTAGCGTAAATATACAAAAGTGTAGTTGTTTACTGTTTGTTCTCACCATCCTTAACTGCAAGTTGTCATGGTTCACGTGTTTTTTGTTCTCCTTCTTCTTGTTATTTGATGTGCTTTCAACAAAAAGAAAATTATACCGTTCGTTTGGAGTGTTTTCTTGAGACCACGCTCAAATTTCAATCTTATTTTAGCCAGCATGCCATGTGGTCTATTATGGGCACTTCTAACACGTGTTTCGTGCTTCGGCCTTAGCAGCCTCGTCAGTCGGGCAGACCTTTTGGCTTTAGCCAATCCTCACGTGGTGCTCCAGTCCCCCTACTCAATTTGAGAAAAGCCCGCCGTAAGAAGCGGTATTACATTTCAGAAATACTAGCCAAGAACAATTGAGAGTAGAACACTGCCAATCTAGCGATTTATTTCACTTGACGGCACGTGTAAATTGTTCGTCGTCGCCTACTCTAAGTAAGGGGACTGGACCAAAAATTCTGTTTTTTTTCTTTCATGTTGTTTTTCTGTTTCGTCTTCATGCCCTACAATAGTCATCTAGCAAGAGTGACTAGCGTTATCCTGCCACTTCCAAGAATCTTACTCTAGAATCTCATCTTTGAAAAATGTTTTTGGGCCTTGAAAAATGGACTCCATAATGCGTTTCAAATGATCGCTATTATTATCCCATGTTGAGAAGTGCTATTAGACTGTTTTGAATGATACTTATCCATTGCTTTTCAACCAGTCACTTTCTTTTCCTTTTTATACTCCTTTCTCTGGAGACAATAAGACAGGCTTTTATACTACGTTGGCAAGAAATATTCCGTACTTTTTAGTTTTGTTGATGACTTTTTATGCATTTAAGGTTATGTTTTTGCCATCATTTAGAGCAGCTTTTAGTGGTTATTTAGGTACACAAAACTTATACATTTGTTTCGAGATGGAATTGTACAAAGAGTAAACACCATTGTGGATGCTACACGAGAATCGTTTGGATTCAAGTGCTGCTGAAATTCTGCGACGCTTAGTTTTTGGTCATTTCAGTGGATTCAGGGCAGGAAATGAAGATTTCTTCTTGAAACTTCTCGAGATTTCTTTAATTTCTTCGGTCAGAGCAGAACAGAAAGCACTTTTCGAAAGAAAACTCTTTGAAAACCTTGATGAGGAGTACATGGAGAATTCTTCAATTCGAAAGGCACCGAGCTTTACTGCCGTGAAATCATTAAATTGCCGGAAAAGTGGGAAGAATTGATTGAAATTGACGGGGAATACTTTGATCACTCATTGTTGTTTTTATTTGTTGAAAAATGGGATAAACTTGCGTAAAAAAAGCCCTGAAAATTTTTCTCCAGCCCAATAAGTTTTGTCCATTTTGTATTCTTTTATAATCGATCCTAATATTGTAGTGTGATTCATAGTAAGGTGCTCATTTCTATTACAGATATTTACGTCCGTTTCAATAAATACAGGATGTTTGGTATGACCAGCGGAAGTTTATGGAATCTATTCTCCTGTTTCGTCATCATTTCTCTAAGTAAATTATCTAAATGATACTCCTTCTTCTAGGTTTATGCATTAATTTTTCAAATCAATTAAGGATTTTTTTCCTGGAATGCTAGGTATTGAGATTGCTTCACACCTATCGATTCTTATTATTGAGGGGAAAGTTGACATATTTTTTGAAGTGATTTGAACTTAATAATTGATTCTCACTCTTTCAAACCGCTTCCACCTCCTTTAACTGGTGAATGCTTCTGTAAGAATTACACTGAAGAGTGTCTTTCATCTGAAATAGTCGCAAAATAAAAGACAGTGGGCATATCGATCTAGAAGGTTCAACGACAAATCAGTTCCACACTGGAGGCTAGTAGTAGCCTATAATTGGCGTGCTTAGCAGAAGTGGTATCAAAAGCACATCATACCAAAAAAAAATCGAGCGAAGAGAGCGCACTCACCGAACTGCTCTGATATGCCATGAGGGGAATCGAATTCACTGCTCGTGCTTCGCCTACGATAGCTACCCAAATTGAGAAGCAGTCCGACATGTCAGTCTGGAAGTTCAACGACGGTCAAGTTAATGCCGCAGCGGAGGTAAAGTAGCCTACAATTGGTCTTCTCAGCAGAAGTGGTATTGAGGGCACATCATACCAAAAAAATGTCATTCGAGCGAAGAGAGCACACAAATCGAACTGCTCTGATATACAATAAAGGCGAGTGGAGCTCACTAGCCGTGCTTTACCTAGGAAAGTCATCTGAATTAAGAAGCACTTCGACATATCCATCTGAAGATTCAACAATGAATAAATCAGGGCCACAGCAAGAGCTAATAGTAGTTTACACTTAGTGCACTGAGCAGAAGTGGTATCGAAAGCACATCATACTAAAAAATGTCGTTCGAGAGAGCAGAGTATACACACCGAACTGCTGTGAAATTCAGTGAGGGCGAATGGAGCTCACTACTTGAATTACTTGATGATTGAGTGGAGTGCACGGGATATAGGCTATTTCTACTCAGCTACTTTTCTATACTCCGCCGATTTCTTCCAGTGAGCCTGCTGACCTCAGAAAGCTCTGGTATTATGAATTCGCCTAGAAGTTCGATACGGAGTAATCTTGATATCCATAGAAGATCACACACGGCGACACAGCAATGGAGCGCCGTTTGTTACGCTGATTGTAGACAGAGCAGCTCCCCGAGCCCTCGCATCGCCACTTCAGCCTCTTCAAACAGTCAATCTACATCCTCATTCCTCCGTAGTGTGTGACTGTGCCGTAAATTTCGACACTGAATAAGAAAAACTTGTACTTGAGAGCTGTTTGAGTTCGGCAATGTCATGAGTCAACGATGCTTTCATTTCAATACGTGCTCGTCGTATCCCAGTGTGCCATGGCTGTATTGACCGACCAATCAGCAGCTTCGATCTGATGAGCTTCATTAGTGAGCGGTCCGGGCACACCGTATGTTGCAGTTCTGTGTGCTTCGAGCAGGTTAGCGGTGTGTATCGATGCAAATATTTGCACAGCAACGTCGTCGTCGTCGTCGTCGCCGTCAAACTGTGCCCCCTCCCACCTAAAGCATCCACTCAATACACATGGACGAGTAAAATCGTCGATTCTCAATTCATATCGTCCGTCTACTACGAAACACAGTACGCAGTAGTCCATCGGTCTGTATAGTGTGGTCCCATCATTACCACACATTATCGCTGCAATCAAATTGTGTGACAAATAAATCGATTCAAACTTTAGTTACGGCTGATTTTCGTCAATACTTTTCCGGCCCAACGATTCACGATGTCATTTGAGTGAGATTCGTGCCGATTAGGCCCTTGACAGAAGAGTTTGTCATACAACAGATTTGTCATCAAGATGCTATGTCTCTCAGCGATAACAGCAATAAAAACGGCTCTACTGATCTATTCGAACGGAAAGTTATCGGCCAGTATATCAACAAATCGCATTTTTTGCTACGGTACTTTACTGTAGGATAAGCAAAGCTGTAAGGGATAACGGACTACACAACGATGCGACATCAACACCATTTACTTGTTCTATTTCATTTTATAATATATTTATGTTATGCAGGAAGCAATATTACTCTCTTACAATGAGTTATTGTTATCTGAATATACTCAGTTGGTGTATAACTGTGAATTTTCCACAGAAGCTTAGACTTAGGCTCGGGATTAGGCTTAGGCTTGGGCATAGACATAGGCTAAGGACAGTTCTAGAACGATTTTTTTCTGGATTATTTTTATGGCTTTATTCATTCAATATTCTCCAATTTAACTTTTATTTACTGCCTATTCTTCTCTATTGTGTCTGTTATTTGTTTGTTTTCTTTACCGCTCTTTTAGTTGGAATGCGCTTGTGGTCCCTTTCTAAAACTAGCACCCTGTTGATTTACTATCTGGAAAACATATGTAGTAAATATGGTGTAGAAAAATATGTGTAGAGTGACAATTTTTTTCTTAGATATAACTGACCGTTTTTTGATGAGGCCAATTGTTTCTAACGATTGCAGTTCATCATTTATGATACCTAGAATCGTCTATACTCATTCAATATAAGTATCCAATTCTTAAAGCTCGGGGATGTCCATTCAATTTACTGTACCTCTTCATGTGATGTCAACTTTGTTACTTTTTGCGTTTTTTGTTGATTTTGTGTTACTTTTTATCACTGAACATTCATATACTGACGATGCTCTTCTGGATTCTGTCTTCCTTCAAGCATTCTTACATAACAATCGTCTGCACTTTGTTGGATCAGGGCGATTAGAAACAAAAGAAAGTCCGTCTGAATGGAAATGACCATCCATGTAACTTGATTACCCAAAATAGTTTTTTTTGTTCAAATTTAAAGAATGCCCTATTGTTGTTGAGTCTACTGTTTTGAATGAGAAAGTGAAAGCTATTCGTATCGATCTATATTTTTCAGTTATAAACATGAAAAGACTACCTCAATGAAAACTTGTTGTCGCCGTAGAGCTGGTCGCTTACATCAGTGATCAACGATTTTGTTATCTGTCATATTTGCGGAATTTGATCGATGGCTGTTTGGGAGACTTGAATATTTGAATAGTAGTTAATGATTTTTCTGAGCAGCACCACTGATTTGTGTAGAGTTCCGACAATTTAATGTTCCGTGAAGGGCTATCGAAATCTGGCCTCTAAGTTATTTAATTGTATCAACTTGAGCGCTGGTACTGTTGAGAAAACTTCATCGGGTGCTTGTCCATTTGAGGCGACAAATAAAAAACCGATCTCATTCGCTGCGCAGGAAATTTTCTTAGAAGTGTTAGTAACCATTAGGAAGCTTAAATCTCTAACTATAGCTTCATGTGGCTGGTTTTTAAAAAGCCTTTTTATTTGAGGTTATTACGGAAGAAAAACCTACGTGTTTCACACACGCATTTTTCTCGCAAGACACAGCTCCCTCGCAGCACAACAAACAAGCGTATGGGTTTTCTGCATTGTTTGCGCGGATTTCGTTGTCGTTTATTGTCAGCTTATAGCCGTCGTGTAGAATATCACTGACATCTTCTGCGCTTCATTTATCTGGAATTTTCTCCTCAGTGTTATACACCAACCTAGGCAAAGACTGAAATGTGACACTCTTTACACACGTATGCAGCGTGGGAAGCTCAGATACCTCTTGTCGTGGAGCTGGCCGACAAGCAACAGTGCCGTTCAAGCTTCAAAACCTTTCAAGATCTCACTGATAATGAATGTCCTTATCATCATCATCCATCATCACTATCATCATCATCATCATCATCATCATCTCACCATTTACGCTAAAGCTGAGGTCATATCATATGTCAGGTGGAGGGCAGAAGTTGAATGACTTCCGCGTTTATTTTGCGATTGACATGCAACATGACATTTGTTAAGTTTTAGCTGTAACGTAGTGATCAAAGCGTTTCATATCACTAACACTTTTCTGTTATTTGCCTGATGTTCTACATCCTTTACTTTTAAATTCCGTATACCTAGCTCTGCGGCTTAATTGAATTCCTTGGCTTTCTATAGAAACTTTGATTGATGTAATCAAATTGTTTGAAGAATGTGCAAAAGACAAAATTTCATTAATCTTTTATTTTCTCCATGTTACCTCACATCCCTTTCCTTTTCTCTCCCTTTCTCTCTTTCTTTCTCTCTTTTTCTTCCTCTCTCTCTTCTTTTTTTCTCTCTCTCTCTCTCTCTCTCTCTTTTTCTCTTTGGATCTTTACGTTTGTGGTCGAGATCTATAATCGAGCAATATTAGCAGTGATTTATATGAGATTTACAAAATCTCATATTAGTGAAACTTTCCCTTTTTTCCATGAATTTTTCTCTTCAACAATGGCGATAATAGAATTGTCATAAGCAGAGACATTTTGAAATCTTTGGACTTTTCATACGAGTGTGATTTTTTATCAAATCGTTCCTTCATGCATATCATTAGGAAAAAAATACACAGTGTACAGGCTCAAGGATCAAAGAAAAAACATGCATCGGTGGAAGATTAAATGAGTTCAATAACGACAATGGAATCGATTTTGAGAAAATAAGCAGTTACCAGATTCATAACGTTCCGTTTTGGATAACAATTCGTCCTATGCTTCATCACATTGTCCTGTGAAATACATCCGATATTCATTCACACCCTGGTAATCCTCCTTCGGCGGCATTACTGAATTTCGGGCTTCATTTCCAAATCCCTTTTGGCCATCATCATAATGGATATCGTCAATGGTGTTCTCAAATTTCCTTTCCTCACAGAACCCGCAAAGCTACGTATGTTTCAACTAGAATTTTTGCTATTTACCCTAATATTACATAGATAAAGGCAGTCCATAGATAAGAGCGATTTGTGATAGAGAATAGTATTTGACGGTAATTTTAGCAAATTTTATACTCTATTAATTCAGTAATTTTCAGCAATTTCTATTTATTCCTGTTGTTATTTTTTCTCAATGTTTTTTTAACTCCTAGTAATTCTTATTCCTTCTCTTTTGACACTATCCTGCATAGCTTCGAAAAAGGACTATGATGTAGAAAATTTCGGTCGAAAACGATTTTGCCGATATGAATATCAACGATAACGGTGAAGTAGAAATTCAAAATAGAAATTAAGTTGTTGTTATTTTTGTTGTTATTTGATGTTTAAAATAAGACGAAGTGAGAGTCGAAAAGTCAGTTCATTACCGAAGAGCTCGCGTGTTTGTCCCTCATTTGCTGCAAAACGTTGAGCCGCTCTTACCAAGGGAATTTTAGGGTAACCGCTTTCAGTTGCAATGGTTAATACACGCCTCCGGAGAGGTTGAAAAGCGGGTTCAAATTCCGTCTTACATTCAAAGTTTTAGCATATTACTCAGTCCTTTTGGATAGATACGTGCGCTGCGATATTTTCACATTTCATGGCGTACGGTCATGCATATGTTTAGAATGTTGTTGAGCATTAATACTTTCTTTTTTTTCGTTTATCTTGTGTATGTGATTAGAGCAAACATAATTTGAATTTCTTCTCGTAAATATGTTTAGTACCATCAGCATCATTGTGTGTTACTGGACGAAATCCCGCTTGTGCAAACACTTTCTTCACATTGTGAAACATTCATCAGCTTCGACAAAAAAATGTGACCAAAAGTGAGCCGGAATTACAGCGTTCTAGTTTTTCATCATAATATGTAGGGTATTTCTACTTTCTCATTGCGTAATTCATGTTGCATGAGCTGAGATTCGTGTCCTTCAAATATAGACTGCTTGCATTGATATCAATACATGCACAATTTGGCACAATGAAGAACATGTATTGTTTTCACAGCTCAATAATGAGCGATTTTGGCCGTGGCCAGTAGTTTAGCACAGATTTCTTACCACTTCGCGGCTCTAATCGAAATTTCACATTGAAGAAAAGTATCAAGCTTGCGCCTAGTGGTAGTATTCGATACTAATTCGATAGTGGTCGTATGGATTAGTCCCAACGCTTATTCGCTTTGGCCATCGTAGTTTACGCAGAGTCTATTTACTATTCTTTTTGTACTCAGTCGATAGCTTTTCTCAGCGCAAATGTTACTTTAAGTGTGATTAGATATCCTCTGAGCTTGATAGTTTACAGGAAAAAAAGTTTTTTCTCGGACGAAACTCCCATTCTTCCATCCTTCTCCGTGTGCAGAAATTAGGCTTAGTCCCGAAAGGCGGCCAAATAAAATTAGGCGGTGGCGTATGTGTCTACATTGCAAGGTATGTATTTTATACAGTGTCATCTTGAAACACATGTAGATCGCATTGTCCACAATGGGCTGATAGGCGGTCGCCAGCGGATATGCCGTAGGCGAAGTAAGTCGACTATCTGTGGAATGTGCTGGGGCCGACCTCGGCATTATGAGTCCATCATACAATTAGGCTTCACGACGGCGCACTCACGAGTCGGCCGACTACATCGTCTCGACCTCCTCCCGTCTCCGATCCCACCCCATAAAGTCGCTGTCTTCTTCTTCTTCTTTCGCATTCGATTCAACATTTTACAAATCGGCATCTTACGTCGTCAGTCGTCAGTCGTCGAGTTTCACAGAAGGCACTGGATCTTTTTAGTGAGGTTCTTTCTTTTCGCTCTACCTTTAGAATAGTTGTTCTTTTGGTTACTTCCTTTGTTAATACTATGCTCAAATAGCCACCTAACCTATAAAGTTAAGCAAATGTTTGTTTTCGTTACGTCCAGTTTCCTATGGTTTTTGCATGAGAATTGTCTTTATTGCCTATGATTATCGACGAAAAGGTTTCCTTTCCTTCCACCTATAATTGGAATTGAACTGAGAAGATGTCTATAAAAATTCATCGAAATTTGCCTACTACAGAACAAAGCATTTTTGTCTACTTGGAGTTTTCCACTGTCAGTGATAATCGATCTATCCCTTTCTCATCCCTTTTAGAATTTACATCTATTATTTTTCTTTGGTCCAGCTAATTCCTAGAACGAGAAGAACCCATTGGGCTACACTTGCACGCGATAGGGAAAAATGGAAGTGTTGCTGGTACCCGCTCGAGTCACTCGACGATCAACGGGACGAAAGGTGGTACAAATGATTTTTCTTTCTGGTAATATGTTAGAGTTCTAAAATGTGATCAGAGTAGAGTAAATGTTCAATCTTGAAACCTGAAATTGTTTAACTCCTTAGAAAGTTAGGCGTTTTCGTGGCAGTTAAAGTAGTTCCTAAAAGACTTGATGTTTCTTTTGCATTCAAACCCAGAATTTCCTCACTGAGGACTACGTCACTAAACATTCAAAAGTAAGTGAGCGAAGAGTGGATGATCTTCGTTCGTATGCATTTCATCTATGGTTTTTCTTAGTGCGCCTTAGTATCTATAATGGACTTTGCTTAATGGATCTTCGTTTCTTCTTTTCTTCCGCTGACAAGAAAAAGACTTCAATAACCACACATCAATTGAATATTCCGTCGTCGATGGAACAATATCATCTTTCATAACATTCACTGCTAACATTAGCTCAGCTCTATCTATTTTCTTCCATAAATTTTCACATTTCCTCTTCGTTTCTTTTCTTTCTTTTGTCACGTGGTGATACTTCGCACTATTTTTCACTCTTCTCAATCCTTTACTACTTTTTCTTCTTATTTTTTGTCTTTGAACTGCTTAACTTACTGAACAATAAGTGGAAAGCTTGAGGCCATTCGATCGTCGAAAAATTTGTACATATATATATATATACTGTATAAATATATACATATATATGCGTATCTACATATAAACATATATACATGCATATACATACACGTATATAAATATATATGTATAAATGAACATTTATGTGCGTATATAAAGATACGTATATATATATATATATATATATATATTCAATTATTATATAAATTCATATACATGTTCATATATATATGATATATATATGTATAAATAAATATATATATATATATATCAGATATATATATCAGATCTAAATGTTGGGTCACATGATATAAATATATGCAATAAAGTAGTAGGAAAGTAATAAAGTAAAACGAGTCATCGGGATAAAAGGCGCAGTTAATTTTTATTGAAATAGCGTTGATGCTTTCATGAGCGAACATTTGCAGCGGTGTTTCTTTCTCTCTGCATTTCCCTCCAGTGATGACGGAACGCCAAGTGAAAATGTGTTTCATTGATTTTCCTGGAATTCACTCATGTGGAATCATCGTTGAGTTGGATAGATAGATTTGGTGTGCTTCCTCTGATGTCGACCTTCCCCTCAACTATAATGCAATGTCCTCTCAAAGGACCGCACCTATCAGTTCGTTCGTGTCAGCGGTAATCCCTGTATGATACAGTCACACCACTATGATTGTTCCTTTGCTGTCTGTGATAGAGACGAGCTCGCTATTTCTGGTACTGCCCTCCTTTTAGACGTAGTGCGTACTATGTAGTTGTTTGTTGTATCGCATTAACGGTTCAAATTACTTTGAACGAATCCGGCAGCTGATGTTGACGTTGACAATTTGGATGGAAAACGTGTTAGGTTTGCAACTTTGAATAATTATTGCATGGACGGGAAAATAGAGAAAAATTTATGACGACGTCGACGAACGAGCGAACTACACAGAAATTGTCACAGTAACCCAAAAAAAAAGCGTTATAAAAGGGTCTTTTCGAAAACGACCTCGTGGCGCAGTAGCTAGAGATCTAAGCTTTCGAATGATCACTAACGCTCTTGCGAGAAGTTCTTGCCCAAAGAAATGGATCATTTCTTCGTCCCGTGCTACCTAACGGAAATGAACCCGTTTTTTTCCAGTAATTTAAATTTTGAGCACGTGTAGAAAAGTTGCAGATTTTTATCGGCGCATAGTCTTAAAGTAATAGATATAAATAGAAATATGTAAGTTGCCAAGGCAGAAATTGTAGGATTAAATGAAGTTTGGTGGTTGTCTTTGTCACTAATTAAAGCATTTGTATCTGAAGTGTTTGAGGTCTAAGCTAGAAAGAGCGATGCTTTCCTAGGAAGGAGTCAAAAGTGCGTAATTTAAAAACTAACACTTTGTTTTAGCTACTACCTAATTTTTTGCCATTCTGACATGATTTATTATTTCTCACTCCAGCATCAAATATCTGTGTTGTTGTGAAGTTTTCCTTCTTTTTCTTACAAACATATTTAATTCAGTGGTTTCCATTGTTTTCAGCATAGCTTAGCGTCTTAGCCTGAGCGACCGACCCATCTTTGCTTTGAGGCGTGGATTTCGTCATTTTTAGGTGTTACTTGTCTCCAAGTTTTTTTTTCCGCAGCGCAAACTGTTGCAAGAGCAAATGAAAATGTTGCTGTTATGATTTTCAATGAATTTCACCGAATTCCTTTTTATTTGATTAATTTGACTAATTGCTTGTCACCTTTCGTCCGTTGATCGGTCTGAATTGTTTTCTGTTCATTTGCAATTGACAACACGAAATCAGAGCATAGTTCTTGTAAAGTTCAAGCACATTTCTATCCATCAACTATAATTCCTTCAATCGTCGAGAATCTCGATCGCACGCCTAGTTTTTCTATTAAGCTCTATTTCTTCAAAGAGAATCAAGACCACACCCACTTTCTTTTTGTGAAGTCCTTCGTTTTTCTCTTCTTCTCTAAGTACGCATATTTCCAGGGTTGCTGGCACAAATTCAGTTGTACGGTGGTTTAATTTATAGAAATATTATTATGTTAAGGCTATAATTTGGATAGCAAATGGAAATTATCCCAAAAATGAAAAAGTCGTTCCCTTTTCAGTGGACTGAAATGATCACAGGAGATTTGGTTCTTAATATCACCAAGAAAAAAAAAAGTTACAGAGGCTATTCAGACGCTTCAACAATTTCTGATTATCTGCTGTTCTTCGGAATCTCTAAGAGAATCGCTTATGCACATTCTCCGTCTTATTTCTCTGAGTTACAGAATTCCCCCTCCCTCTCTCTTTATCACCTTTAAGACAAATTGAACCCCACTGCTTTTTCGTTCATTTTCACTTTATATATTTTTCTTCTGTATGTGGCCGCCATCACCAGCCTATAAGCAGTCATTAGCAACGCCGGATTTTTCTCGTCGTCTTCTTCGAAACCTTCGCGAGGTAAAGTTTTGACAATATGACCACATAACAACAGCTGCGTGTTACGTTTGTTTGTCGACTTTTTTGGCGGCCTATCACTGATGTATTGATAAGGACATTCCATCCTCATAAAGTAGACTATTGATTTGTTATCATATCCAAAAACTGCTCTTACCTCGTGAAGACGCTTTGATGTTCAAGTCATGAACTTTTTTGTTCTGAGAGTTTTTTCAACGACTCAAACAAAACAGCTGCTTTCAGGTTTCGTGCGCTGAATTTATTGTTACTTAATGTGAAGGATAAAAAATGAAGTGTCCAGCTTTGATGAAGCCTTCCATGCATTCTACTCCACGTAACATCGCAGAGGTGAATGAACACATACTTGGAGTCTATGATGACTTGTTGGGGCTTACCGCTATAATCAAATCAGCATTCTTAAACTCTGAGATTAATCGGGTACCAATTTACCAACACCGGAAGGATGGTGGGCATTTGTGCAAGTTATAGGTTAGAGCCAACGGCCCTTGTATTGTAACGTACCCTCGATCGCTATGGTAAACTTGCCATATTAGTTGGCTGGTAAAGGTTGAAAAACTTCATTTAATAAAGTGGTGTGGGCTCTCTGAATGAATTTTTCCATTCCTTTCGTCATTTCTCTGTCACTAATCAAACTGGTTGTCTACAGGGTTCGTGAATAGATCCAATCACTGGTCATTGTTTTTGTGAATTTAAACTTATTGTTATGATGGCTTTTACGAAGTTCTTGTGCAAGAGGTTGTCGCTGCGATGACTGCAATCGATGACCAAGCTTTTCGTCTCAGTGTTCATGAGGTTCTTTTCTTCTCATTATCTCATCAAATTCTTGACGTTTCCTCTAATATGGTCGTCTAGATTTAGCAAAAAACCGCATATTCTCTGGGCGAGGACCTAACAGATAATTCGGCTAAAAGTTTTCTTTTCACGGCTTTTCTAAGTTATATTTACGAGTTCTCGTGAATTTTATGCTTTATTGATTTATTATTATTATTATTATTGTTATTATTATTATGTCTTCGTAAAGAGTATTCTCTGTAACTCTGAAATAATAGCGATTTATAGAAGATTTTTTGTACGTAATCATCTTGGGCAGAATTATTTTCTTCGATTTACATTCAATATTTTATGGACTAAAGTCTTAGAGTGACAACTTTTTCGAAAATAATTCCATAAAATGAAGCGATTTCCTTCTTATTTCCTCAATATTTGTCTACCCAGAGAGGTGCTTAAACCATGAATTTTACCAATCTACCAGATTTATTGAATTTTTTTCCTATTCAAAAAGCGTTTAAATGTCTCCTTGAAAATAAGATTTGCAACGATATGAGAATTCCTCCCTTCTGTGACATCGTACATTACCTCTTTTCTCAATCTACAATGCTCTTTTGAGATCAGTGATATTTGAATTCTCCGCGGTGTTCTTATCTAGTATACTCTTGCTCTTCATGCAGTAGTATTTTCAGTTTTTTTTTTATTCACTTCTAATATTGTTTTTTTTTTGCCATCAAACTCTTGGTACCCGATTTTCTGCGGGTTTGTACTGTTTGTGAATCTCAAATAATATTCTCGCTTTTTCAATGTTTTCGTTTAGATTGCCAACTTTTTGGTATTTCCCTCGTCCTCATCATTGTATTCACAAACGTTTCGTTTCGTTTCGTTCCGTTATCTAAAGACATTTCAACGCATTCAGATGGATCCTATGCTGAACGGGTCATATGTACATTACGGTATGGGGCTGCCTACCACTGCATACGCGACCGGCACACTCTCGTCACACGCATATAACAGGTAGACTTGAGAACATTTTTGTATTCTTAAGCTTATGTCTTACGTATTACATGAATTTTCCCCTGCCCATAAGTTTTGTTGGCCCACAAGTTTATATATTTTATATTTTTTATATAAACATAAACTATATCTATATGGAATATATGTACACATAAATTTTGTTGGGACTGGATTTTGGCTTGTTACGATTCTGAAAAGTTGATGGCGTTGAAACATCATGGGCAATTAAAATTATGCAACAACAGTCTGACGTAAGCTTCGTAATGCAACATGATAACGTTTTCTCATGTTAAGGTGACTAAGAACTCAATGAAATCTCCTAAGGGTTATGGTCAGCTCATATTTCTTGTCGGTGGCGTTGTTGTATACGTGAATCTCAGTCTTCTAAGCGCATCTCCTCCCAAGCCAACCTGTGACAAGGCAAGTATCATAGACAGTAATGGCAACGTTAATGGCTGGTTTCTGCTCATAGCGTTTTTCTGGTACTCTGCTCCCTCGCTTCACTCCTTGGGGTATCTCCGTATCCCTATTTCAAATTTATTTACGCACCTTCAAATATGTCATAACCTTTTGACATCGTTCATGGAACAGTAGGTTGTAGAATGAGTTCTGTCGTATCGCTCGAGAAATTGATTTTTGCACAAGTATTTTGTGCAGATCTGAGCTGTTTTGAAAGCTCGTTTTCTTGAACATCAAGCGATATATTATTTGTCTACGCAACCTTCAGAATGGAACTGTTCAAGGAGGAAAGTCATCTGCTGCCCCACTTTCACTACAGATCGGATGTCAGCGCTTCTGAGGCTCTCGACAAATCCTCAAGGTGTATGGAGACGAAATTTGCGTTGTTCGCACAGGTCAACGTTGGTTCAAGGCATTCCGTGACGGAGGAGACAGATTGACCAACAAGCTAAGAGA
This sequence comes from Parelaphostrongylus tenuis, assembly GCA_019055375.1. Taxonomy (NCBI): domain Eukaryota; kingdom Metazoa; phylum Nematoda; class Chromadorea; order Rhabditida; family Metastrongylidae; genus Parelaphostrongylus; species Parelaphostrongylus tenuis. The sequence continues at coordinate 49,433 of JAHQIW010005005.1, forward strand.
GGGACATTCACGAGAATTCGATCACCAAGCAGTCGTCGGTCGAATTGAATAAGACCCATCGATGAGTTGCCGGATGTTGGCTGACGAGTTTGGTTTGATCCAGTGATACTTTGGCACATTCTTCAGGAGACTTGCCTTGGTGTAGTAGAAGACTACTTCGACTATGAATTCGTCTTTTGTTCCAGCTTAATTGGTGTGCAAGTAAATATTTTCTGTACATTTCGAAGATCGGCAGCCTTTCTTACAACCTGCCAGTCAGCCAGACGTTTAATTATAACAATAATAATGATAATAAAGGTGATAGTAGTTTTAAATGTTGCGTCGTGGTCTTAACTCTCCTACTCTTGTGTTGTTCTTAATTTCAAAGTAATATCATTCGGGATTCCGTAAGGAGGAGGTGATGGGGTTTCGCCACCCCGTTGAAATTCTTTTTTTTTTATGATTTATTTTAGTAAAAGCTCATCAATATTCTCAAAGATCTGTTTGCTGTGGTTTAAAAACCTTCATGAAGCCTTTTAGGATTTATTCAAATGAACCTTTTATATATATCTTAATCCTTGCAGCATCTAGAGTGATGTAGTGTTCAGAAGCACATAAAGAAGTAAGCAGAAGAGAAAGAAGAACTTATCGATGCAGATCGATTTTTCTTATCGAGTGGTGTCAGTTAAATCATTGTCAAATAGTCACTGATAGAGGAATTAGTCAGAAAATCTTTACGTTTCCACATCACGTTCATTTGCAAGCATCTTCGATACCGTATTACTCTCCTAATAGAATACTGACTGCTAGAAATTCGGTTATCGTGAAAACTATGGAGTAGTCGATAATTCATTAAATTACAGTAATTCGTCCGATCACTCGGCCGACCCTTCATCGTCGAGTTCTCCGGGCGCCGCGCCAAATATGAGCCTTCTGCTCACTATACGACTTCTGATGCAGGGAAAGGTTAGTAACGTTCATCAAGAACTTATAAGCCTAATGATTTCAAATTAGGAGTCTTCATTTAACCGATTCTAGTGGTACTATGGTGTTAAAAATATATGTTTAATAATGTTGAGTGATAGCGAAGCTATGAACGTCAGACGGGATTCGAACCCGCATTTCACCCTTTCGGGGGGCTACTGCTAGCAATTACACTACTATTTCTGCAAACCCTGGAAAGGGTGAAATGCGGCTTCAAATCCTGTCTAACGTCCGAAGTTTCTTATCGCCCTGCATTATCAGTTATTTTGAAATTGGCGTTGTTACAATTTTTTCATTTTTTAGGAAGTTGGAAGTATTATTGGTAAGCGTGGTGATCAAATCAAACGAATTCGAGAAGAATCCGGTGCAAAGATAAATATTTCGGATGGTTCATGTCCTGAACGGATAGTGACGATCACCGGAAGTTTGACGACAATCAATAAGGCGTTTGCTATGATCTCAAATAAATTCGAAGAGGTATGTTTTTCAGTTTTTGAGAGACAATTCAGTGAGTGAAAAGGGGTCGTTTTAGTGATCATGCTGAAAGAGTAGCCGGGGCGATGAGGTTTAGGTATTGGTATCTAGAAATGTTTACAACCACATTGATGTCAACGGATCGAATATCTGAATTATCGTAGTGCCAAGAAATGATAACCGGCTTTTCTGGAAATCGTCAATCTCCTTTTGTAAAACTTTGACACATTCGAAACCCTTTGTAAATTAGAATTTCCTCACTGAACGTTCCGGTTTTTTGTTACTTTGTCGTTTAGTCGGCAAGGTGGCTCAGATTTCAAGTGGTTTGAGATCGAATATTGTTCTTTACCTTACTTTTTTCGAAATGTTTGGCATCGATCGTATTTTTGCCCGGAGTTCTCTGAGATATTTTTACTGAAATTTTCGCAGTGTTATGATGTTTCGTATATACCTAAAAGAATTGAGTGGTGAGCAAAAACTCGGCCTCAGGCGGGAATCTTACCCGCGTTTCATCCATGCCGGGGACGCGTGCTCCACCACTACACCAGCAAGGCACATCTGCACCACCACTCATTCTTCGTTCTGTTTCTGCTCACCACTCAATTCTCTTAGATATATTATGGATAACATTCACTATAAACAAATCTGTTTGTGATGTCTAAAACCCCATGCCCTTAATTGTTGACGAGAGTGTGGGAAAAACAGCCGCTTTAATTCAAGCTTTAGTTTGGAATTACTAAAGATCAAAAGTGGTGCAGGGAACGTGCGCCGTACATGGGCCACGAACATGTATATAATACTCGAGGGAGTAATAGGTAATTTCGACCTTCTTTGACTGAGTTGAGGTTCTGTCACCTTATTTCGCTCATTTTATGTGAAAAAAGAAGTCAGTTGCCTAGGACAGGAGATTTGTTACCAGAAAACCCTATTAAAAGGATTGACACAAAGTCCGTTTGTTAAGAAAATGCTTCTCTATTAGAAAGTTTGCTTCTTTAAGCCGCGTGTATCTTTATAAACATTTCAAGGAATAATCTGACTTCGAATAGTTTGATTTTGGTCGACCTTTCATTTTTATTGAATTTATTTCTTTTTTCCTCTGGGGAGTTATGTTACATTTGTAATAGTCCGAAGCATTCCCTTTTTGCCTCTTCATCTCTCTTTGAGCATTTCTTCTTTTTTTTTCTACTTGTGAACAATCTGCATTCAAATAGTTTGAGAAAATGCTAGTCTGAGAATATTGAAAAACCACAAAGATATGAGAATTTATGAATAATACAGAAAATGAAAATTTTCTGAATTTTTAGAGTGAGTTCATTCATTTCAGGATATGCGTGCGCTGCCGAATTCGGTACCGAAACCGCCAATCACGATGCGGTTGATAGTGCCGGCAACACAATGTGGTTCATTGATAGGCAAAAGTGGCTCGAAAATCAAAGAGATTCGTGAGGTGATCACATCTTCTGCTTCTAGTTTTATTAACACTGATTGCCAGAGAGAATGTTTCAAGCCATTTTGAGGTTGGTACGTTAGTGACTTACGTACATCTCGGCGGTATCGTCCGCCTCATCTGAGCCGTACGGCCCGCGGACCACCCTCTCCCTACTAAAGATGGAGACAGGGAAACGGTGTTACGATATAGCAACGCGAAATTGTTTTTTTTTTAAACTCTCCTCCCGACCGCTTTTTTATAGACCTGCTCAAAACGTTATAGTCTGATAAGGATATAACATGTATTGAGCCGTCAAGTCTAGTGCTATACAGGCGGCTGTTTCGTCCTATTGTGACTCATCAGTAGTCCCCTCCCTCGGTCCAGCCGATCTCCTGAGGCTAGATAATGCTCTGTAAAGGAATGGAGGCCGAGTAAAAAATAACCACCCAAGGTTGGATGATGGTATCATCTGACGTTGTGGTGACCGGCATTCGAGCTTGCGCCTTCTACAACTGATTTTTACGTTTTCACTATTATATGCCATTTCAAAATTCTCCTCGACTATGTTGAATGTTCACAGTGAGGTTTATGAACCAATCGAATGTAAAGTATACTGATTGCATTGTACTGCCCATGTACTGCCATTTGTCGTCCGGCGAATGCTGATGGTGATATTCGAGCGTCTATCGCCCCAAACAGATTTTGCAAAATCCTAAAGCTTCTCTTTTATGTCGTCGTTAAGTATTTAATTCTTCCTTCATTTCTTCATCGTATTGCCACACTTCAGCTGAACCATGAAGATCAGTAGTTTTTCTATCTGTCAACTCGTAACTTACCCACATGCCAGACTCGTCTCGTTTATGTTTTCATCATAACTAAACAGCTGCTCTACACGAATGCGATGTATCAGATATGATTTGTTGGACTTTAGTGTTGCTTCATTGTGAGTCATAGGTTGTGATTCAATCGGTACTACGTCTTGAAGTTGTTTTATTTGTAAAAGAAGTAGATGAAGTCGATCAATAATTAAGAACTTCGTTGAAGAAATATAAAGGTACCAGCGTTTGAGTAGACTAGTGGTAATTGGCGTCTCTGGCTGGAAACTGAATACTTGCGAGTTCGTCAAAAGTATAAGTTTTAAGAAGTCTCTGGTTGGTAGACAGTACGATTTCGAAGAATCTGAAAAGAATCGCATGCTGCTTGGAAATCTGGGCACTTCTTTATCTCTCGATTTTTTTCTTGAGAAGAAAGAGAAAACAGAAAGCGAAGTCTTTTTCCCTTTCTTAACGATTTTATCTTGACTTAAGTTTCGCATTCGCATTTAATAATAATGGCGTTGAGTAACAAAGTTTTAGCCAATAAAAAATAAGCAAGCCTGGGAATGTGATGAGTGCTCTGAGTTTTTAGCTAGGGATAATGAATTTTCAAGGAGAATAGCTATTCTTCATTTGCTAAAGTACGTCTATAGCCACTCATAAATCCTATGACTAGTATGTAAATCGTTAGAATAGAGATTTTAAGAGGATTGTTTCCATTAAGTCTTCTCTTAGTTAAAAGATCAGAATAATCTTTATAAGATTACAACTACAGTGAGGCCTACCATGAGCTTTTATTGCACCTTATCGAAGAGAAATATGATTTGACTGATTTTCTTCATCGGTTTCTTTTTCTATTGGCCAAGAGATTAGAACAATTTTTATTTAATCACAAATATTATCAGGTCTATCATCAGCTTCTATTGCATCCTATCGATCAGAGAGACGACTAGACTTTCTCCACCGATTTTTTTTCTGCTAATCATATTGACTGACGAGGATGAGTTACTGTTGAGCACAAAGGCAGTGATGCATATCAATCATTATGAACAATTGGATAGTGGTTCCACTGGATGTGAATTCTCAATCGTCCCTGTGCTCATTTATATAGAATCGTTGAAGAAATTCGAGTAATATTGTATGGGAATTTTGAGTATATTTTTACAGCTTGTAAGTGGACTAGTTTCTCGCTTTTTCCAGCCTAACAGAACAACTGGAAATTTTCTAAAATTCTAGCAAACGTTAACTTCGTTAATGACGTAGGTAGATTTTACTACATCTGACTCTGAAGACGTCATTCGTTCCTATATCTGGATTATTGACCACCCTGATGAAATGGAATGAATTCGCGATTCAGCCATTCTCAGATGACTCACATTACCGGCTTGTCTCTCTCTGCTAATGTTAGATGTAGAAGCTTTAGATACGGAGCTCTTCCTAAGTCGACGTGACTAATAATAGAAGCATCAGTGACAACGCCTTATCACTGTTATCGGTCTCTGCTTAGCAAATAGTCCTAGACGAGAAGGTGAGCGTTACAATCATGGACACCTCTCACGGAGAAATCAAGAATAATCTAAATCAGTAGTGTTGTTGCACAATCAGGGTACGAATCTAGTCGAGAGCTATGCTATATACTGGTGAAGGCGGTACGGTTTATAGTCATTCTTAAACCTCTACTGACTTCTTAGGAGCGTAGATTTGCTTGGTTTCATTCGTTTGTGGAGAATTGATCAGATGGAAGAAATTCACCAAACGTTCTACTTCGTGCTCAAGACGCAATGGAATCAGTTCTTACTGTAAAATCACTCACGAATCAAGATTTATGTAGGCGTTGACGGCTTGTCATTCCACGGATTGTTTCTGAGTAGGCTTTTTTTCAACATCATCAATATAAATGTAAACGCTATCTTTACGATTAGTCATCCGTTATACTGACGAAAATGTTCTTGTTGGTTTGTAAAGCTTCCACAAGGCGAGATTTACTCGCTCATATTACATTTCATCATTCTCTCTCAAAAACACTGCGAATAGCCTTAATGGAACACCTAGTGATCTGGGAAGAGTTTATATGACCTTGTTTTCTTAAGATGGAAGCAAACCTTTATTTGCAAATAGTGTTTACGGTCTCAGCCAATTTTTTATTCATATTTTATTGAAGTAGAGTGCTAAGAAACAAAATGACGCTGTGAATCGAGTGATATACTGACGTCTTACGTTTTTATTCATCTCGTTCAATCCGTCGAGAGGCTCTGTAATACGATATTTATTTGACTTTAGCTGACGTTTCAGCGGATTTTATGTTTATCAGAACCTCGAGGAGTCATGTTGACTCTGACGATGAATCTATTGACAAAACGTGAAGATCGTTTTGTGACCGGATAACTCATTGATGGAGACTGCGCTAATCTTTTAACATTTTTTAAAGATAAGGTCTGCTATTACTAAACCGTATTATGAGAGAGAGGGAGAGCTGATTGTTATGGGTGCACAGCCGAACATGTGGTGTGTGCAAGCGGCCGCGCACCTTCGCGATACTCGTTTCCATTACCATTTATAGATATGTACGAAAATGGATCTATGACAAAACAACGTGAATTAGGGAAGATTTATGACGTTATTCAATCCGCTATAGGTTCAAATAATTTAACTCCACTAAGTATACGTCGCAAAAGTAGTATAAGGCATATTTAACCTAAACTACGGATGCGAGTTACTGCTGTTGTCCTCGTGTATAGGATTGATACCCATTTTGCCGACAGTATATGATGGGGTTGGTTGAACCTCTAAGCAATGTGCTGCATGAGTCCCATACACTTCTATCACAATATTACATGTGTTCACATTCTGAAAAGAATATTTTAAGATTCTCTTCAACGCCTAAAGTACCGCCCAATCACTGCATCGCCCATAGATTAGTATTTATTTAGTGATCAATGACCAACAGAGTCTCGGCGGACTAATTCCTTGAAATCATCGTTCTATTGTTGAACTTAAAAATTGAGAGCAGGGCTTGGAGGGGGCGTAGAAATGGTTTTGATGGGCTATAGTTATCGTAACTACAGACACTACAGCGTCCATACAGCACATCAAGTGTTAGTAAAAAGAAATTTGTCATTTATTATGATTCGTAATACTTCTAGTTATATTATTTTATAGGATTAGAGAATATATTGAAGTTATTTGATTATGAAAATGATCTAGTTAATTATGTTGCTAGTTTTTTGTAATGTAACTTTGGAATTGGCATTGCTGATACGAATTTGTGAGAACAAATTGTTCAGATCCCAGTCTTAAATAGCAGAACTAAATAAATATAATAACGCTATACGTGGAAGAAAATAAGTATGCATAGCCTTCCGACTATGTATATCATTTTTTGAAGGTAGTAGAAAGTTTTTATGAAGAAGGTATAAATCAGAATTTGCCAAGAAAATGTGAACGCCTCAAAATTGGTCACTGTAATTATAGTCGTTTAGGTGAACACACTTTTGTTAGACCTGTGTTCATCATGAAGATCCTTCTAACGCTAATTTTATAAAAACTTAAAAAACCAATATCTTTCTCGATTACTGAATGTGAGTTGTGGACTTTTGATCATCTGAAGCAAGATGAACTCAAATCTGCGGTAATGAAAATTAAAAGTGATTTGGAATAAACGTGAAGAGCTGTTGCTAATTTTTCTATTCTACAGTTTTTTCAAATTATGTTGATGCTAGCTAGAATGTTGTTTGTTCAGAATCTTTGCAGATTTGAAAGTATAGGTTAAACGACTAGAGGGATTGGTGACATACGTAGCGCGAAAGAGATTTTTTATATCGTCACCCTCTTGTCGTTCAAATTGCAAATGTGGTCTGAAGTGAAAATGTTGAGAAAAGAAACCTTTCACACATTATATTCTATTTTTAAATATTTAGGCGACAGGTGCTTCAATTCAAGTTGCATCGGAAATGTTGCCACAATCCACCGAACGTGCGGTTACGGTATCCGGTGGTGCTGATGCCATTACTTTGTGTATGGGACAAGTGTGTCAAATACTGCTGGAAGTGAGCTTTTTTTATTTGTTATCTAATAACATGTTTTGAACCTTTTTTTTGACTGATTGAAGCTGACTTATTTGATTGCAACTGACGTCGACATAACTAAAATATGTTTATTTTTATGATAAAGGACGAAGGAATATAGTTTCGAATGTCACCATACTTTCATCTTCCCCAACCACAGTGAGGGTCCGTTTGAGTGTTAGGCGTCATTGAAATGATCAAATGTGTATTTATTCAGTCATTAATCATATTCAACACGACTTCTTATCACATTCTTTTCGTGCGGATGCCAATACTTCGAATCTTAGGAGTTGTTCTGAGTGCTGCTTGAGGATTTCGTACTTTTCATGAATGATGTAGAATACTGATCAAATTAAATTTCCTTGCAGTTGTGAAGATATCTAAATCGAGACGTTCCCTTCCGACAGCGGGAGAGTGTCGGAGAGTGGACGAGTCACCCACCCACACCACTTTGCTTTCGATATGGATACCATATCAACCACTTAGTCGTCATTACGACCGTACTAAGAGTTTAAATGCTAACGAAGGAAAAGCCCAAAATTTTCATTTAATCGCAATGCAATGCGATTTCCTCTTTTGTAATGGATTATAAGTTTTTTATGTAATAGACGCAAAAATGATGTGATAGTTGCCGTCGCTACCATCGCACACTCGGTGTCTTTCTGAGTTTGCTTTCGTTTTTCTCTGAATATAGAAGCTGGACAAGACTGATAGTATGGACGACTACCTGCATCAAATGATTGTGGATAGGAAATCGTGGAACAAGAATTTCTTTGATGATGTTGCTTAGCACTTTGCTGACATGAAATTTATCACTTTTAACTAAGGGCTAAATCGTAGGTGCCATTTGATGTATTCATGAACCATCTGTAAATCATTATGGAACTGTTTTATATTTTATTATAGTTAGGCTCGTATGCCGCAGTAGTTAGCAGAGCTGCTTGTCGCACACGTGGTCGATGGTGCGATCCTGTTAGCACTGACTTGATGCATCACTAGGCTATAGCGAGTCATTGTAAAGATCAAGTATAGATTCAATAATCTTAGCCAAAGCTCAAAATCGGGGATGATTGCATGGCGCATCCTTCAGGGGCTGATTAGCGCCAAGAGCTTTATTTTTTATCCTTTATGGCTTGGAAACCAATAGAATCAATGGGATTTCGAAAAAGAATGTGGAAAAACGCTGAAATAGTTGAGGAATTTTTTGCAGTTCACTTGAAATTGTTGAACAACTGGGCTAAACTGCACTAATGTTTTGGCATTAACGAACATCTAAACTGATTAGTAACTTTCCATTACTGAAATCATCAAGTGTACGTCTTCTTCCATAGGTGCTAATTCAGTTCGACATGTTGTCGTATCTGCCAATGCATCTGTAGCTGACACAATGACATAATTCAATTGCGGCTTTGTGGAAGCTTTCTTCCAGTTTCGACCTCTTAAGAAACACTTGCATCAATGCCATTGAATTCACTTAACCTAAAAAACGGGAACGAAAACTCCTTTAGAGTGGCATGAGGAGGCAGTTTGCGCAAGTCTATGGATGACACAAAACCGCATGAAAGCTTTGGAACGTTAGGGACTTGAGTTAGTATGCTACAAATTACTAATGCTTTCCTAGGAATATCCAATTAATCGCTTCATATTCGAAGGAAATGTGCCATTCTTGTAATGAATCTGCGGAGAACAAGGGGTGAAATACTGGACGTTGATTAATACTTCAGGGGTGCGTCGTTCTCTTGACTCCATTAAGCTTTACGGAGATGATTAGATGCAGTCGGTCGATACAATGACTCGAGAGTGCTTACCAACGTACCCAACTTATCGACACTGATACCGGTGGGATGAATGTAATGGTCAGTGTGGAATGCGGCATCGAACCAGCGGTGTTCTTAACATTTTTGGAAGCATCTCTGCTTAACCACTGGAACACTCGCTCAAAGACATTTCCACGTTATCACCTATCGAAGTAGTCCATCACTTAGGGCTGTCGATCAGTCAAGTGCTTGGAGAAAACGAGCGAGTATCAGAGCGGCTACCGTGATTACGCCAATGTTTGTTCCATAATTGCTTTCTATCTGCCAGACAGGGACGGAAACGTTATACTACTGTAGTGCTCTTGGTTCAACCAATAGCAAAGTGAGTAAATGAATAAGTGCTTAGTGCTGTTGTGGGATCGCATCTATTTTGCACCTACATAGGCCAGTGAACCGAAGTTGATGTGGTGACAGCTTGATTCCTTGTAGCTGTAAGTGTTAGATTGTCTCATTATTTCCCCCGCACTATTGTTTTATTCATTTCTTCCTATTCAAAATCGCACTATTGCCAAAAGGCTGTGGTATGTTGGAGAATGTTCTGTTAGCTTGGGCAGACACTTGAATACTATCACAATACCATAAGTGGCCACCTAAATAGAATGAACACCATATAGCCCTGATAATGCTCCACTGAATTGTCAGCTCTTTCTCTCCTTGAAGCAGCATCTACGGGACGAAAAACTTCAAAATTACACTAGCTCAAAAGCGACGTCACCGACTTCTTTGATCATCAGTCTCATTTTTTCTTGAAGAAAAGCATCCAATCTTTTCTTAGCTAACGGTTGCAGTTCACTGATCATGATGGTGATTATACTGTAAATTGACGGATTTCTCTTAACAACAATTACTAAAAGTGTCGCAACGCAGAACAAATCCTGAGACAATCCAAAACATCTAGGTTCACAAAGGATATTCTGCTTTCATTCTCAGTCGCTTACTTATATCAATTGGTTTTTGGTGAAAAGAAGGGGAAACTATCACAAAAACCACCTAAATGTGTTTAAGGTGTTCTTTTTATCATTTTTGATCCTTAATTCTATTCATCCATAATTTGTGTCTATGAATTTAAAGTCAGTTAGTCGCAACCTAGAGTGCTTAACGCTTACACAAATAGTGGATAGGAAAATAAACGCAATCAAAAACATATGCTTACCCTAAGACAGATGGACTCATGCGCTAGACTGATTGTCTCTATTATGTGGGGGTTTCTCATGCCTCCCGAGTTATATACCTTTATTGGTGGTTGCACTTATCTGTAGGCGAATTATATTCTGCATGTAGATTAGGTTGAAAGCTTACAACTAATTGGTTGAGCATATGAGAGACTAATAGAAATCACCTGAAATAAATGGACATTTTACTCTTCTAAAGCACAATCCACTGGTTAGATGTTGGTGTCATCTCGGGGAATAAAAATAGAGGAATCTAATCTTTGATGTAGAGTGATGTGCAAAACTTTCGCGTCAGTTGGGACTCGAACCAACATCTTACTCTATTCGGGAGCGCGTGCTCTAACCAGTTGCATTGAAGACGCCCATTTTGATCACTCTTTCTACGCTACAAGAAATTGTTTTTAATCTGTTGATTTTTGGTCTATTTCAGCCTTGGGGAATCCCATTGACAAGTTTAGATACACCAAAAATAGCGAGTCAGTTTAGTCTTTTTCTGAGCTAGGTAATTAATGGGTCATTAGAGTCAAGTTTTTCTACACCTCATTCCGTTTTGCGGTAACAGAAGTGTTTCGAAAGGAACTGGTTAGAAGCGCCGGATCCATCTAATTAAAGTTCTCGATTTTAAGAACTATTCACCAAGACCACTTCATTGTCTTCTCCGCTTTCAGGCTCCACCTAAAGGTGCCACATTACCATACCGACCGAAACCGACATTTAATTCATTGTTGGTGGCTAGTTCAGCTGCTGCAGCTGCAGCTGCTCAACAACAGCAGCTAGCCGCCCTTCTACAACCAGGACTTCTTCAGCAGGCTCAACTTGCTCAGATTCTGTCTTCAGAGGTATGTTCGCTGATACGAAGTGATCTATGTTCCTCATATAAATTATATGATCGACTTGCTATACCATTAGAAAATTGTTCAATGTACACTCCTTAGAGAAAACTGAAAGATGCTTCAAATGGCTCCAACTAGGGGTCGATAAAATTGGATGTTGTCATTACTTTCGAGCCAGAAGTGTGATTTAGCAGCCAGTCGATAATTCCACTGCTATCAAGTGGTGTTTTTGGCAATGCACATTTTCAGACAGCTATGTTGAACAACGAAGAGCTCTTTCTATTTTCTTTAGGATGTGAAACTTGAGTTAATATCACAAAATCAACACCCCACTTTCCTTTATGTAATTCTTTCGTGTTGTATTCGCATGACATCACGAGAAATTCTTGTGACGTGAACGTCACAGGTCAGTCAACCCAAATAATTATTGTGAGAGCATGCATACCGCTTGTTATGCCATATGTAAAATCTCTTCATTACTGTGATATTACTTTTACTAGGACCATTTTTATTACGATAGGATCACTTCTTGTATGAAGCTCATCGTGCCAACAGTGAGTATAAATATAGCTTCATAATTTTCCCAAATTACTGATGGATGATACACTATATCCAAATGTTTTACTGCATGAAATGCTGCCTTGGAATTATTTTTGTGAAGAAAATTGGCTACAAGCATAAAATGTCTTGGCGTTGAGCCATTCGTAAAGATTGCGCCTCACATCCGACTTCATCAAGCATCTCCAGAAGTGACTGAATGTAGGAGATCTTGCCCATACGACAGCTAGCATTAGCCTACCAATGGTGCTGCTATCTACTCACACAAGTGCGATTCTAAATTGCCAAGATGACCTTGCACAAGGCGTTATGTTGCACTTTCAAGTGTTTACTTTTGTCAGGTGCTTTTTTATGGTGCTCAATTTCCTCGCGCTCTCAAACATCTTTACTGTAATTTTTAGAAAATAAAACTGCGAGGTAAACATTTCTGCATCGCTAATGCCACCCTACAATAAGTGTCATATCCACAATTCATTGAAAAATCTGCAATTTCCCGGAAAAAAACTGCGAAAGTGGTCATTTTCTCAACGAAAGAGCGCCTCAAAAGTTGCTATCCGTAATGCATTTCTTAGTTGATTCCTTAATAAAGTACTACATTTCGATCCTGTGAAACGATATGAAGACATCAACCCTTTCGGAACGGAATTTATCCATTTGAATACACGATTTGCTGGATTTTCTTACTGAAAGAAACTCTTTATCAAATATCCAGAAAAGATGATTTAAGCTCAAAAACGAGGTTGTTACGCCAGGGTCATACACCGGTGTTTCGGAGGTTCGTCCTCCTCGTCAGTGACCCCCGCCCCACATTCAGCCCTGCATTGAAGCAAGGAGGGAGGCGTATGTGGTGATGGAACAGTGTACAATGACACTGGTCCATCACCACCCCTCAGTCGATGGATTTTTTGCTGTTAGATCAAAACTAAATCAAAAGATCGACTGTTTTTGAAACCCCGCAAAAAACATTCAATATAATTCCAAAAAAGAATGATTTAAGCTCAAAAACGAGGTTGTTACGCCAGGGTCATACACCGGTGTTTCGGAGGTTCGTCCTCCTCGTCAGTGACCCCCGCCCCACATTCAGCCCTGCATTGAAGCAAGGAGGGAGGCGTATGTGGTGATGGAACAGTGTACAATGACACTGGTCCATCACCACCCCTCAGTCGATGGATTTTTTGCTGTTAGATCAAAACTAAATCAAAAGATCGACTGTTTTTGAAACCCCGCAAAAAACATTCAATATAATTCCAAAAAAGAATGATTTAAGCTCAAAAACGAGGTTGTTACGCCAGGGTCATACACCGGTGTTTCGGAGGTTCGTCCTCCTCGTCAGTGACCCCCGCCCCACATTCAGCCCTGCATTGAAGCAAGGAGGGAGGCGTATGTGGTGATGGAACAGTGTACAATGACACTGGTCCATCACCACCCCTCAGTCGATGGATTTTTTTGCTGTTAGATCAAAACTAAATCAAAAGATCGACTGTTTTTGAAACCCCGCAAAAAACATTCAATATAATTCCAAAAAAGAATGATTTAAGCTCAAAAACGAGGTTGTTACGCCAGGGTCATACACCGGTGTTTCGGAGGTTCGTCCTCCTCGTCAGTGACCCCCGCCCCACATTCAGCCCTGCATTGAAGCAAGGAGGGAGGCGTATGTGGTGATGGAACAGTGTACAATGACACTGGTCCATCACCACCCCTCAGTCGATGGATTTTTTGCTGTTAGATCAAAAACTAATCAAAAGATCGACTGTTTTTGAAACCCCGCAAAAAACATTCAATATAATTCCAGAAAAGAATGATTTAAGCTCAAAAACGAGGTTGTTACGCCTTTTATCAAACTTTCAGTGACCATTAGAAAGCTTGAATGTCGTCGATTTTAATTTTTTCTCTTGGCTCTAACAGCTATTTACGAAGATCTACTGAAAACCAATTTTCTCGTCAAAGTTCTCGAAATTTGGGCTATCGAATGACCCGGATGATCCAAAAAAGACATACACATATCGCAGCCGATCAAACAAAGCAAACCGAGTGTGGACCATAATATAATTTTCGCTGCTACAATGCAATAAAAAAAGCTTTCCATAAACTAAACACACTGCTGAAATCACCCAGATTTAAGGTCTCGAATGATCAATAGAACTCTAAGGATTCCAGCCCAAAAGGCCTCTAGCAGATCGTTATCCAGATGGATACACTCCGTCCCAAAATGGGCAATCTCTATTCTCTAACTTAAATCATCAGTGAATGTTACGATGTATGATTGTACCTACTTTGTCAGTTGTGGTATGGCTTGTGTTCTTCACCAGCTATGCTAATATCACAGCCTCAAATCCTTAGAATTTGTGAAACAGTAGCGTCGTTCTGTTTTCAGCTGGCGCGTGGTGTACCAGCGTCGGCGCAGTATGGGCCAGCCTCCGCCTTTCTTCCCGCTCCTACCCTCAATCCCCAAGGTACTGCTCTCTCTCTCTCTTTCACTCTCTCTTTACACTCTTCCTCTTTCCTTTTTTCCTATCTGTTTCTCTTCTTTCTCAGACAGATTGACGCACACACTCAATTCAGTTAACAGCCTACACACATAGTTGAAAAATATCGCTGCGAAGTTTCTGTTGCTAGTTGCATGACTATAAGTCAATTTTGAGTTCATTCAGTCCCATGTCTACATGATACGGAAAGACATTAATTTAGAGATGGGCCGAAATAAGTAATGGCACGCTGGAATCGGAAACTGTCCTAGAGTTCTATAACCCAAGTTTTTAGTGCGGACGAAATCTTCTGATGTTTCATTAGCAGTGTTGCCAATGCAGTTACTCGCATGTAATTTTTGAAGCTAAAAAAAAGGTACTTCACATTGTAGTGCTAACTATATAAGCAAAGTCGCTTGCGTCACAGAGTTTCTTTCGATGTGATAATCTCATCCCAATAAAAGAACGGGAATTGTAGCTTCGGCCTATCTCTTTTTTTCTGCTTCTGTCAAATTCATTTATGAATATTAGAAATCGCTGGGTTTTCTTGCAAATGCGATTAGTTCTGTGTGTGCGTGTCTGTGTATACGTCCAAATCAAACCTCTTGGCTTCTACCCTTTCTCAAACCTAAGCCATCTTGTTGTTCCTATGTTCATAGTTTTTAATCCGTTATCCTATGTGCTTATTTGCACAACAGAATCGACACTCATTCATTTATTGCCATTGGAATGGACGTATCAATACAAAGCAGGGTACGGTCACCATATGAATCCAGGTGGGGTTAAGCACTTATGTGATAGCGACAAGTTGGAAAAGATGACGTCCCAACGTGATGTCTCGACGTATTTACAAAATTTGACGAATATCTTAGCTGGGATTTCTGAAGAGTTCATGGCTACTTCTCTCATAATTTGGTAACGATTTGAGGATATAAGGGGTAAGATATAACGATAGTTAGGCTAATACACCGACGGTTTTCTAATACTGTATATATACAACCGTAGAATTATCACTCTGACCGTACCTAGCTTTTAAGGATGATTTTTGAGTCATGACAGAATTTATTCTCTCATCTATAATTTGATATTTATTCCGTAGTACTATTTACATACGGTAATCATAGAATTCAAGCATTAACAGTGTTGATTTCTAGTGTTCGGTGGTGGCTTGATTCTCGCAGGTGCTGGATATCCTACCCAGCAAGGAACGGCCACTGTTAGCGGAATTCAAGACCCTACGAAAGCAATGGCTGGTCTTTGGGGTGAAGATCGACAGCTAGAACTTATCAATCATTACGCGGCATTGAATAGCAGGTAGAGAGATTAAATTAGGTACTGATGATGATTATGATGATAATGCGACATTCCTCATAACCATCTTCAAAAAGTAATAAACAATTTCTGTCACGTGCACAATAAGAAATGGTCATTTGAAAAAAAAGGCGCAAAAGTTTGTTGACTTTCTTGCATGATTTCTCGACAGAGTGCCGAAGCTTAGTGATATTCCCTCTGTTATAAGCTTTGTTAGTTTGGCCTAGTGATTGGTGCTTATCGTTCTAGTCTTGTTTGAGCTTTAATCATTTTACATATCCGTATCACACTATTTATCGACTTAACCACTACCATATTTCCCGTTCAGTGTTTTGATGGGTTCACCGCTTCTGAAAAGTGCCAACTCGCCAGCTAGTTCCGCTCACAAGGCAAGTGGCGCACGATTCACACCATACTAACAGTGTTCTCGTCATAGTCATCGTCTTCCGTGACATCCACGCTACCACTACCACTTGAGCTCTCTCTCGCTCTCTCTCTCACTAAGTCTGTGTTATATTTTAATTGTAAAGTATAAAGTCCACGTTATCAGATAATATGTTTTTATTTCTCTCTTTGGAATATTTAACATAAAATAACAGCACAATATGTACAGTATCACACACAAGATGTATCAAAAACTGCAACGTAGTGATGTCATTATTAATGCTTGATTGCAAAATAGACGCCATTTCCGATTTCCGCAAGTTCAGACACGGTGGCCGAAATTGAGGGTTTGCATAAAGATTCAAAAGAGATCAATTAACATGAATCAAACTGATATAAGAACGCCATGAACCATCATTAATATGATTTGAAAAGGACAAGAAATTTACCACTTCACAGATTCATGTCTTCAAAATGTTTTCGTTGCATATACACGACAATCTAGCATACCACCTTCTTGACACTCGATATCCAGCATGTTCAGCCATTCTACTAGGGACGACTCAGACATGCCCAACCATTCACTCACCTTAACTACTGGAATCGTCGGTCGATAACTGAAAATCGAGTATGAATGGACAATTCAGCATAGAATATTGGCTTTACGAAGAGATTTTGATAGAACAGTTAAACGCTGAATGACACGAAAATGTTGACAAGGCCGCTCTATGATGAATTCATACAATAATTTCGTAGATGAAACTGCTATTTTCATTAGCAATAGTGTAAACTGATAGTTACGAACTGTGGTATATTTATCAATCAATATAGTTCAATGCCAGAAATAAAGTTTATGGCTAAAGTAGTGGACATTACATAACAAAAGCTTCTAACACGACCATATCCAAATAGTCAACAACACTCTTGCTCTACAAGATTGTTGCTTACTTCTATTTTCTACAGAATTTTGTTCAAAATGAAGTCATTATTGACAACAAACAAATGTTACTGAACCGCATTCCGAATTCATATTATGATCATCGACTGGAAATTCTACAAACTGCAAACTTTTCTAAAAAAATATCCGTTTTCTCGACCATAAGTGTTCAAAAGGAAGTCAAAAATAGGATGCAAACCTATGACCCAATTACTATATGCTTAACAAAAATGTTCAATAAATCATCCAAGACCTTGATTATCGACAATCTTAATATGCACTGCATTTTTGGAATAACCTTAGTGCGCTGTCAGTAAAAACAAAATTACGTTTCACACTCAGCGCATTTTCACTTGACAGAGCTTTTCCCTTAAACTTTAAATATCACTAAAAAGCTTCAAGCTAGCTAATTTCAATGGGGTACATTTTTAAAAAGGCCTTCATAGTGCGGTATAGCAGCTAAAAGAATTTTGCGTTTCGCCACAAAAAGCACGTTTTCGCGCATATTATCGGTGCTTTTTGGGATTTTTCCCTCCGCTTCGTGAGAGATTTCTAGGTTTTGCTGATGATATTGAGGAAGATAGTTTGCTCTATTGTTCTAAGCTATCGAATGACTACTATGTTTGACTCTAAGATGGGCAGAAAAACGCGTTGCTCTCAAAATGTTTAAAACGATTACCGATAACCAAAAAATACCCTTTTTAGCGCACTAATTATGAATATATATATATATATATAATATATATATGTAATTATACGCATGTATACACGTGCACGTATATATACACTGTACATATATGTAGATTATACATATGCATACATTATATATATATATATATATATATATTATATATATATATATATATATATATATAATCGTGTGATAGCTAATCGAAAGGAAATCGACTACGAGAGTGGGAGTAAAAGCGACTTTCTACGCAAACAATAATTTACAAAGAAAAAAAAAAGCCATAACGAAGAAGCTCATTGCGCGGCAATCTAATTACCAATTGTCTGTGATGAATCATGGTTATTGTATGGAATGTGAGAATAAAGAAATAGCGAATTAGATCTACAATAAGCTACAAGTCCATTCCAAATTCTGAGATACTTGTTTTTGAGCCCATACGCATACAGAACATCCTAAAGCATTATAGCAAAAATCTATCCTATGACAAGATCTCATTCACTACCCCTTGATTCTTTTGGTTATGGTAAATTGTTGCCTATTGTAGAAAGACCAAGAAGTTAAAGTCAACGTTGAAACTACTCGTAATCGATTACCCTGACAGGAAAAAAGTATGCAGTATCGAATGGGCTAGAAATAACCTACCTCTTGAAAATGCAAACAAGAGCAGATTTGCGTTCCCGCTCCACGAACAGGTCCATGATGTATGGACACATTTTAGGGGCGGCCTAAATTATTAGTGTAAATTGAGAAGAAATTCATTGCTTTTTTGGTACCTAATTTGTCCATACTTGCCGCATTTTAGCCTCACGGCATCTATGGCGAAACTCAACAAAAAACTGAAACGCTGTCTGCCTGGACACAAATCATTTAGCCTATGCACGGTTGATGTTCTCGATGGCAGTTTATGCATAGCCTCCCAATTGATACTCGTAAAACAGAAAATTGCGATAAAGGCTTCGTTAGCGGCCATGATGCAACAAGTATAGAGCACCTTGGTACCAAAGAAAATTCAGGAATTTCTGCACAAGGAGGCACTGAATTGTGGACTGAGAGATGACAGAAATGTGTTCATGCTGAAAACACATACTTTGAATAGTGTAGTTAAGCAATTTTAATGGCTTCTGGTTAATAAATTTGGTGTTTACTCCTCTAGTGCCAAAACTTATAAGAAGCCCTAATATA
This sequence comes from Parelaphostrongylus tenuis, assembly GCA_019055375.1. Taxonomy (NCBI): domain Eukaryota; kingdom Metazoa; phylum Nematoda; class Chromadorea; order Rhabditida; family Metastrongylidae; genus Parelaphostrongylus; species Parelaphostrongylus tenuis. The sequence goes on from JAHQIW010005005.1 coordinate 68,528, forward strand.
AAGGATAAAATATCTGCGTTGGCCAATTCCCCAAGGGTTAAACTATACAGTCACTTCACCAGATCGTTAGAGTGACTGAATGCATATTTGCCTTACGCATTGATTAGCGAAAGCCTACCCATATATCAAAGGTAGTGCTGATATTTTCCCCAGACAAGTATGATACTGATATTGTCAGTCCCGGAGGAATGGAAGGCTTGGTGAGCCTGGTGCATGGGTCAAACCATCCATCGATCATGTGTGTACTGAATGTGGAGGACACCTCTGTGCAGTGTTCTACAAAAGCACCAACAATAACGTTAAAACATAACATTCCAAAACCAGAATTTTTCCTGTATCGAATACCCGGAAACATGAAGTGTAACTAATCTTGAACAAAGGACCAACTTACATTGAACAATCTGAAAAGTGTCACGTAGTTCCCTAAAGATACGGCACGACGAACTTTCATTGCAAATGAAACACACTCATCAGATCGTATTGAACCAGAAAGACCTTAAAAAGAAGTATATGAGTAAAATTTGGAACCTAAAGTCGCTTCGAACCGTTATTACTCTAAAAGAAGGCTCAATATCTTTCCCAGTACACCATCGTGGCTCTCGTTCTGCCCTTTTAGCCGTGTTCTAGCTTGTTCGATAGTTTTTCAGTGACCACTCGTCAAAGGAACTGATCTAGAGGGCATGACTTGGCACAAACTACAGTTGAGCTGAAGCCATGGCTTAAATTACGATCCTTAACTTTATTTTCTGTCTAATTTATTATTTTAACGACAGGATACGGTTTGAAATAAAACCATCAAAAGGCTTGGATGCAAACAAACCAGGAACGTGCAATCACCTTTTCCAGGGCTCACTAAGTTTTTCGTTATAGTACCGAGGCCCACAGGGATCCGAGAGTGATCATCGAGTTTCTCAAAAGTCCTCTTGAGCTTTTCGTTTTTATTCCTTTTTGAACATGACACAACTTTGAATTTCAATGTCCCATCCGAAAACTTCATCGAGCTCTTGTTGAATGGAAAATGATGCCAGCAGCAATATTATGCGGTAAAAAGAATCAATGGATTTTGTGACAGATGACAGATCGACTCGTGACGACGTCAACATCATGACGTATTAATGGCGTGAAGAGAACATGTTTCCTCAACGCAGTCGTTTATACAATGAAATATTCCTTTTCTATGAGCGTGATGAAACTAGTGAAGTATCTTTTAGTTGAATATAAGAATGCTTTTCATTTAACCGCTTTATAGCAGTGGTATGATGTAACAAATATATCCGATTGAATCAAAAGATCGACTGTTTTTGAAACCCCCAAAAAACATTCCAATATAATTCCAAAAAAAGAATGATTTAAGCTCAAAAAAGGGGGTTGGTAAGCCCAGGGTCATACACCGGTGTTTCGGAGGTTCGTCCTCCTCATCAGTGACCCCGCCCCACATTCATCACCACATACGCCACCCTCCTTGCTTCAATGCAGGGCTGAATGTGGGGCGGGGGTCACTGATGAGGAGGACGAACCTCCGAAACACCGGTGTATGACCCTGGGCTTACCAACCCCCTTTTTTGAGCTTAAATCATTCTTTTTTTTGGAATTATATTGAATGTTTTTTGGGGGTTTCAAAACAGTCGATCTTTTGATATAGTTTTGATCTAACAGCAAAAATCTATCGACTGAGAGGTGGTGATGGTACAGTGTCATAGTACACTGTGCCATCACCACATACGCCACCCTCCTTGCTTCAATGCAGGGCTGAATGTGGGGCGGGGGTCACTGATGAGGAGGACGAACCTCCGAAACACCGGTGTATGACCCTGGGCTTACCAACCCCTTTTTTGAGCTTAAATCATTCTTTTTTTGGAATTATATTATATCCGATTGAGTGATGTGCAAAACTTTTTGCGTCAAGCGGGACTCGAGTCTGCATTTTGACCTAACCGGAAGGGGTGGGGTGAGCGTGCGCTCTACCCGCTGCGCTACCCACGCCTGTTTTACCACCACTCTTTCTACGCTACAATGTACCAATCTGTCATCAACCAATCGTCAACGGTTTGACCTGGCAAGTCATATCGGCACTGGATACAGTTACATGACATATATTGGACATATACGTTAAAAACAAGAATGCTTCCTGTTCAGCCGCTTTATAGCGATGGTAGGTAGTAAAACAGGCGTCAGAAGTTCAACGGATTATAGCACGCACCCTGCATAGAATAAAACGCAAGTTCCAGTTTCGCGTGACAAAAAATTTTGCACATCATTCAACATCATTAGGTAAATTTTGCTTTTCGTTGGCCACAAATCCCACGGCGGATAACTATCACATGATGATACCTTTCCTTCGAGTGCTTCATTAAGACCACGCTCAAATTTCAATAGATCCTTTCATTATTATTTGAGCCAACATGTCATGTGGTCTGGTAAAGGCCTTGTACAGCCCGATACACGTGTTTCGTCCTTACAGACTGGTCAGCCGGGCAGAACCCGTCGTCTGTCGATCTTTTCATAGTCAGTTCTCTTGGGAGCGTCACACTCCTCATATATAGTTATCGACGACCTACGCTTTACACTCTATGTCAGGTGAAACATTCACCTAACACAGAGTGTTTTCGCACTCGATTGCTAGCTGGCTGGTATTTTTATCATATTATACGTCGATAACTATATATAAGGAGTGGGTTCTGCCCGGCTGATGAGTCTGTAAGGACGAAACACGTGTCTCGGGCTGTACAAGAGCCTTTACCAGACCACATGACATGTTGGCCTCAAATAATAATGAAAGGATCTATCACATGATGAATTTAGCCTACCGTTTAACAATGATGAGATGTCGAGCGTATTCGCCATAGCTATATAGTATAAGAGGCGATATGCGATGAATTCCGGCTCATTTGGGCAATTCGGAATCTCGTGATACAACAGTTTTAGCTGACTTTGGCACTGAAATAATACTCTCTTGAGACATGAAAACATCTTCATCTCTAGCAACTACACAAACCTTGTTGAACTCTTCTCGATCTTTATTTTCCAAAGCTATTCGGGCATTTATCTCATACACAAGGACAGTAAAGCGATTACGAACTCGTTGTACGGTAAGATCTTGTCTGAAAGATCGGAAGAATATAGAAACAAATGTGTCCAGGGAAAATAAGACTCAACAGAATGCCGTGAAATGGAAAATTAGGGTTCTGAACAGATCGAGAAGTTCTCAATGGTCGTAAGGGAATAAAATCCCACTTCACGAAGCGAAAAAGTGTAGTCTTATCAAATTCCGCTTCGAAGAGACATAATAGATACAATAGCAACAAACACTTTCGTTTCATGAAGACGAACAAATGTGTATAGACGGAGTAAGAGCTGATAGATACCTTATTGAACGCAGCTGATCCGATAAGTAGCGATAGGGGGCTCCTGATCTGTACTTATCTTTAACGTTTTCTAAAGACTTCTCAAGAACTTCTGGTGGTCGGACCTGACTCGGATCCGGAGCCTAAATACAGTACTTCATACCAAGCCAAATAACTTCCACTACAATCGGATAAAGAAATAATTACATTGGAACATTTTGAATCACACGCCACAAGCTCTAACCCAAAGAGTACGAAAACAAAATAAATGGAATAAAAAAGAGAGAAGACGTCAAGTGAAGGAAAGAAACAAAACACACTCAAAGCATTTCGGCGATTAGACCTGCTTGTTATCTTATATATTTGCACCCAAGAGCGCCGACGGGTCCAAGAACAAGACTGCTTTCGTATTTCAAACGAAGATAGCTCAATCTCTACCAGGTTTTATAAATGCAAAATAAATAACCAGATTCGACAGGGCTCTTGGTAAAAAACACGCAGCTTTCTTGTCCAGCTACGATGAGGTACTGACTTTCTGGAGCACGCAGGAGTCATTCTGCACTGTTCCTCTCGTCGAAGGTTACATTTTGGACAGCAAAAAGAGATAAATCAATGTAATTTCATTGAGTAGAATAGGATGGTGGACACCATCATGTGATGAAGAAACCCAAAGCTTCTTGAGCGCGTGAGGCGCAATGGTTAGAAATATTCCTGCGACATACACGCGGTCGACCATTCGATGGCCGATGAACCAATTCTGAGCCCAAGGCTCACCAAGCGCTCCATGCCTTCACGGTCTACGAATTAGTACCACGCTCGTCCGGGAGGATAGGCGCTAACTCTGCCATATCTTCGACGCTTGATTACGTCAAATGTATGGTAAATCCCTATATTAAGTCAACGCCGAGAGTTTCATTTTCTTTATAAGAAAAAAAGATTTTGAAAAATTTCTGCGCACCGCTAGCAAGAAAAAACAAAGCTTTGCTCGCCTCTCAGTTTAATTACTGAGTTTTCGACAAGCCAGCACTTTTGCAAATATGCTTAGACCAACCGTCGTGAGCCGAAAGAAGCTTTTCTCTATGTTCTGGCACGTCCCCCTCACAAGTCGCATGCGGATAGGGTGTGCAGATGGAGTAACACATGTGGCAGTCGTCCGCATGTCATCTGCAAATCTTCGAGCTCGTTCCTCAATCCTGTGAGAATCCTGAAATCACCATTACATAGGCGATAAAAGAAATAGAAGAAACGAATCAAACAAATGCAAGACCTCCTCAACATGCCAACGAGGAACATTCTTCTGCTGTTTTTCACCACCATCGTGTTTTTGTTTGTCTTTTTTCGCAATCTGAGCCTCACGTTTCCGCTCCTTTTTCGATTTCTTTTTAGAAACAGTCGACTGAAATAGACCTATGAAGTAACTCAAGTCCAACATAGGTGGCCATTCTCAGTTTTCTGCTTCTTCTCGAAAAATACTAAGGGAATTAAAGATACATTCAACACGAACTTTCTTCTCAGATGTACTAGTTCATATCAGTGGTATGATTTTATAAATATGTATCTAAGAATATTGAGTGGTATGTAAAAACTCGAACCCAGGCGGGAATTGGACTCGCGTTTCACCCTTATCAGGGGGCGTATACAGCATGCTATGCTACCAAGGCGACAGCTTGGTTACCACTCTTTCTTCACCCCGAAAAGGGTGGGACGCGGGTCCAACTCCCAGCGGGGGTGAAATTTCTTGCGTGCCAGAAAAAATCGTAGATGTATATATACGATCTGCTCTTGTATCTAAAGAGATTTTTCAAGATATTCACAAGGTATGGAAATAACTTCTCGCTTAGTTTCCTATAGTGTAAATTATTCAAAAAAAAGGCCATATCTATCCATTTGGCGTAGAAAATTGTAAGTTTTGTTACAAAAAGTTATGCGTATTCCCCTCAAACAACGCAACGGAAAAACCACCCCGTTGACACCTTGATTTTCACAATCTTCACGTCACTTGAAACTGTCACTGCTAGACCGATCACGTTTCGCCGCGTCCGCATCGACGCTAGGAGAAGCCGTTCGTTTTCGTTCACGCTTAGGATGAAGATGATGTACGGAGGTCTTGTTGTTGTTCAGATTGGCCTGTAATGAAGCTCGCAATGTCGCTGCTGGTGTCCAACTTGCCGGCAGTTCGTAGCCGCGCTCGTGTGGTAGTGGTTCGCGATCCCAATCGACGGCACGTGTGGTGCCAGCCTGCAACAGTGGTCGTAGCCGCTTCTCCAGATACTCCTGCACTTTCTGACGATCTTCGGCGCATTGTGCAGCCAGATACGCTCGTTCCACGTAGCGTCTGCAAAAATGAGAATTTAATACATAATTGACTTTTCAAATTGAGGAAAACATTAATTAAGAATTTCTTGACTATGGCGCCAAATACTGAATGCGACTGTAAACAGCATATAAAACCCTTAGACGAGGACATGTGCAGTGTGCTGCGCACACGTACTCAAACCTTTTTCGCTAGGCATCGCCTCTCTAATAAACTTTAAAAATAACTTGATGGCTTAAGAACGGTGATTTTAGCATTGCAGTTAGTTCCTAAGACCATCCCAGTGCAATGTAACAACGAAAAAATTATGTTCTACCTTCCCTTTGCGTTTTATGCTAGTCTCTCGCCCTGTGCTCAACTTTTCATTAGAATTCGAAAAGTCAGTCAACAAATGCGAAGCGTCAACTACCTCTATTACTCCAACTCAATCCATTTTCAACCTCAAAAAATCAAGGTGTACCCCACTTTTTCCAGACTTTTAGTAGTCCTTCGATAACTTGAATCACTGCAATTTGACACTGTACCTGGTCTCCAGATAGACCTCACTAGTGCGCTTGTAGCAGTGAAAATAAAATCAAATTTCAAATTAGGCATATAGTATCGCGTTTCCCGAATCTCATTGCGCGCAACGATCTGAAACCATCTCAAAAAGCGCTAGTTTCTTGATTATTCAAAAATTCTCTCTATTTTGTATAACTTCTGTCTTCCGTATCAGAACTGGAGAAGAAACTTTGTTCTATCGTTCTATGGGACTAGGATTTTATTTTCAGAAACAAATTCGCTATGAATACTAAGCCAAAGTGTGGAACCTAATCTTTCTCTCATTCTTCCAGTGCTCTACGAAATCCTTTCAAGGTCTAAAATTGGTTACAGAACCTCCACATTACATGCTGATAAATAACTACGAAAAGTTTCCTGGAAGACCATCCACAAGCCTTAGCCAAGCAGAAATGTCCATGTAGTGTGACACGTGATCTCCTACTTCGCGCTACAGCGCTCTAAGGTTCTTTCGGAAAAATATCGGTAAAGAAAATCACCACAATTTAGGCTATAGCATAACTACCATGTCCAAAAAAAAAAAGAAAATGCCTGCTCCAAAGGGTTGGAAAATGGACCGAGATAAAAGAATTGTACTCAACAATTCCGACAGTAGATTCGCATTCTCGAAAAACATTCTTATGGTGATGTGGCAAAAGAAAATTACGTCGCGATTTCGATTCATATATGCACCAACAAATGGAAGAGTATGTGGAAAAAACATGGAGCATCAAAATATTGCAAGAACCTATAGGGACTTTTCTAGACAGGATTAAAAACTCCGAAAAATCGCGCGCTGCTTACTAATTGCGCTGCGCCCTGCGACCAGCTGCCGTGCCTAAAGAGTTGAACATTAGCATCTAGGAAACTGTATAACCTTCAACCGTACGTATACACATATATGTATTTAAATATATATATTTATATGTATATATATACGTATAATACATATATGTATATGTGCATACATACATAAATATATATATATACATACATATATATTTACAAGTATAAATAAATAAATAAATATATACATATATACATATATATATATATATTATATATATATATATATATATCCACGGTAGATTCCGCCCGGTTAGTCGCGAGGGCACGTGGATTCAGGGAGTGAGCTCCCTGCTTCTGCAGCGGCGATTGACAAAATTTTATTTCTACGAGTCAACTCGACCAAAAGCCTGCATTTGAACTGCTCAGAACTACATGGAGGGTGTTAGGAGTCGTCTCCAACAACTAGGAAGCTACTCGTGCGTACCCAGCCTCCCACATTTAGAGCCTAGCAAGCTACACGTTGGGTATGTAAATTCCAAAAACAGCAATATGAGCCTCATTCTCCTGACCACGGAAGGAGCCTACGGTACAGTGGTGCGGAGTAGGACGAGTACGGATAGGCTGCTGGAATCTCGGGGCCAAACTAGGCTGCCAAAATCGAAGAGGACTAAAATGACGATGTGTACCTATGATGCACGAACACTTGCTCACGAATCCGCTGTGGAAGATCTTTTGATTCAAGCAAGAAAGATAAGGTACGACGTTATTGGCTGGCTGAGACGAGAATGGAACATGCGATCGCACAGGTGTCGACGGCGTTGACGGCCTCGTCAAATGGAATTTGACCGTGAACATCAATTCGTTTAACAACTAACAACTCGTATCGCACCGACTGCGGTTGAAATGATGTGGATCAATGCCGGGTTTGATCATCTTCGCCGCTTGGGCACCAACATCAAGCTATGACAAATACGAAGTCGAAGCGTTCTATTTGGACCTTGAAAATTTCTCCAAAGAAGACCATACCATCTTCAAGTCCATTACTGGAGATCGTAACGCGAAAACTGGATCAAGATGAACGTCTGAAGAACATCACATTGGGAACCACGCACTAAAATGGATTGGACAGGGTGAGAGGCTATCTGAGGCTACGATCCAAACCATCCATGGTAAATCACATCCAAAATCCTCACTGTCAACGATGGACATGGGAGTCTCAAAATGGAAAGTACCATATCGAAATAGACCACATTAGTAAATTGGAGGTTTCGCCCCACCGATGTCGCTGTTGTTCCTAAGTTTTATACAGGATCCGACCATCGCATTCTTCGCCCCACGTTCCGCTTTTCGCAGAAAAGAGAGAAAGTTGCTAAATTCAAGAAACGCATACCAGAACTACCATAAACTGAGATGTATTCAAATCATTAGACGGCTCTTGGGAAAATACCGTTGTCGACAACATCGACGAAGAACACAATCGGCTTGTCAAATATCTTCACGTTAGCGCTATGAAAGCCGAGAGTCCTAAGGTCACGAACAGACGCTTGTCTCCGCAGATACTCGAGCTGATACGTCAACAGAATCGCACGAGCTACAGGAAACCGAAACTTACGTTCGAACTTGGGAAATGCTGCAGAAGCTGGAAAGAGCATTCGAAAAGCCCGGCAAGGCCTCGCCAGACCAAGATGATTGCACTCCGATGGCCTGATGGGACACTTACAGCTTCCAGAAGGGCAATGAAGAAAAATATCCACCAGTACTACTCGGATCCTTCGCTAGCCATGTCCTCCTACCGTCATATAAATTGAATGAGGACGAATCTGTCGCTGCACCGGTCCTCCCTTCCGAAATCCGACATGCCATATCACCGATGAAGAACAGAACAACACCCGGTCCAGGCAGAATTAGACCAGAACACTATAAGATCCTGCCGCCTGTTCTCATCAACACCCTGGCTCAGCTCTCCGCTCGCCGTTTCAGAATGCAAGGTCATCATTTAATGGAAAACCAGCAAGACCGTGCTGTTGTTCAAAAAGGGAAACCTACACGACATAGGCAATTATCGCCCTATCTGCTTGCTGTCCGTTGTTTATAGATTGACTCTTCAGTCGAGTCATCCTATACAGGATCGACAGAACACTGAACGAAGAATAGCCATGCGAACAAGCAGGGTGCGAAAAGGATTTAGTAGCATAGACCATATCCACATTATTACAAGACTCACTGAAGTTTCACAAGAGTACAAAATACCACTCTGTCTCACTTTCATCGATTTGAAAAAAGCCTTTAATTCATTGGAAACAGAAGTGGTCATAGAGGCTCTGAATAACCAGGACGTCCCCACTCGATACATCACGATTCTTGGTAAGCTATATAAAGATTTCACGACCAAAACATCGCCACGCTACAATGATATCACCATCGGCATAAGAAGAGAGGTTCGAAAAGGTGATAAAAAGGTGCTATTTCGCCAAAATTATTCACTGCCTCCCTTCAAAACGCCATGCGAACATTAGAATGGGACGATATGGGAGTGAAAATTGACGGTCGACAATTGAACAATCTTCGCTTCGCTGATGATATCGTCCTCATAACACTTTCTTCTGGGAAGGGTTCTCTCATCTTACTACAGAATCTACTCGCAATGAGGACAATTTGAAGATCTGTTAGCAAAAGTCAAACAGCTGAGAAGCACGCGATCTTATTATGCTGCAAAGTTTGGGTACGTGAGTCGTGAAGATTCGTTGCCGTGTTATACTGACAGAATAAAACAAAACTTATTGATAAGGAAACCAAAAAAAAAAAAAACCAAAATCGATAGGCGAAGCGAGAACTAAGCGTAAGGCAATGCCAACTGCCTCAGAGATATCGCTGCTTGAAAAACACGAGCATAATCAGCAAAGTAAACGCTGTTACGAATGTTTTTGGAAATATAAGTTTAGTGTAATATTACACACAACTGTGAACTATTTACTGGAGGGGGGTGATCGAGCGGTGATACTGATCAGCTTATCAGGTAGCACGGTGCTGGCTGCCATTTCCCAAGAATCTCGAAAAAAAATCATCGAAACCTCACGGAACGCCTTAGTTCGGGGAATGCTCCGAAAATTCAAAGAGATCTGCTCGACCAGCATGTTACAGATTCATCCAAAAGGTGAGATCCTCAAATAAAAACGACAGAACACGCAAAATGTTCGAAATTGTTTGTTGAGGATACATGCGAGGAAACGAATCAGTGCTAGAAAGCTGAGATCCGCACAATGAAATATGATGAAAGATCGCGCCAATATGAAAAAGAACTAATTTCAATCAAATAAATCGTGCTGAAAAAATTCAAAGAATTTCAGCTTAAGACGCATGCACTGGGATGGTATGAAGCACCCTGAGCAGGCCAATATTGAAGAGATAGGGACGGATTAAAGTTCCACATATTGCTAATCGCTTCTAACCTTCTAAGATTCTACAACTCCTCCACTGCTTATTCAATTCGCATTCAAACAAAACTTCATCATAGAACTACTAAGTTTCTACTAAACACCAACTTGTTCTTATTAACTACTAAGTTGTCCCATAATTTCTTTCGTACTTCACCACTTTTTTTTATTAAATTTAATTTGTATAAAGAAAAATTCAATTACTCAGTGATACAATCACCATCTTCATATGCAGTGATATGTCACCATTCGCTATGCATAGACTGGATGCTCTGCTCTCAGAATGAAGCTGGCAAGCAAAAGAAGTCGATGATGGTCGCATAGAGCTCGATATAGTCTTCAAATATTTTCTCCCGTAGATGCTGCTTCAGAGTGCGGAACAGATAATCCGACGGAGCATTATCAGGGTTATGCGGCATATGTGATATCGTGATGCAGCCCAGTTTCTCTAAAAAGGGGCATCAACATAGTAATGCGCCGGATAGAGCGTTATCCTGAAGAAGGGCGACACTGAGTCGCTTCGGACGTTTCTCTTGCACTGCTACATCCACCTTCCAGAGTTCTTCTCCCTAAATATCGGCATTAAGTGTCCGCTTGTTGTCGAGTTCCCAGAACAGCATGCCCTGTCAATCTCAGGAAATCGAAAGTATAATCTTCCTAGCACGAACATGGCTTTCTTTTGTTATTCTGGTACGTATGGCCTATTATCCAGCTGTCATGCTAGTAATTCATCTCATCGACTGTTTCAACTCCTCACTTTAAACATTCAATATAGTCCTATGGGAATGTTTGTAACTTATTGTGTTATCATCATTTTTTTTTCAGTCGATGGATGCTAACACCATAAAAATACGTCTTCCCATTCCCTAAGAATCAGGGTTGTTGTGGGGCGTGGGTGTTGATTAACCGGGTGAGACCGCGGAAACGTATGGATAGTTCTGACGTACCAACATCGAAAAGGCTCCAAACATTCTCTAAGACTATACTGGATGTCTAAAGCAAGGGTTTAAAAACAGTGGATGAGATGGATTTCTACTTATTCACCACCAGCCGTAATCCAACTACTGAAAAAAATAGTGATAACACAATATCACGTGCTAGCACCATAGCTCTTCCCATCTCTGTTATAGAGCATGGTTTCTTCTGTGTTGAGCGTATGATTCTGATGAAGCGTGCGACATCGCCAAAACGTACGTATGGCTCTGGTGTGGTGAGCTCGAAAAGCCTCTAAATATTTCCACAGACTGCCTTGCTAAAATCCTACTTCCTGGCTAAAGTTATAATAACATTCTCCAACACATCACACAACCTTTTAGTAATAACCCGATTTGGAAAAAGAGAAGAGAAACTGAATAAAGATAAAAGTGCGAAAGAGATTATGAGACAACCCGATGTTCATTCCAAAATTCCTGTACATTACATTAATCTAACGAGCACAGTTTATCAGTTGCCTCGAAATCTCTCAATATATATAAATTTCCTGCTTATACTTTCCATCCTTTAGAATTTGAAGAAAGAAAATTTCAACGCACTTCACATTATCTGGCATCACACCAAGTCCGCCTGGAGTTTGTGTGTTCGAGACGGACGGCGCTGAAGCTGTCAACTTCTGATTATCTGGTGGTATTCGTGGTGGTAACGAGAACGGGGTGAACTTCTTCGGAGCTTGCGATTGCGGCGGCTTCTTCTGTTGTTGCGGTCGATTGTTTCCACTGTTTAGAATTATTCCATGACTTTTGATTATTCCATTGCTGATTGTTCGATGATGGCATGAAGTTGTTCTGTTGCTGATACCCCATGACATAATTTGGAGGTGGAGGATACTGCATACCATACTGAGCGATCCATGGATAATAGTGCATCATTAAGGCGTGAGCATTTGGAGGTTGAGGAGGAGGAGGAGGCTGAGCAACCGACTGATTGACTCCTGTGCTTGCTGGAGTTTGTGTTACAATCTGAAAGCAAAGACATGGAAGTTGAAGGAACAAAGAGGAGAAGTTGAACATTGAAAAGGTCCTCTTACCTTCTTCAAAGCTTGCTGTGCCTTTTCCCAAGCAGCGTTTCCTTCATTGGGTGGTGGAGGAGGTGGCGCAGTACCTGGCATCGGTATGGAGTCCAAGATATCCTTCCTGAAGAAGCGAGTGATTAGTGCAAAAAGTCAGATGAAAGTGATGAAATGGACATAATCTACAAAACTCCATTTGTTCTTTGCTTCAAGGTGGGTAGTTGGGATGTATAAACGTGCATGGTCTGCAAGAAAAACGTGTTCATTGACTCGAGCATGAGTCTCGGGAACATCGAACTTTCCATATCACCAGATTGAACCAATTAATGCCATGCATTTCTTGGAGGATGAAAAGTTTACATCATTAGATTCGGAAAGTAATTGTATGAGGCAGATATGCATCCAATCACCTTGGTAATATTCAATGAAATCGTAGATAATTTCATCGTATCAAGAATAAAAGTCCATATTTGCCGACTAAATCATAACAAAAAGTACTAGTCCGACTTTGGTATGACTGAGACTCGGAAGTTCAACTTCTGTCCAAGGTCGAAATCTTGCATATCACTCAACATTCCTAGATGTATAGTTTCAACTTCACAATTTCCAATAATAATAAATCTGACAGATATTTTGAGCCATCAATCAGATCCGTCACGGGACTTATACAGTGCGATACCCGTATTTTGGCCTTCCAGCCTCGTCAACTGCACGGTGCCTTTCGGTTCAGTCCAGCGGAGAGATATTTCTTGTATACAGGAGCCGACGTTCGAACCTTTTACACGCGTCATTGAGTTCACGATTACCGCCAAGAGTAATCGAGTGTACGATTCTACTCATTCAGTGATTATATCACTTAACGGCACGGGTTAAAAACGTTTGGCGTCGATTCCTGTATACTGGGGGTATCTCCCTGCGAAACTGGTTGAATCGAAACTACCGTGAAACTGACAAGACTGGAAAGCCGAAACAAGTGTACTGAACTATTTGAGTGCCATGACAGATCTCATGAAGGGCTCAAAATAAGTTATCAGATTGTGTTGTTTTTGAGCGAGATCTTAAAAAACACTCGAAACGAAGGGTCTGATATTCCATAATAGTAGAAATCGAGACTCGAATTAGAGGTGGATGTCTTATAACGTCACATGATCAACTGACATATGAAAAGTTATATTGTTAAATATAGGAAAACGCTCCAGTTACTTCAAAATGTACATTGCTATTGTAAGGATAAAAGCAAGCAGGAATGGTACAAATACCAAAGAAGAAAAAACATTAGTGGCATAAATCAGCCCACAACTCAGTGCTGGTCCTTGATAACGCCGATAACATGATAAACAGGGTGACTGAGAGGTCGAAAACTTGGTAGTCTCGATAGAAAAGGAACGAGACGTGCAACCTATAGTCAATGGTTTTCGATCCCGCGTCCACGGATCACCAAGCCTTCTATCCCTGCGGGGTCGGTGAATGAATTGACGCCAGACTTGTCTGAGTGGATAGCGTCATTGACTTTAACATCTATGACCAACGCGAATCGTTGTAAAGGCCAGATGCCCACTCATCACTTCAAACGATTCTTGATGAAGTCGAAGGCATGACGCATTTCCTAAGGCCTGATCGACGCCGACAGCATTAAGCTTTACCGTCAATAGAAAGACACAGCCCTTTTCATCACCTGTCGCTTGTTCGCCGCCCTAAGGCACAACTGATTTTCAATCCATTCTCTTGGTAATCCCTAACTGGATCATTGATGAGTTAACCTTCAAGCGCGTGGACTGGAACAAAATATGGACCCTACGCCCATCTTTATTTATAAGGGAACATTATCCATAACCCATATTTTGTCTAAACCAGCAGGTTAAAGGTCAACTCATTAATGATTCACTTAGAGATTAACCAAGACAATGAATTGAAGGTATGAGTTGTGCTCTAAGGCGATATACAAACGACAGGTGCTTATAAAAGTATGTCTGCCTGTCTGCTCTAAAAACGACCCAAGTGATAAGTTACTAGCTTGGCGTAGTGGTGGGGTGAAAGGCTTCAAAAGCAACAGGCATCAGCAAAATTAGGGCAGAAGAAAAAATGACAAGATGGCCAGTATAGTTTCATCTATGATTTAGCTAATCACACGAGATCGACATCAAGACTTTGTTCGATTAACGTGTCCACGTCTTCGCCTGTCTTTTTCAGAGATCAAAATTTCGATATCAACTTCGTGGCACTGGCTACATCATAGAAGAACGATCATTGGTCGGTAACGCCTATGTTGAAGAAAAGTCGGTTTTCAGAGTGAGAAGTACATATTTATGCACATACGAAGAATTCTTTGCTTTTACTGATTTTTAGCAGATGTTACTATGTTCTTTTAATAAATATAAGAATACTGATTGGAATGAAAACGTAATACTGGTAGCACGGGTCCGAAGGCATGGGTGAAACACGGATTTAATTCACGCTTAAGTCAAATGTTTTGCATAGCGTTCACGATTGAATTTGTAATCTACTGATACGCATATATACTTATATATACGCATACATGCACATGTGCGCAATCATATACGTGAACGTAATCATATGTATATACATATACATGTGCACTCATGTATATGTACATATATGTTTATATATGCATGTATATATATCCGTGTTGAGCGATGTGAAAAAACTTGCGTGAGGAGAGACTCAAACCCGCACTTAACTCTATTCGGAGCGCGTGCTCTAACCCGTTGTACTATCGACGCCTGTTTTGCCGCCATTCATTCTATCCTACAACGCATCGAACCGCCAACGGATTGGCCTAGATAGTTGATATCGACATTGAACTCAGTCACCACTGGCAGACAACGGGTAATGGTTAGAGCAGGAGCCTTGGACAGGTATAAATGCGGGTTCAAGTCCCGCCTAACGCAAAGCCCTCGCACATCACCGCTGTAAGCGGTTAAATAAAAAGTCTTTACTTAAAGTCTTTAGCTTTCTTTTTCACTGAGCTGATCCCAGTACTTCTACCACTCGATTCCTTGTTTTCGTCTGCTTCCTGAGAGTCGTAAAAGGAGGTGAGCATAGACCTGACTATGGCGCCCCATAGGGCGTTTCCATGTTGACTGCCGAAGAGTTTTGGAGTGGGGAGTAGGGAAGGGAGAGGAGGGGATTTGCGAGTCGCATCGCGACGGGCACCACAATCACTCGCTATGGTGCCCCTAACTTATAAACAATGTACATAAAAAAAGGATAAAACTCTCGGCGTTGATCAATCCCTGAGGGATGCGCCATACATTCGACTTCAATTTTTAACTTCGTTTGAGGTGATTAAATGCATATCTGGCCTTTACAATGGACTCGCGGTGACCTCCTGCTGAACCGGGTCTAGTGCTGCTTATCCTCCCAGACAAGTCTGAGACCTGCCTGGTACCAATTTACCGACGCCGGAGGGATGGATGGCTTGGTGAGCCATGAGCGCGAGATCGAACCATTGACCTCGTGTGCGACGCAGAGCACCTCTAACCACTGCGCCACATGCGCTCAAACAATGTACATATATGTTTGTAATATAAAACTACACATTTAACTAACTTACTCATCTGAAAACATGACTGGCTTACGAATACAGAACGTCCGGAATTGAAATGCACACTGAACGATCTGAAATTACCACCACTAGATGAATTATCACTCCATTATAGATATGATAACAAAGACAAAGACAAAGAAAACTATCAAACAGAAACGGGATAAAATGATAGAATAACAAACAAACAGATAAAACAATAAAAAAATTTAAAAAGATAAAATAGATAAGGATAAGATATAATACGAGAATAAAAAGGACTGAGCTCTCTGCGCTGATCAATCCCCGAGGGATACCTCAAGAACTCGTGTTCAGCTCTGAGCTTCCTCTGAAGTGACTGAATGCATATCTGGCCTTTACAATGACTCACGATGGCCTCCCGCTATATCGAGTCAGTGCTGCTCATCATCCAGACAAGTCTGAGACCAGTCTGGCATCAATTTACCGACCACGAAGGGATAGATGGCTTAGTGAGCCACGAGTGCAGAGAACGAACCACTGACCTCGCGAGCGACGCAGAGCTCTTCTGACCATTGCGCCACATGCGCACTTAGATATGAGAATGAGATAATAAATTTATCCATCAATCCATTTACTTATAGATACAACCATTGCCTGTTACTATTATTAGCATTATAAATTACAATGAGTCACATATAATTAGGACAATTGAGTGCTAAGCAAAAAATCGACCTCAGGCGGGAGACGAACCCGTGTTTCACCCATACCGGGGATGCGTGCTACCAATACACCACCGAGGTCACCGCTTACTCAGCACTCATTCTTCAGTGTCTATATTGATATCCCATATACCATATACATATCAATACAGCAGATATTGAAAAATGAGTGGCTTCGGTGGTGTGGTGGCAGCACGAGTCTTCGATATGGATGATACACAGGTTCGACTCCTAGCTGACGTCTAATTTTTGCCTGGCACTCAACTCTCCTAAGTATACTTGAAAGACATTTTGTGACTGCGAAAAGAAAAGCAGTAAAACATATGAATCTTGGTTATAATGAGTTATTATCAAATATTATTTAGCTTGAATATTTATAAATATATATTCATTTACTTATTTAGTAACAAACCCTTATTAATCAATAGAAAAAAAAACGAAATCATTATGGACAATTGTAAAAGCCATTGTAACCAGCGGAAAACGTTTATTGCGCCGCGACTAATCACTAGAAAACGGACATTTATGTTTGTTTACCTACCCGTTATCTGTTTATTTGTTTATTTACTTGTTTATTTATATAAAGGAAACAAACAACGGGAACTGAGAACCAGACATAAGACGACGAGCAGCACGAAATCAAACGAGACACTAGTGGGCAGCCTCACGATAACGATCGATGCGACGATAAGTCCGAGCGTTCGCACAAACTTAGCCGTGGAGCGCGGAATTTTCCTGCCCCAAGTCGGTGTTTCAGCAAAATAAGTTTTTTATAGACATATTCGTAGGCTTAGGCGAATGTATAGTATAGTTTAACAGGATATTTCTGTCAAAAAAACCTATGAATTTAATATTATGTTACTGGTAGGGCGGTATATTGTTATAGCAGAGTCCTATGAAAATTCAAAAGCGAAAAAATGCACCCCGTGGTGCGGTGCCTAGTCATGTTCAGGAGCTGCTCTGGACTGCCTAACTGCAGAATAAAGCGGTGTATCTATCTCAGTCTCCTTCCAGAGGAATTTCTAGCGCTGCGCTGAAGTTCGATATCTTGTCTGCCAGAGATACCGATGCTAAGAACCACCTCTCTGGATGACAACTTAGCCAGGGATGTTCTTTTCGGTTATAAGGAAGCAAATGCAAACCGACCTCATTCGCTGGTCAAGAAGTTTTCATAGGAGTGTTAGCAAGCATTCGAAAGCTGAAACCTTAGTCTACAGCCCACGTCGCAGGTAAATCTCCTCCTCTAAGATCGTCAAGAAAGGCTTTTTTGAAAAAAACCGGCGACGTGGGGCTGTAGCTTCAAGTCTCAGCTTTCGATATTGCTTATTAATAATCAGAAAAAACTATCAGAAGATTGGAAGTCTCTATTCAGTCCACAAAATTCGGCGATAGCCTGTGCTGAAGATTCAAGAATAATTGTACTTTTTCCTGAATTAGCAGAGCTAAGTCGACTTTTAAGGAAAATAAAAACAGGAGCTCGATCTCGAACATCAGTATCTCGTACTTCACGTAGTTCTCACATCGATGAGGTTTGGTGAGATATTTGGCGAGAACAGATCCATAAATTGCAAACATCTCTGAATCAGTAGAACCAGTCATCCCCAGAAAATTGTGGAGATCGATGAACTGCTTAGGAACCATGGATAAGGGGAAGGATATCAAGTCGACTCATAAAAGACCTGTAAAGGCGAATCAATACAATCGCCTTTTTATCAGGAAGTTCCAAAGGTTTTGGCACTAGAGCAATAAACACAAAATATTAACCAGAAGTAATTAAAATTTCATGATTCTGGTATCGTTCGAAAGCGCATTTTCTTTCGAACACTTTGGTGTACAATTTGCCTACACTCGTTTGTTGCTTTTCCGTTATCCGGTCGGTCCCAGTTCCAGCGCTCGTGAAAACTCATTTTTGGGTTTTTGAATACTGAATAATCATTCGATAGCTTGGATCCCAAGAAATTTGAAAAAGTAGTTTATTTTCAAAACAGCTTTTGCTTTGCGCTGTAGCACTAAAAATGAAATTTTGTATCTCATTGGAACATTTTGGCTGATCAAAGCTTTTCCTCTGGCCTTTTAGTGATCATGCGATAGCTTTAATCTCGTACAATTCAATGATGTATTTGGCCTTTGAAAAGGACTTCATGGTGCACTGCAACAATCAAAAGAAGACAGGGTTTCGCAAATTTGGCGCCGGAAAAAGCATGGTTGCTCAGGGGCATATTACGAAATCCCTATCCACATAGCGCCAAAGCACGATAGTTTGATGTGAATGTTGCGCTGAGGAAGATTTAACATTCTTTTGGCTGCTACAATGCAATAAAAACTCCTTTTCAGGAGCCAAATATGTTATAAAGGTGGACGAGATTCAAGCTACCGAATGGTTACTAAAAGTCTGAAGGAACAGCTTTGCTCATTGAGAAATGTTTGAATGAGAAACATAGTTTTATTTTTGCTGTTGCAGTCTAATAGAAGAAACGTTTTAGAAATAACATATACAATTCAAATCGTTGAAATTTTGGCTATCAGATAATTGCTAAGACTCGAGAAAAAATCAAAAGACAGGTTTTTCTCAAGGGGTGGAAAAAAGGCGTGGAATACGAAGATAATCTGATTTGCGATACCCAATCTTCTTCTGACTGTTACAGCAAAGCAAAAAGTCTTCTTCGAAAGCCAAATGCATTTCTGTAGTCCTTAAGATTTGATCTATCGAATGATTACTAAAAGTCTAAAAAAAAACTTTGTGCAACGAGGAACGTTTGAATGTAGAATGTGGAATAAAAAAGCCGTTTCGAGAATTAAATACATTTTCAAATATTTTGAGATTTCAGCTATTGAATGGCTACTTATATTTTAAAAAACACCGAAAAAAAAAATCTTGAGCGAGCGCTAGAACTGGGATCGGATACCGGAAATGCTCCATTTGCTTTAAGATGAAACTGTCCTGAGAACAAATTTTCTTGCTACTCATACATGAATAGCGCATAGGGGAAAGTGTTAATGAAGCAGTGTCAAGATTAATAGAGCTTAGGCCGATGAAGAGGTTTCAAAAAGGTCAGCCAGGGATTAATATGCGAAGTTCAAATCTAGAGGGACAACTGGAGGATCAGTCGCTCTCGGGCCGTCCACAGGAAGCTCCATCAATTTTGCGCTCCGCTTCACTGGCATTTGCTCCTACGCGCCATTCGTGGATGAGTAGCAAGGGAATTTCTTTTCAAGACTGCCCCATCCTGGAACAAATATAATCGGATTGCATACCAAAATGTCCGCAAGAAAATAGACAACTGAACCAATTTCAATTACTATTGTTTAATAAGTCTAGTATTTATTGCGCTAGTGCTAACACTTATGGAGCGACCTAATAATTTCCTTGTCCTAAGATCACTGTTACTTGCCAAATTTGCGGCTCGCGTTATGCAAAGTGGACACATACTAGAGGTCAACTAGAGGTGCAAGATAATCCGAAGTGAGGACGTCATAGGTAAACGAGTTGTAAAAGAGTTACATGATACGTGAATTTGGAATAGAGAAGATACGGAAACGGAGTTCGGCTTTCGAGATCTTCTCCTCAGCATAATTTCATATAGAATTAATTTGAAAAAAGGTGCACAAGTGAATCACCCCGTAGCAGGATGACTATGTGAAAATCAATCACATGTCTACATGGTGTAATCTCGATACCTATCGTTCCGAAGTGATTTTCTCAGTCTTGATTTTATTGCGAAAATTTGTTCCATGCACAAGTTGAATAAGTTATTGCCATTGTTAATGGAGGAAATAGCAAATTCTATGCAAAAATTATTCCAAATGGAACTCCCTCCTCACGTGAGAAGCGGACTTACTAAAAAATAAGCGAGGACTTTGGCAAAAAAAAAACTATATATAATGTGGGTAAACTTTCCTAATAAGAAGTTAGGGTCGCATCTCTTTTAAAATCACTGAGTCACTCGAGAAGGTGAAATTCAGAGGAGACATTTGGGTGTTTACAACTGCACACCCAGACAAAACTTTTAAATGCAAGCGAATTTGAAGAGTCACTTTGGGAAAATCTCATCAGCACCTCTATGAAAATTCCCGAACCGATTTCTTGTTAGCCTCAGCATGGTCAACATTTCCATTTTCCATGTTGGATAACAGAAAGCTGCTGTCATATGGTTCATTCATAAAATTTGACGTATCGGCAGAGTTCGCCGTCTTCAGAGCTTGAAAGAACCAAGTTTATTGCACCCTTACTTACCCGAATCGTCGTAACCCCCGCAACAAGATAATAGATTTTATTCTTATCGAAAAAAAAACAGCTTTCCATATATTCACTTCTCTCCATAATCGTCCACTAAATATTCCACGTGGAGATCAACCGTACATACTTCAAATGGGTGGGCTGCGATAATGAAAATAAATTATTCATGAATATGCCCCGCTACCAACACAGCTACATGGACACAGAATCATTCATAAATCAAGTTTTGATAGAAATCGCTAACAAAAAGGTTTGGTCCACTCTTTTACGTCCCACAACTACGGTGCTAAAGATGAAAAAATGTATGTGTTGACATATCGACACTGATGAGAAATTACGCATCACTTACTTGAATGATTTCTTTGAAGCACAATAAAGCTCTTACAAATTCACAAACGTCACGCATTTTCTTGCCTCAATAAAAACTCAGTACTAGGGTAAACAGTTCCTTCGCTGCTCAAAATGACCACGTCACATATGTTTGTGGCATGAGCATCGTCTGAGCAGCTCAAAGAAGCTGTCGACTTGTACCCACAACTCTGTGCCTACCTATTCAGTTGAACGTCTTCCGTTGCTCTGTGGAGTGGCAGAGTCATGGACTGGTACTTCAAACTCGTCAATCTATGACCACCACCCAAAGAACGCTTTTTTAATGGATACATGACGCAAACGTAGATAAGGATACATAAATGATTTGGACACATAATGAGAAAAACTGGCGAAAAATGGACAAAAAGAGTTGCAGAGTAGACTTTACGACAAAACGGTGTCCTTTCCAACGACTCTACACGTTTGGCGAGCATGTGTATACTAATATCAGCCAGGTGTGTTCGCAGATGATGTTTCGCAAATGGTGATTTGACACCCACATATGTCACCATGTTTGAAGCAAGGCACAACTATGGACGACGAGGGTGCGAAAAGAAATGAATGAAAAAATGTGCCCGGGTCCCGTAACGCTCGTTGAAGACGGACCGCTCAAGTTTCCATGTGTGGTTCTCGTTGCATTTTTTCATAGATTCCGTCTAAATGTACTTCTGAGAGCATCTGATTTTGAAAATTTTCTGGAATATCTTACTAAGCATTGCGCCATTTATGTACATATTTTGATGCATATGAATTAATTAACCTATGAATGTGACCCTCAAAACTTCTTTTCGCGAGTAAGACAAGAGAACCGAGCGAAGTAAAAGAACTTTGATTCCGAGAAAGTAACTCACAGCGTTACTCACAGCAAATAAGTATTGGTTTGGTCGACCGATATTTCCTTGCAAAATTAGTCTCTTTTAGATTCTAATTCTCTCACATTACATGTATGAGAGCTAATTCTTTTTATTACGATCGACCGATGTATGGTGCCTATCTCGGACTATGTGTCTGCCTTTCTCGTCAACTTGAACACTTCCATTTCATTATGTGTTGTTAAAGGGCAGAACAAATAGTTTTATTTTATAAATTTACAATGTATCATTTTGGAAAAACATAAAAACAATGCAGTAATGAATTTCGATAGTAAATAGTCAGGCGTAGTTAGCTAGGACAGTTTTCAACACGCATTTGAGGAAAAACTCCCCATTTCTCTTTTGATGTACTTGCTCTAGAATTTCTTCTTCACGCTTGTATGCTCGCGGTGCTTGAATGGATTTTGTATGCCGTAAGAAACCACTGCATATTTCACAGGTTGGACGAAAACTCAGTTATGTGAAGTGTGATCTGAAGAAATCCGAATATTCAATAGCTTCCTTTGAATTAATTATGGCTAAAATAAGAGGGAATATCTGTTCTAAAAACCAAAGCTCGTACGTAAGGGATAATATCCGAACATAAGCTAAACTGTGATCGAGCATATTCTTGAGTATATCAGGAGAGAAATGTGTACCCCAATTGATTAGAGAAAAATGTGTGGCTTTCATAGACCAGTACTTGTGGTGGGAATAACAAGTTTTTTGGAATTGTTCCCTATCTGGATACAATTTGAGTTAAGGGATACTTGCACAAGAAACGTTCATCGAATAGAAAATTCGCGTAAATACAAAAGCATCTGGAATGTTTTTTTCTCAAAAGTGTAACTCTCAAAAATCACGATTTCTCTAGACTCTCAATTTTTTCAGTGTATGTGTAGGTAGCATCGAAAAAGAAACGTGATTTTCCCCTCGCTATTACAGCGCTAAAACTTCAAAAACAAAGCTGTTTCAGAATCAACGTTTTCCATGTTATCGTATAAGTGCTAAGAGTTCTTTGAAAAGCTAAACAAAACCATCAGCTGTGTCAGTGATGTTTTTGTTGCTTTTTGTTGTATCTGTCTTAAGAAGATGTACTAAACGGCAGTTTCTCGGCTTGATAAACACAAAAATAGTGATCTATAACGATATGCGCCATTATGGACTCATCTGCAATACACTTTCACAAGCTCTGTAGCCGATTTTTTTCAACGGGATTGATGAAATATGAAGAATAAAAGACCAAAAGCTACACTACAATTTTCCTCGACTCTTAGTGGAAGAGCTAGCGTATCGTTTTTGACAAGCCACGTTCCCTTCTGGCGAAGAAACTATCGTAGTATTGGTAGGTGATGTAATACAAGTAAAGAAAGGATACTTCAAAGTTTTAAGAACTCCGAGTTATCTCTGAGATAAAACGCATTACAGCTCATAAAAAATGCAATAAGAAGTCGGAGAAATATTTCCAATCTTGCAAAATGTACTTTCAACTTCCTTTATGCTCCTGAATTCAATGGATTCGATGCATTTTCAAGGCGATCCTTCCATGATGCTAGAATTTCCGTTAAGTCTTCTAAGACAGCTTTAAGTAAATCTTCTTAAGAATCTTTTCTCGGAGCGACGTTTCAAATATGACTTCTTGTTTGATTTATCAACTAAAAAAAAGACAAGATTTGTGCAAGAAAGTAGGCAAAAGACCTATATCCTTAGAAAAGCAAAGCTTCATTCCAAGAAGGTGGTGGAAATTTTTGGTACTGACTTCCGCAGCATTTCAAATTTACTGAGACTTGTGGGATACTAGGCAATTTTTCATAGTTCTAATACCCAAACAGATATCTCGACAACAATGGATGTTTTACGCTCCCATTCTTTGAGTAATCAATTTGGTCAACATTCAGTTGTCGTCTATTTTCTAAGCTCGATCATATGATGATTGAACCAAGCGGCTGTAACGCCAGTAGTACGCAATATTTATTCGGAGGTGATTTGAGAAAAAAAAGTTTTTTCTCGAAGAAAACCTCTACAATATGAACATCTTATTGATGTGCCGACATTTTCAGTGGATTGAGTACTCCGGGATCAAAAGGTGGAATCTTTTCTTTCAGAAGAGACCTTAACACATATTTCTTGCTGTAAAAACTTTATTTTGCTTTTTCTCAGAGAAAATTTTGGATGTGCGAAGTTCTAAAAAGGCCTTCTTCTTTGAAGTTGATCTTAATCTCATGCAAACATTGTTCTTGCATTTACTGTTCTTGACAATGTAGAACAATCAGTAGTATTGTAAGGCTCACCTTTGTCTTAGGATTTTCAGCATGTGTGCGCTTGTCGACAGCTTCTGGAATGTATAATCTCAATCCATGGCATCGACTGTTTTCAAAACCTCGCAATAAACAATCTATAGATTTTTAAGAATATTTAAACGCTTACCCGAGGTTGGTCTGCCAGGGATATACACGCGTGTTTCCGAGGTCTCGCCCTCCTCGTCACTAGCCCACGTCCCACATTACATAAAGCCCTGCATTGTAGCAATGAGCGAGGCGTATGTGGTATCGGCACAGTGTACAATAATACTCTGCCATTACCACTTCTCAGTCGATGGATCTCGGCTGGTAGAACAAAGGTGATCCTTGGCATTAACTGTTTTTAAAACCTCGTAATGAACATTCAATATAAATTCTTGAGAAAGCTTGAAGCCTTACCCAAGATTGGTACGCCAGGGCTATACACGCGTGTTCGGAGGTCTCGCCGCCCTTGTCAAAGTGAGCCGTGAGCTACTGACGAGGGGCCGAGACTTCTGAAACACGTGTGTATAGCCCTGGCGTACCAACTTCGCGTAAGGCTTTGAATATTCTAAAAAAATTTATATTGAATGTGTAAGCTTAGTTGTGCCTACAATAGCTAGAACAATGAGATCTAAAACATCAAAGGTGAGGAAGATATTCCCGAAATTTATTATAGCATGCTTTTTACTTTTCTTTAAGGAGCAGCCTCACACGCTGGATATTTTCCTAGCAAGGTCTGCTGTACATGTTTGGTAAAACACATACTCGCCAAGGGTGAAGACTATGCATGATATGAGTAGCTTTTTGGAATCCGTCAAAGAAGACTCGGAGCTTCAAACATTACTCTAACACTTATTATTCTTGACAGTATTGGTGATCAAATGGAATTCTTTTTTATTTAACCGCTTTCAGCGATGGCATGATGTTATGAATATAACCAGTGATGTAGAGTGATGTGCAAAACTCTTGAATCAGGCGGAACTTGATTCCGTTGGGGTAAAGCTTTTTGTTCTTTGGTTTTTGAGGTTCTAGAACCGCTTGACGCAAAAGTATGCAAATCACTCTACATTAGTGGGTATATTATTGTCAGTCTAAAACAACTAGTAAGGTCTTTGCGTACTCTCAGTATACTACAATTACTTGCTCTAAGACTTTTCGGCGTTTCCATGTAAATAAGTTCTTTCCATTGAAATGGTTACGTGTATACGAAAGCCTCAACAAATAAAGAAGCTTATATCTAAGTTGGCGAGCGCTGTCAATTTTCGTCGATATCAAACATAATCTCTAATTCCAAGACCGACTATCTGTTAACCCCGGTATTTTTAATAATTTTTTCTTGAGCCAAAAGCTCGTGTTTGGCTAGAAAAGAATCACATAAAGTTTTTGTGTATTTTACTTTGTGAAGCACGAAATTCTTTGCAATCAGTTTACGAGAATGTTACGAATATAGTTCAAGAAGATAATAATAGGTTTCGCTTTAGCAATATTTCTGATTTATTCAAAGAGGCAAAACAAAAGTAGCAATTATTAGAGAACAGGCATATGATGACAAAACATCTGAACGTTTCAATAAGTGAATGCGGTATCGATATGCAGAATCGTATGCTTGATTATTACGTCTATGGCGCAGCCCTCACTGTGGATGATAGGAGTTATACGGCGAAGAGACATGATCAACGGATTAGAATGGAACGAACAGGGTGAGTGGCTGTCTAATTTTGTCATGACGACCAAAACCGTCCATTGCGACGTACAATTTCAGAGGCTCCATTCTGAAACCGGACTTAGGAGCCTCTAAATGGAGAGTACCATATATAACAGACCGCGTCATAGTAAATTGATGCTTTACATACACGTTTTTGTACCGCGATTTCAGAAGAGGTCAGGCCAATGACTCCTCCGCACCAGATTCTATTTTCTGCGATGCAAAGAAGTCGCTAAGTTAGAGAGCGGAGTACCAAAACCACCACATTTTGGGATCTATTGAAATCATTAGTCGACTATTGGGAAGTTGCCGTTATTGACAACATTGTCGGAGGAAAACGACTAGCTTGACCAACATCTCCATGTGAGCGCTATAAATGCTGTGAATCCAAAAGTCAGTGAAAAGTATTTGTCGCCAGAAACCTTTGAGCTAACACGCCAATGTGGAATCAGGCGAGCCACGGGAAACCGTCAACTCACGTCCGACATTGTAAAACAGTGCAGGAAACCGACAAAAGGAAGCTTCAAGGAGAGGAGAGCTGCATCTGTGTCCTGAACTGCAGAGGCTGGAGAACTATTCACACCCACCCCAACCCACCGAAACTTCGTCAATTATAAAATCAAAATGGTTATAACCGACAGCGTGACGAAGCTGCTAGAATTTTTGAAAGGACAGGAAAGAAAATCATTCACGATTACTACGTGGATCCATTCAACAGCTACGTCCCCTTTCCTTCAAACGATATAAATGGAAATGGAGGTATTGCCCTACTTTCTCTTCCTCACGAAATCCACAACATGATAATTCGTCGGTGATGGATCGGACATAGGTTCAAAGACCAAAACGTAGCAAACCTTTTCCAGTGTTAGTCAACATAGCAGCAGTGTATTTCACATATTATTTGTGAGAATGCAAGGTTTCATTTCAGCGGAAAAACTGGCAAAACCGTCTTGTTATTCAATGAGCTGACCTCCACGATATCATTAACGGTCGGTCTATCTACTTGCAATTGCATTTAGCTCGGATTATCCTGAATAAGGTTTACAGAGCACAGAAGCAAGGTTAACCATGTAAATAATAAGGATCCGGAATGGACTCACAACGATAGACTACAATCACACGATGAAAAGAGTCATTAAAGTTTCGCCACAAGACAGGAGACCTCTATCATACATTCGATTAGGAGAAAACTGTTGACATGGTCAAAACCGAAGTAATCATAGAATCTCGGAACTAGGGCGACAGTATCACACAAAGTTCTTTGTGGATCACATGTAAAATTTACAACGAAGATGCCCATACCTTCATTTTCCATAAATGCCACACCAGACCTCATAAAGGGCTCGAAACATATCAACATATTCACAACATTATAACACGGCAATAGGCGGTCAAATAAAATGATTTCTGATTGATTCTTGAAACGCGATATTTGTCAACATAAGTGGGTTCAATGTCGATAAGTGACTACCCGCGCGAGACCGTAAACGTTGGCTGTTGACATATAACGGGTTGTAGCGTAAAAAAATAGTGCTGTGCAAAACGAGCGTTGGTAGTGCAACGGTTCAGCACACGCTCCCGGAAGGAGGGTTCGAGTCTCAGCTGACGTAAACACACCACTCTACATCGTTGGGTTTATATTATTATATTATCATTGTTCTTGGGCGATGTCTACATACACAGTCGAAACCCAATGCATGATTTATTTTACCAACCATAATCGCACGGCTATGGTAACTGAAATGTCGGGGAGAGTTTTTTTTCACTCGACATGCGGTGATTCAGATAATTATGGCGTCAACTTCTTCATAAGTAGGGTTATATCCCCTGCAAGAAATTGTCTGAACCGAAAGGCACCGTACTACTGATAAGCCTGGAAAGGCGAAACGGGTCTGTCTATTACTGAATAGGTGCCATACCAGACCTTACAAAATGCTCAAAACATGTTTTCATATTGTCAAAAGTGTTCATATTTTGTTTTGGTTCAAATGCTCGTCACAACATCTGATCTGTGCATTCCAGCGTTTCTTGTGTTCGATTCGTTCCCATTCCCCTGATCGTCGAACATTTTATCTATTGATTCGACTGTTGCTTTAGGATTTTGTTTCCTTATGAATATTCTAGGATGCTGGCCGAGACGATTCTTGTCACAGCCTCGAAAGTAGCCAAGCTAAGGCGTTCTTAGGTGTTTATTTGGTAGGCTGTAAAAAAGCGTTGGAGGAGGGATCAAATTAACCCACCACTCATCACATAGCTTCCTGATACACTGCATCACTAACGACTAAACGCCCTGGCCTTTGGATCATCGTCCATTTGTGATTATAGTACGAAATTAGAGATTGAGTCTGGCAAGACCAATTCTCCCTTAACAAATACATCGGAAACCTGATCGCCACATAAGCAGCATAGAACTTCACTCGCCGTTACTGAATGCCTAATCAGAAGAGCGATGCTAGCTGTATCCCGCGTCTAGCAAAAGAGTACAAGGAACCTACATTCTGACCTAAGTCAACAATTGTAAACCAGTAACGCCGTCATCGGTGCCAAATTGTCGAAAATCGGTCCGCCTAGAACGTTATGAGTTCTTTCGACAGAAAATGGGCAGGAGGCGTTAGCAAGTTAATTTTCCTGGATGTCAAACATACGACACCAATTTGATGGTCAGAGCTCCATAAACACTGTAGAACGACAGTATCGTGGTCAGCAAGTCTTTCAAGCAAGAACACACTGACCTATCGGTATGCACGAAAGGAAGAAATGTAAGGTTTAATGGCACTACCTATGAATCACTTAATGATTAATAGGGCAAAAAGTTTTTCATGTGATTGAAGTTGAAGGAATATTGCACATAATTCGTTGAAAGCCTGCTAGTGCTCCCGCATTCCTTTATTGACAAAACCTTTTTCTCGTATATTCTTCGCGTCAGAAACTATATTAACTAAGAGTACTGAGCGAGCAAAATTTAGTGGATGATTAATCTTTTCCTGTAGAACATGTGAATTTAGTGAGTGCTCAGAAGCCCTTAAAGATTTTTCTTTTACCTTTTCAACTTGATTTTTTTAGGTTTTTCCCTCATTTCACTACTTTAATTTCCGCTTCCGCTTCATTTTCGTCAAATAGAACCCTAGGTGAGGTGTTTTTGATTTCGAACTAAAAAGAGCTACAGTCGCCTATTTGCAGGCAGATAGGAAAGAGGACAAACTGTCGACATATGAAAGTGCGTTAAAAGGTTGACGAACTGTCATGAATAGCAATTTAGCTCAGGATCAATGAAGTAACACAAAAGTATATGCTTGATAATACAATTGCAAACTTCAGCGCTTATCTTAGAACTACATTTTGAGCTACATTTGACTACGAAAACTCGTGTAACAAGAATGACTGGTTAGTAATAGGTTGAGGAGAAAGTTTCCAGAATTTGCTTATAAAAACTTTATTTATGCATCAATCAAGTCCAAACAAAAGACAATTTATTAGTCAAAGTAGTCTCCTTCTGATTCGATAACGTTCAGCCACAAATCTAGCATTATGAAGATCTCGCTGCGATAGAAAACACTGTCCTCGTAGTTGAAGAAATTTCGAAGAGTTTCCTGGACCTCGCCCGTGTTATTGAACTTCTGGTCTCGCAGAAAGTGTTCCATTGACCGGAAGAGGTGGTAATCACTCGGTGCCAGGTCTGGCGAGTATGGTGGATGAGTATGAAGTGATCGTAGACAGCTGTCTTTCCAACAGTTCCTTCGCTCCATGCCTCATTGATTCGACGAACAGTGTCAGCGGCATTTGTGACCACTTTGTACTCGTGAAGCATCAACAGTCGTTTCTGTTCGCGGTTCAGTTCAATCTTGCGGCAGTATAGAAGAGTTACATATCAATCGATGCACATGAAAACGAGCTTTCAAACCATGTGAAAATCGCATATAAAACATACGAACATGTTAAAGTTATGGGCAAATTCCGAGAACTTTCTCCCCAACCTATTAACATTCGTCACTGCGGCTCTGCAAAACGACAAAAGAGCCGAAAATTAATTGAATAAAGTTCGCTTATCTCGCGTTCTCCTTCAACAATGAAATCTCTTGATTATTACAACAAACCAATGTTAATCAAGATGAACATGCGGAAATATATCAAATACTACTATTGAAATTATAGATCGGTAAGCCTTCAAAAGCCTTTGCAAAGGGCGAGTGGGTACTTTTACAGTACTTTAACCCATAGCGCACATCACGTACATAGCAGCGCACATAGGTACGGTAATTGTGGTCCTTTAAAACTGTTTCAAAGTCCCTTAAGCCTTTTCCTCATTCTATGGGCCGAGCAATAGGACGACGATCTCAAGAGACTAGTTGTCTCGTAAATGTTTATTGACTACTAAATTAATGCTGATTTCAAAGTGGCGCTGTAATTGGTCAGAGCATAATGAGTTCAGAAAATTGAACGTATTGTGTATTCATAGAAGCTTCACAGATACGAACACTTTTACTCATTGTTCTTCAGCTTGACCCTAATCCTTGCAAATAATATTTTTTCTATCTTTCCTGCATGAACCTACTTTCACGTTGAAGCACCCAAGTTCCAGGAGGATAGAGAGAGGCGACATAAGCCATAGTGAGCACAAAAACGCACGTCGTTCGCAACATTGGTGGAATTTGTGGTCTAAAAAATGAGAACTAGGAAATAAGGATTAATAAGCATAACAACAGACATGTAACCATTGAATAAATAGCTATCTAATCAGTTTTATAGTTATATTAATATAAGTTTCGGTCGCATTGATGAGAAAGCCACACAACTGTTTTTTCTACAACTTTCACGTAGATTTGTCTAAATCCCGTTTGTATTGAACAAAAGATAGTAACCGCCCACCTCATTTGTCGTCCAAGCTGAATGAAGTGATACTACCTCTATTTTCAAAAGTGATTATAAATGATAAGTCTTAACGATGAAAAATAAGCTTGAAATAAGCAGTGGATCTATGTGATAGTCATGCTTTCAATCTATATTCGAGACTTTTCTTGATTTGACTGTTCTCAATCTGCAGAGCAGAACACACTTCTTACATCAAATTTTTAGGTAATTCTTAGTATGCGCGACAATGACTTCATTCAAGAGAAAAAGTGATACTGTCGATGTCATTTAGGAGTAACATCTGACAGATGAAGAACACGATGATGTCAAGTTTTCTCGATGGTAACCTTTCATGAGTTTTCCATCCCCCTTCGCCCTCCTTTACCCCATACCCCACCCATTAAATGTAATAAAATTATTTGATAAACCTGAGTTACACTTTGGCTCACATTCTGTGCACGGTAATTCGATTTCATACCAGTTCATGAGGCAGGAAGTGGGTTCAATGAAGCAGGACAAAAAATTAAACTACTTATAAATTGGAATAAGGCTCAGTTCATAGTAAATCCAAGATGCGAAAGTGAACAGATCGGAATAGGTCGTTCTTTGAACACAAAATGACACGTCAAATAATATATTCCACAGACATTACTCTAAAAGTCTGTTAAAGGAGGGCTGAATTATAGAGCCCGACATGTGTTTCGATCTTGCGATCTCGTCAGTCGGGCAGTTACCCTTTCCCGTCTTTTGCTAATCTCTGTGGGTGCTCCGATCCCCACAATAAGAGTTAGCGACGACGAACGCTTTACACTCTATGTCCAATGAAGAACTCAATGAACATAAAGTGTTGTACACTCGATTTCTCGTGGCTAGTATATTCAATATATCATAACTTTCATTTCGAGTGTTTTCTCAAGACTACAGCTCAAATTTCAATATGCCTTGCAATCATTTTTGAGCCACGCATGTCAGTGGTCTGTTAAAGGAGGGTTGACTTATAGAGCCCGATACACGTGTTTCGACATAGAGTGTAAAGCGTTCGTCGTCGCTAACTCTTATTGTGGGGACTGGAGCACCCACAGAGATTAGCAAAAGACGAGAAAGGGTAACTGTCCGACTGACGAGATCGCAAGATCGAAACACGTGTATCGGGCTCTATAAGTCAGCCCTCCTGTAACAGACCACTGACAGGCGTGGCTCAAAAATGATGGCAAGGCATATTGAAATTTGAGCTGTGGTTTTGAGAAAACACTCGAAATGAAAGTTATGATATACTCTGAAAGTATTCCCCTAGCGGTTTAGCCCATAAATTCCAAAACATAAAGTACGTGCTATGAGTTCTGTGTGAGGCTAATTTTAACCTTCTGGGTTCCGCGTGTATCATATATGATACACCAATCGTTGCGCCGCGTGAGAGAGAATTTGAACTGTAGTGCGCACCGTCCATTAAGCGACCGCGTCACATTTCAGGAGATATATCAACGCGGTATTTGAATGGTTAAACCATAGGAGATCTCTAAGTCAAAGCAGTTTTTATGAGAAAATGAAATCGCAGGGGAATTCATACGTTGACACTTATGTCACGCAGAATCATTGAATAGTCATTAGATTTGGAAGAAGGAGTAGCGACTAATTCAGAAAACAAAACAGCTCTTGATTTCTAGATATTTCATTGAAAGCTTTCGTAAAGCTCAATTGGCTTTCTTTCACGAAAATCACAGAAAGTTGGATAGTTAAGAACTTGTACGCGATCCATATACAACAAAACAGAGATCATTCGGAAGCTTGAATTCTCTGGCAAGCGCCTTATGTGTCCTTTTGCCGAAAAGACCCTTTTACAACGCTGTAGCATCCAAAATAAAATTATCTTCCACACTCCCTGCTCGCCTTTAGTTTTATGATGCGTATGATTCGCTGAAGCACGAAAATCACATGGACCTGCACAGAAAATTTCATAGTATCCGAGTCAATCGTTCATCGGGAGTATCTCTCAAAGCGAAGAAAAAATTCTCAGTTTAATAAGAACTTGCATTCCACATGTCTAACACTTTACGCCATCGATCCATCGCCCCGCTTCCAACGCGTAGATTGGCCGATAAACAAGCTCGCTGAATATGTGAAACTCGATCTTATTTTCTCTGCTACACTGCACTGAAACGGATCTCGCCAGAAAGTAAGTGCTGAAATAATTGAAACTTCCGCTACCGATTTATTACTAATAGTCTAAAGAAAGAGCTCTATCCGGCGAGGTTCAAAGTTTTCTCTTTTAGAAAAATTAAAAGGTTAAAGATTAAAAGAAATTAGAAATCTTTTCTCTCTCCTGCAGTGATATCAAAAGAGCTTTTTTAGAAAGCAAACACATTTTTGAG
The DNA here is from genome assembly GCA_019055375.1 of Parelaphostrongylus tenuis. Classification (NCBI taxonomy): domain Eukaryota; kingdom Metazoa; phylum Nematoda; class Chromadorea; order Rhabditida; family Metastrongylidae; genus Parelaphostrongylus; species Parelaphostrongylus tenuis. Next base: position 101,857 of record JAHQIW010005005.1, read on the forward strand.
TTTTTCGAGACTTATGCTATCGAAAGAGTACTAGTACTCTATGCAAGGAGTTTTGTTCAGCGAAGTATAAGCGACATAACAAAAAACATGTGGTCGTGTGAAACATAAATTTATTTTAGATTTTACAGCGTTATGAAAAGGTGTTCTGCAAAACCGACCACAAATGGCGCAAGCCGGAGCTTTTAGCTTTCGAATGATTGCTAACACCCCTATGAAAACTTCCTGCCTAGCGAATGGGGTCGAATATTCTTTGGTCGCCGTCTAACAGAAAACTACCAATTGTTTTAATGTTTATTGGAAAGCATTGGTGCTGCTCCTTCTATCGATGGCCTTATTAAAGTCTATTTAGTCATATTTCATCTTCTGCTGGTCACAAAACCCTCCTTCAGATGATAAAAGTCGTAATTTCAGCAGAAAACTACTACATCGACATTCCACATTGGTGCGGACCACCAACCGGTCGACCGCGTCGCGTATCAGGTGAGAAGTCAATGCGGTGCCAAAAAGGTTAAAAGAACATCCTTATCGTTGGCTAACAGAGCACTCTATCATGGACGGATGAGCTATAAAAATCGAGAGTGTACCACGAGTTTTAATCAGAACACTAGGTCAGTTTTGGACAGCATATCAGTCATAATTTGAGACTAGCAATCAATAAATAATCATCATGAAAACAACAGGAAAAAAAACGTAGACGATATCAACTATTGCCCTTAATCTGACATATTATTATCATTACACTGAACAAAGACCCTTATCAGTGCGCTGTGTTACAGAAAGGTTCCAGATGCATTATATACACGGAAACGAAACTCATAGAGTTATCACAATAGAACAGATTTTACTTATCCCATTTCGATCGACTTAGAGAGAATCTGTGATTCACTCAGAACATGTCTGAATCAACACAAAAACGCTTCATAATCTATAGAAAATTCACAACCAAACCTCGCCACTTCAAACACAATGGCTTGAATTTTCCGTGAATCTTTCCTGAGTTCCGTGAATCGTTTTAATCAAACAAGTAATAAAGTGACAGAGGTGATAAGTTTGATAAGAATTCTAATCCATCTACAAAAAAGAATCATTCCTGTAAACATCTGAGCATTGAGAGACGAAATAACTCAAGATCTTATGCTCATTCTTGCTTTATCCATAATTTCCTTCTTGATCTTTGGATATGTCGGATACGTCTTCAACACTTGATGACACACTTCGATGCAATCAAAAAGTCGCTTACATTTGAGCAGATTATAGGCAAGCTTGTACCCTGAAAAATGTTGTTTCTCCCACAAGAGTTTTATATTTTACAACTCTCACAGAAGAGTGATGAAGCTATAATTTTATGTCCAAAGGTTGCGTAGTATGCAAAACTTTCGAACCCCTACCAGGAGTTGATCTCATGCTTCATCTTTACTGGAGACGCGTAATACCACCATACCACTACCAGGGGTACAGGGCCAAGAGTTTTGCATGCCACTCAGTATCCTTGGGTATATAATGATCTCTATTATTTCTAGAAGCATTTGAAAACAGGTTAACATCGATCCAATAACTTTTTTATCCTAGTCCCTCATGGTCCTTAATTCAGATGACAATAATCATAGTGAGTAAAAGGCAGTATTTCCCGGATCTAGAGACCTACCAATGGCAGGATTTCGCATTCGGCTCAGCTTCCACGCGTCATCGTAGTTCGCTGCAGCATCACTGAACTTCTGCTCTCGTTCCAGTAGAAATCCAAGGAACTCAAACGCTTTTATCGAACTCTTAAAAATGTGGAAGTATTGCCAGATACAATCAATGAGGACATCGTTAGGTTCAATCTACACAAATCTTTTATCTAACCACTATTATAGCAGTGTTAAAATGTCGTAAGTATATATTCGAGGACGGTGAGTGGTATGTGAAACCTTCGACTCCAAACAGGAAGTCAATCCGCGTGTATCTCACTGATACTAAGGCGCATGGTAGCACTACAACAACACCCCGTTATGGATGAAACGCGGGTTCAATTCCTGCCTGATTTGCATACCACTCAGCATTGTTGGACATGTGGTCATAAACTCAGTAGATATTCAAACATCCAAGCATTCAAGCTCTATTGTGGACATCTCGCTTATTTACACTACCCGTCCTCACATCTACTGGGCAGATACGAGCACTTTTGAAATTTGATTCGTTTTCCTAATTCATTTTCATCCTCCAAAGTTTTCTTACTTTTCGCTCGTAGGTTTGACTGCTGTTTGAGAACTATTCCCTTCTTCTCCACAAAGAATGTCGTTGAATGTCAGTTAAGCTTATTCTCCATAACGCCTAGGATAGCTGTACAAAAAGACTGGCGTTTTCACTCGTATTGCAGGGAGTAGAGTTTCCCAGAAAAATATGGAACCAACTTCTCTACACCAAGAATATGAGGGGCTTTATAAGGCCGGAGAGGGACATAGTGTTGAGTAGAACAGTTACATTAATGAGCTAAAATACCAACATATTTCGAAGATCGAGTTCAAACAAACCGCATTATGTTGCAGTACTGTGCGCAAAATACCGTTTGCCTGTTCGGATTTGTTCTGATTTATGTATAGGTCAGCAAGCAGCAACCAACCTAGAACATAGCACTATTGGAGAACATTCAGGAGAAAAAAATAATGGGAATAATACAAAAAAGGCAGTGACAGAGACGAAGACGTTACACGAAAAAGTAAGCAGGCATCAAGAAAAAAGAACAAAAACTACAACATCTGTGACAATACAATGGTGTAAGTGAGGCAAATGAAAGCACAACGATCCACGCCATGACACCGAACGAAAGGGAGACAATAAATTCCCTTTTCGCAGAAGTGTCATAGCAAGAACTGAGTGATGATCGGGAAGTGGGTGGGAATTGGGTGAGAAAGGACGAACACTCCTGGCTAACAACATCAAGAAGAAAGGATGGATTCTTTAGTGCAAATTTAAAAGCACAAGTGAGACTCTGTGATCCAAACAAACGGAAAAACGAACATTTTTCAAGATAATCCGCATCTTCTAATGACCATGGATGGGCAATGACTCGCTTGAGAACGGCCTTTGCTTTCGGTGTTTGTTTTAGTAACATGTACGCTCTTGCCACCACCAAGACGGCACCGACGCTGCATACTTTCTCCTCAAATATCATCAATATGCTGAACATTCAATGACCTATTGTGTTTCGTAATAATCAACCCTTTCGGGACGGCGTACATTCCATGGAAAGCACCTGTATTTCCTCGGATTATTTGCCGCACAGAGCTTCTCCCATAGATTTTCAGCAGTCACTCGACAGCTTAAATCTCCGCATTTTCAATACCATACTTGATAAGAACGTAATGCACTGAGAAGGCCTCTAGAAAGCGAGTACAGTAATAAAATCACAGCGAGTTAAGCCATCGAGTGACAACTAAATATCTATTAGAAAAGCCCTATGTGGCCAAAATCCGAAGAAGTACACGTTTATCCATAGAATGCACGTTGTCCTCAAATGGTTAATGTAGTTGCAGATAGTATTAAGTGTCACACTAATATAGACGCTTAGCCGTTACATGTCTGTGTCCATCACAACGTTTGTTTTATAAACCAGGAAGCACTTTCTTTTCTAGATAATTCTCTTCAAGAACCAATCATCAATCAAGTACTAATGAAGGTGGAAAAAAGCGTATGAAAAAAGCCTGCACTAACCCCTTCATTTCCAAGTACTGGCAGTAGTTTATCGAGTGCTCTTTGGATGTTACTGCGAACTCCGCTGGCAACTAAGATTGAGTTCTCCATAAGCATATACTTGGAATTGTTGTTCTTAAACGTTACCTCCTATAAAATTAGTCATTTTTGATAGCGAAGTAGCTCACTATAGTGAGAGAAAAACGTCGATCTATCACCGCGCTAATGACAATGTAAGAATGGTACGACTGTTTTTGTAGTTAGAACATTTCCGCTTCGCTCCGCATTTATATATAGACCAATTGATGATAGGCTTTCCATATGGCAATAATATCACTGGAAGTGATATCCAAAAAGACAGACTTACAGTGCTATTACTCACCTTCAAAAAACGTTCTGCCGTTTTAGCAGCCATTTCTCGATCAGCATCGTCTGTTCTGAAATAGTAACAGACAAAAGACCTAGAAAGTGGACTGAGAACCATTACTGTTATATATCTTTCAATCTAAAGAAAAAACAAAACATATAACGTTCTCAGCGTTGATCAATCCCTAAGAGTTGCACCATGCTCTCAACTTCATCAAAAATCGCTCGAGCTGACTGAATGCATAGCTGGCGTTCACGATGACTCGCGGTGGACTACCGATGTACCAAGTCGGTGCTACTATCCGCCTAGATACGTCTGGTACCGATTCATTGACCTAGGAGGGACGGAAGGTTTGGTGAGCCTAGAGCGCGCGATCGAACCACTGATTACGTGTGCGTGACAAGGCGCCTCAACTACTGCGCCATATGCGCAACCTATCAATGATAACGGGACGAGATAAGGCAGTTTACCACATCGCAGTATATACAATGATATGAGAAATGAACTGAAAATACCAGCACACTCCTACTGATAGAATTTCAATCACTGCTGCTTCCAAAAAGACATTGATATCTGAAGGATCTCCAACAGGTACTTGTACTTAGTTATGTGACTTACTACTTTGAATGAAACAAGCGGCGTACGGATCTCTTACCTTTCCTCCAGTGGATCCCGAGCTTCACCGCCAATAATCTCGTTATCCGGATTGAGAACGATTTCAATCATGTTGTATAGCGCTCGTTCACCCCATTCAAGATCTCGCCTGGCGCGATTGAACGCTTGTAATGCGGCATTCGGTTCGCCAGAGAACCTGCAACGCACTACAGTTGTTAATAAAGGACGAAAAGATTAGGCTCCCGTCCGACTTTTTTCATTTTCTTGGCTAGTTTTTTTCGTCCAAGTTGGATCACGTATAACTGTCATGCTTCGGCAGATCTGAGTAATGTTCCCAAACACGATATCGAGTGGTAAATAACTTACAGCTGTGCTTTTCAATGAGGTTTCCTTATAATGATATCACCTCAATGTTCAGTGACGTAGGCTTGCTAGTAAGGGAGCAAACCATTGAGTGGGAGCGGGCGTATAAATGTGTATACGCAAATGTGATAAGTTGTGTAAAAAGTTCGCGCTGGGTTCCCCTTATTGGATTTTTGCATGAAACTGAATAACTTTGCTATTACGCATTTTCCTGCGAACATTTTGCAGTACAACTTGCCTACACTTGCTTAGAGATGAAGCTGTCTTTGAGACAAATTTGTTTGTTACTCATGCACAAATCGCGCATGAAGATAATGCTTATGAAGCGGTGCACACCCTCGCGGTTCCAGAAAACGACCAATATAAACGACCTCTTTACCGAAATCCTTCACTGGGGTCGACGACGACGACCGGGCGAGAGCCACCCGCTGTGCTTATGAGAGTCATTGAAACCACTCACTTTTAGACACAAGTACTGATGTGGTTCAGGAAGCCGGGATGGCATACGCATCAACCGAAATGACAGTGGATAACTTCAGCACGCTTCTCTTTCTGGGCTTCGGTCAATTCATGTGGCACCCACTTAGACTTCTTCTACAGCTTATCCAATTCATGCAAAGTGTTGGCGATGACCTTAAGCAACCATCCAACTCTTCGGGTAGCATTCGGTATATCATTGAGGGATTCTCTTCCATCTCAAAGACAGCTTGACGATCAACTTTCTGTGGACGGCCCGAGCTCGACTATCCTCTAAGCTCTTCTCTCCGGCTTTGAACATCACAAACCACATCCTAGCCGTTCATTCTGCAATCATGTCATCGCCTCAAGCTCCATTGATCTTGTGTGCCGCTTCGCAAACAAATTTCCCCTGCGCGCCATTTGCGCATGAGTAGCAAGCGAATTTGTTCCCGAAACAGCTCCAACTTAAAGCAAGTACAGGCAAATTGTATACCAAAATGTTCGTGATCAAATGCGCAATTGCACGACACCAAAACCATGTAATTTCACCGCAAATCTTATATTTGAAAACTGAAACGGCAAGAATTTTCTGGAGAACCTGTTATATATACTTATGTATATGTATTATATATATATGCATGCACATATATATATATATATATATATATACATGTACATGTGTACGTGTATACGTAAGCACATATGTATACGCATACGCACACGCATATGTACATAGTATATATGCATGTGTATAAAGATTCCTACACAGGTAGCTACAGGATAAGAAATGATAAATCTCTCGACGCTGATATGCTCGAGGGACACAGCACACATCCAACTTTATTGAGCATCGTTTGATGTGACTGGACGTAAATCTGGCCTTTGAAATGACTCGCAAAGGCGTACCGACATATCAAATCAGTGCTGCTATCCTCCCTCACAAGCTTGGTACTAAATTCACCGACTCCGAAGGCATGGAAGGCTTAATGAGCCTTGGACTCGGGATAGAACCATCGATCATCGAGTGATCAACTACGTGTGTGCCAGAGACCCCTAACATCTGCACTACACGCACTCTTGGCGACGGGCACAAAACCCATGTATATATACAAGTATTATATATACGCATATATATATATATACATATATATATATATATGCATGTACATATGTGTACATGTGCCCAGACACCTATATACGCGTTTGTGTGCTCATATGTATATGTACATGTATAGGAATTTTCATGCACACATTTACATAGGTATATATGTGATATACATATACATGTCTATTTGTAGTACGACCTAAGTAACAGTCTGTCTACTTATCGCCACAATGGTAGACCACCCTGAGGCTAGAGAAATCCCCGTTGTCGAACAGTAGGACATTTCGTCCTTATTTAAGAGTATTTTTACTCCGATAAATTTTTCATTTTCTTTCGAGAGTCTGCTGACACTTGAACACCTTGATAACAGTACAGTCACTAGTTCGGAAAACAAAAGTTTGCCACTTTAATAATTTAGCAATAAATACACGTTGTCAAGGAGGCCGTCAAACCCTTTGAGATTCCTGGAAAACTGTTCAATCAGTTATTGCAGCACACCTACCATTCATGTAATCCTTTACAGTAATTGTATCCAGCATCGACTGAGGCTCTTGGATTGTTCTCTACAGCTCTTTTCAAGAATTTATCCGCCTGTTCAACATGACCAGCACGCCATTCCAGTTCAAGACATCTGGCCAGAGCATGATAATGATCTGAAACAACAAGACATACCCAAATGGATGTGGAGTTCATATCGACGCTATCGTAGAAAGTGAAGGTATTGAATGACGTCACTGAGAAAGGAATGTGATAACAAAAAAAGAACGACTAATTCAGTCCTGCTAAGAGAAAACAGCATCAATCCCGAAAGAAACGAGAAAAGGTAGCGCTCAGTCGTATCTCAACTGCTTTCAAGATAAATTCAAAATCTTTCGAACGAAGCGCGTGGCGCAGTGGCTCGAGGTGCCCTGCGACACACACGTGGTCTCTAAACCGATGGTCAACGGCTCGATCCCGCGCCCCAGGCCCACCAAGCTCTCTATCCCTCCGGAGTGATTAAATTAGTACCAGACTTGTTTGGGAGGATAGCAGCACTACCTTACTACATCCATAAGTCACCGCGAGTCAGTGTAAAAGCCAAATATGCATTCAATCATCTCAAAGAAGTTAGGAATTGAAGACGAATGCATGGTGTATCCCTCAGGGATTCATAAACGTCAACAGCGTTATCCTTTAGCTTTATGGAAGCGCTATGATTCCCTGACTACATTTTTTAAGGATGATTTCCCAGAAGTATCGCAGTAAGTCTAGCCTGGGCTTCCTCAAGTCGTCACCACATTAGAGCAGTCGTTGCAGGCCCTTGTGGATCAGAAGGAGATTACCACCCTACGACTACTAGCTACCAAGACCGCGGTCATGCCTGGACAGTTCACTCTTAGCTGGGCTTTCCGAGTGGAAACGTCGCACTTCTTCTCAGTTTAGATGGCCCTGCTGGGAAATTGAATTTCCGCTCTACTTCGCACCCCAACACCCAGAACACCTCCCAGCCACGATGAGACTGTAAATCACTTGAGAGGGGAAACCCCAATAGAAAAGAAAATTCAGCACATTCAAATCGCTGCTTCGGGAAAGTCAACGCTAGGAACGGTAGCAACGTTATGTACAGTAGTGTTCCGACGGGAAAAACCCATTCAAGATCGTATGAGTGATGGACGACCATGCATTCGATTCCACTCGTAGCATCATGGAGGTGATTGGTAGCATGTCTCGCCTTTACAATAACTCACGATGGCCTGCCGATGGATCAAGCCAGTGTTGCTATCCTTGCAGACAGTCCTGGTGCCAATTTGCCGACTCCGGAGGGATGAAAGACTTGATGAGATTTTAGCGCACGATCGAACCATTGATCACGTGCGTGTCGCAGGCACCTCTGACCATTGCGCCGCACGCGCTCTAGGTACGTATTTATAAGTGACAGCAAACGCAATAAATACGAATGATAACACGACAATAGAGGGGACGATAGTTGAGTGGCTAATGATGCAGGATACTAGGAAGCAATGTGCTGGTTCGAACCCCTCCCAAAAACTCTCTTGCAACACTCAACGAACGTCTTACGCAACACTAGCGGCGATAGCTCGCCTAGTTCCACGATTGGCATGAGAATGGTATCAATCGGTACTCGATGACATTCATGAAGACTGAATTCTCAGGCAGCAGCCAAAAAGCAGCACGTGAAATGCTCAAAGAACTTCGAGGAGGACGAATCGAAGCATGCACTGGATAGTTTTCCGTTAAAAGGGTAAAGAATAAAGGTTAAACCTCTCGGCGTTTAACAATCTCTGAGGGATGCGCCATGCATTCGACTTCAATTTTTAACTTGGTTTGAGGTGATTGAATGCATATCTGGCCTTTACAATGACTCGCGGTGGCCTCCCGCTGAACCGAGTCAGCGCTGCTTATCCTCCCAGACAAGTCCGAGATCTGACTAGTACCAATTTACCGACCTCGGAGGGATGGATGGCTTGGTCAGCCATGAACGCGAGATCGAACCACTGACCTCGTGTACGACGCAGAGCACCTCTAACAACTGCGCCACAAGCGCTTCTATTAAGAGGGAACAAATAAATACTCGACCTCACTAGCTGTACAAAAACTTTTTATAGGAGTGCAAGTGATCATTCGAAAGCCTGAATCTCTGGTTAGAGCTGTATGTGACCGGTTTCAAAAAAACCCTTTTGTAACGCTGTGAATTTCAAATAAAATTATGTTTTACACGCGCATAATCCTCACCGGACACAGCTCTTTTATAGACTATTCGTAATCAATCGATAACGCAGGATTCAGGGACTACAACGCTGTGTTTGTTCTCTGGCAGCAGCGCTTCTCTGCCGTGCAGCAGGGAAAATAAGATCAAATTCACATACGCGGGCAAGGGGACTTTGGCATGCCTATGGGCTGGGGTGAGAAGAGCACAGGGGCTGGTATGGCTGCCTCAACATCCCAATCGGTCGATAGGTCCCTCCGCGGGCCATAGGTACAAATCCTGATTTTCAAATAGGAATTGTTTCTCGGAACTCCAAATTAAACGCCTGACTCTGACACTAAAAGATTTTCTCTACACGTTCATGTGCTTTTCGTGCTTCCAGAAAATCAATAGCTGGATTACGGGGCTGACGCGAGACATAGTCTTATCTTGGATTTTTTAGCGCTACGAAAAGGTATTTAGAAAAACCGGTCACGTACGGTGCAGGGCAAAGATTTGAGCTTTCGAGTTATGACTAACAATCCCATGAAAAACTCTTGTACAAAGAATGAGGTCGAATATTCATTTGACCCCTTGTAACCGGGAAAACCATGCATTGAATCCAATGCATAAAGTTTAGAGATGTGTGGAGTCAATTGGGACGACGAATCGCGCGAAAGAACGTACCAATAATATAATAATTATAATAATACGTCCAATTAATAAACAGAGTACTACTTTTCTTGGGGCTGAAAATACGGGGAGGGGCCAGAGAACCGGAGCAGGCACGTCTGAAGAGCTCGTGGGCCTGAACTGGGCCTATTTATAGTGGTTGTCGCAATATTGTCGTCGACTTGCTCGTTTCGTACGTAATTGCGTACAGCTGCGTTAATGCGCGCGTCCTTTAAACGTGGTTTTTTTCTGCGTATTGAAATCAATGCACATTCAGTACTCAGAAGTTAGCAAAGGCGCGACGAAGTAGTTCTTTGGAATCATCGTTTTACTGATCGAACCGGTATTTTTCTGTCAGAAAAAAATGGAAAGAATTTAGGAAACGGTAGAGTTTAAAGGGCGGAATTTTAGGCCACTTCGTTGGCTCGCGGCCGCCTGGGAGAGCGGGGTGTCGCAGCGGCTAATGATGCAGTGTGTCAGGTCGCGACGCGATAGGCATATGCGGGTTCGATCTCCCACCCGGGCGATCTCTTGCGACCAGTCGAATAAACACGTGGGAGCCTAAGCTCGGCTACCCCTACGATTACAAAGAGAATCGTGTCGTTTAGCACTCTACGACATGCATAGATAACACGAAATCCAAGCACTAGTCGGACTATTTTAGAATATTTCAGCATTTTCGTAGAGGATAAATGTGAGAAAACTAGTCGAATTCAAAAGTGCTGGGATCCGGACATTGATTTCGATGACAGCTTGTGTAAGGCAAATAAATAACTTTCTGGCGCATGCATCGAAATCTGTACACATGGGGTGAATCATCCAACGCAGGCATCGCAAATCCGTTGAACTCTGCCTTTCCAGAAAATCTCAAACTTTAGCCCTCATGGAACCGTGGACCCATGTCCTCTGCGTCTATGCCCTTCAGCACATTGCGCCTAACAATCGCGTCTAACCCCAAGCGTGCCGTGTCTAACAATGGCAGACACCATCTATTGTTGAACGCAAACGTTGAAGCTTGAGCCATTGTAAGACGCAACATGTTGAAGGTCAGAGACGCAGAGACCGTGGGTCCACGGTCTCGCTAGGGTTAGGAAAATCTAGGACTACTGTTGCAGTGGAAATTCGTTTGAAACTGTTTAGACACTGGTGTGCTCAGTAGGTATTTACTAACAGACATAGAGTAGATCATTCCAGTTACCAGAACCACATCTTTGAACTAGTAAAAACTTTAGCTAGTTCAGGGTGGCCTTGCTGTCATAATCGACAAGGATTTTTACCTGGCCGCTTCTTCAGCACTAAAATGATTTGTAATTACATATCCAATCCTCTGAAATGATTTACCGCTTCATCGTGGTTGGAAGGTGTTCCTGTGTGTCGGGTTGCGAAGTCCAGCGGGGCTCAACACCCAGCAGGCCACCTAACTTCAGGAGTTCGACGTTTTCACCCAAAAAGAGCTAAGAGTAAATCGCACCAGGAATGACCGCCGTCTCGATAGCTGATAGTCGTAAGATGATAATCCCCATCTACAAGACTTGACGACTGCTGTATTGTGGTGAGGACCTGTAGAAGTCCTGGCTAGGCTTGCCCCGGTACTCCAGGTAACTAAAAAGCTAAACCAGCATAGTCTTCTGTGCTGAGGCACGAACTATCAGTGAAGACGGGCCGACTAAGATCCAAGTAATCACTTTTCCAATGATGACGATATGTAAAACTTTGAACCTCGGGTGGGATTCGAACTCGCATTTCATCTATTCCAGGAGCACTAACCACTGTACTACTGTGCCAGCAAGCAACCGTGCTCCCTTGCTGTCATATTCTCGAAGAAATTTGTTAATGTTGCTAAACACATTGGAATGCATTCCCTATGATTAACAGCTATGTAGACACAAAGAATTCAGCCAATTGCTGTTCTGTCGTTTTCCTTTCTGAACATTAACTGACTGCAAAACGCTTGACAGGAAAATGCAGTTAATTATCTCAGACTTCGGCATATTTCATTCCTTCGTCATAGATGAAATAACCAGTAACATTCTAAGAAAAAGCAAAAATTGATTCGCAAAGATGGAACATGCGGGTTTCCAGAGAAACTGGATGACATGGAGACAAGATAATTCATGGCTGAAACACTGAAAAGAGCAATTAGCTTCAAATGCCCTCGAAAAAATTCATTCGCCAGAAATAGCAGAAAGGGCAATACCGTAACCAAATTCGGAAATTCTGATGAGAATCGACGAAGGCGATACCATCTAGGTCTTTGTTTAAAACAGTCCTTATAATGAATCAGAGCTTGCAGATTGTGTAAATGAGTCGCCTTCATAAATCATGCGTGCCTCAGAAGAATCTGTGTTGAGATAATGGCGATTCCTTCTACAAGTTCAGATTTGATTCAGCTTAAGTTGGAAATTTGGATACTCTAGTTTGAGAGACGGTATAGAAACACGATGATTCGACGATGATGCTATAAATCACGAAGGGAAGAACGAAATTTTTCTTGAGAATTTATGTGAGACTGGAACATAGCCAGTGGCATTATTGCTAATCGCTCATTGGAGGTACCGCCGTTCGGGAAGAATCTAAGGCACAAAATCTGCTTACGATTCAGATAACGATATCTGCCCGTGACGAAAACCTGTGTGCATAGTTATCGCAAGGCTCCAAAGAAAAAAACAAAAGGTACTTTTCGGTAATAAGGGGACAAATGAAAATTCGACCTCATTCGTTAGACAGAAACTTTTCATAGAAGTGTTAGTAATCATTTGGAAGCTCAGTTTTCTGGCTACATCTCCACGTCGCCGGATTCCGAAAAAGCCTTCTTTGAAGTTTGTACAGAAGGAAATTTCCTTTTCAGGATATGAGCACCGCGTTAGAATCGGCAAAAATCACGCTATCGTATGATTACTAATATTTCAAAGAAAGAGCTCTGTACGGCGAGAAATATGCGCGTCTGAGACTAGTTCTATTCTGGATTACAGCGTTATAAAAGTGTGTTCTGAAAAATCGGCAACGTGGGCTGTAGTCAGAAATCTTAGCTTTCTAAGACTACTAACACTCCTATGAAAAACGCCTGTCTAACAAATGAGGTCGGCTCCTATGAAAAGTTCTTGTTCAGCGATTGAGGTCGGTTTTTCTCTTGTCCCCTCATAACCGAAAAGTACCACAAAAAAAAGACCAGAATTTACATTATGGTGAGATTTGATGGTAGGCTTTCATCTTGCACTTGAATCCAACATCAAGTACATCTCACATAACTCCGATATCTCTAGAAAGACAGTTGCGATATGAGAAAAGCCGTGATTACACGACATATGAAGACGGATTACCTCAGTGTGTGGCAGGGGCAGTAAAGTTGTTTTAACGTCGAGTCATACTCTTTCGTACAAGCTCCTGTCCACGAAATTTTAATAAACTTAGCACAGCAAGCTGAAGAAAAGAATTTTCAAGTGTTGCTCTAGCGAAAAAGATTCTACTCGAACGTCGACGAAGACGAAAGTCAGAACGACGAAAGCGGCTGTGGAGAGTCGACTCGAATCATAAACTCCCAAGGAGACGAAAATGTCTAACGTCAGCCAAAAAAGTTTTCATATTAACCTCGTAGCTTCCAGTAAGTCACAAAAGAAGCTATTATTGATCGGTAGTGTCGAGGTCAGAGGAAAATTGATTTTCAAACTATTGATTATATTAGGATAAAATTCAGTGATTTATTGGTCTTAGCTGTATTTGAGCTACAGTAGCATAGATGGAAAAACTCGCTCTGTGTACTGGCGCAAGTGTCGGGCCGGAAATCGATGGAATGAATTATCGTCGTAATCCATCGAATCGTTCACATCTGTTACGGATATAGGATCTGCTCTCTGTCGGAGTCGTAGAGAAGAATCTCGAACATTCAGCTTACGATGAAGAAGTCGCGACGATGCGGGCCGAACGCCCTCCTAACAAAGCGACATATTTTCCTCCATATCCGTATCGGGTCAGAAAAATAGTTAGGACGTCAGGAAAAGGATTCGGGAGGAGACAGGCTCGAAATGGACTGGAAGCTTGGAATTCCACATCGATCCTGGTGAAAGGGTATGTGGTGGGTCGCACGATGGGGGCGAGGCAACGACGGCGGTTGCGGTGTCGGCAACGGAAAAAACCCGGTCACAGCGGCAATGACGATCGATGGGGAGAAATCGAGCGCCGATTTAATTAAACAGTATTTCGATGAACGTTTGGGAATAAAAGCCTCAGAGTCCTATTGACAACTGATTACTGGTAGCACCTACAAGGCTGCTGAGGGAAAGACGAAGCAAAAGCTTCGGTGGTGCAATGGGGAACACGAACCGGCAGAACAGGTGTCGCGGGTTCGAGCGCCCCTGAGATTCTGCGAGTTTCGCTCGCATCTCAAGGTGGATGGAAGCTTTGCATAAGTGGAGAGTGGTGCAGTGTATCAGGGAACGAGGCGATGAGCTTTGCGCTGGCTCGATTTTCCTCCAGCACTCCACTCTCCTCTTAATCAACTAAACGCTTGGAAACACTTCAGCTCGGCTACCTGTAAAATTATAAGGAGAATCGTCTCGGTCAGCATTCTACGACATTGATGAAAACGAAGAATACCTCAAGCAGCAGTCGAAGCAGTACGGGGAATTTGGAAACATTTGCTCATTACTCAGCTTCGGTAGAATAAGCTTGAATGCGGAAGTGGATGACACAACAGTTTTCGAATTTATTTCCACTTGCACTATCTTTTTTCCTCCATGAAACAATGAAATGAATAGGAGAGAGTGTGGCACATGATTAAATTTTCTCCGTGTTCATAAAATTTATTAATTCTCTCCAAAACATTGGGTGATGTACAATTTCCTCTGAATTTCATTGAAGGACAGATATCAATGAACTACATGTTTCCGACCGGATTTTCATATAAATAAAGTTGCTAGGAGTGTTTAACTTGAACAAAAGCACTAAGGTTTCAGATTAGCGTTTCACTCGTCAAATATGCTTTTGGTAAACAATAATTAGATTGTTGTTATCATTACAATCGAGATCTATCATTAGAAATTTTATCGCTCTAGTGTAAAACGCGGGCGATCTTTCTCGACAACGTCTTTTCATATTACAAAAAGAACTGCGTTGAGTGTACACGATAACTTTGACACGAGCTGAGCTTCATAAGTTCGAGCAAATCTTGCAGTGATGACTATCGAGCGGAGGACAATCGTGGACACAGAATTCACGCAAAGATCGCTATCCCTAGCAGATGAACTTCTTGTAAAAAATGAGCTTTTTTTCAATGCCTCTTCACCTTTCTTGTTCGCTTGCGGTACATAATACTTTAATGAGGTTCACCACTCTGTTGCATGAATACTTAACATGGCATGGGTTGGCATTCTCTGCATTAAAATCATTGTCGAAAATCTATAACCTATTGCGAGAAAATCATAATTTTACCTCAAGCTCAAAAACGCTCTTGATTAAGGTGCGATTTCTGTACGTTGTTTCAGGCATTTCATGGCACGCGGACACGGTGTGATAAAGTGATTTCTTGAGACAGTGATTCTATTGCTTGGTTCCAGAGATGAAGAAAGAAAGAAAGAAGGAAAAAAAGTTATAATTTAAAAAAGCAGCTTTTGAAGTACAAAACTGGAAGAGCTGTCTAACTGTGCATGGATACTACAGTGCCCGTACGATCGGATTAATGTCAACGAAGTATTGTAGAAGACAAAGTGTGCTATCGAATACCATCTCAATGTTTTTCCTAGTATGAAACAACTTGTGAAACAAAACAAAAGAGGCATAGATATTTTGGCCGGTCCTGAAATGAGATCGACAATGAAATTATGATATTCAATTTTTAGCCAACATGTCAAGTGGCCTTTTATGGGTACCTTAGAGCTCGATATACGTGCTTCCGCCTTGACAGCCTCATCAGTCGGGCAGTACTAAATCGGGTTACATAAGTTGCCCATAGAAGACCACATGAGATGATTGCTCAAGAATAATTACCAGATATAGTGTAATTTGAACGTGGTCTCAAAAGAACAATCGGAACGAACGATTGATATTTCAAAAATACCGGTCAAGAGCGATCGAGTTTAAAACACTGCAGATCTAGTGATTTATTCCACTTGACGGCAGTGTAAATCGTCTGTCGTCGCCTACTCTCTATAGAGGAATCCGGGGTCCGCGAGAGGATTGACTGAGACGAAGGGTACTGCCCGACTGTTGAGGCTGTCAAGGCCGAAACACGTGTATCGGGTCTTTAAGTTGCCTCTAAAAGACTACATGACAAGTTCGCTCAAAAGTAATTATCAGATATATTGTATTTTGAGCGGGATCTTGAAAGAACACTCGAAACGAATGGAATGAAATGATGAATGAGAAGAGAAGTACATAAGACGTTTCTCTATTTCCATTCAATTTTTTCCTTCCTTTTTGCTTTCAGAATTTTCACAGCTCGTTGTATGTAAGGGGATATATTGCTCTAATTGATTCCGTTCACTACCAATCTCCTAACCTAGAGGATAAGGGATATCTCGGCGTTGGTCAGCGCCGGAGAAATGGGTCAATCATTCGACTTCATCGAGCATCGTAAAGGTGAATGAAAGCGTACTTGGCTTATACGATATTTAAGGAGGCTTGCCCATGCATTGAGGCAATGTTGTTTCATTATGCTGATTCCGGGGGGATGGAAGACTTGGCTAACCTAGGGCTCAAGACCAAACAAAGCCACCAATCAAGTTTGTGTTAAGGAGCGTCTCCAACCACTGCGTTACACTCACTCAACCTCCTCTTATAGATCCTTCCAGCCATTTGTTTACTAATAACACTAATATTACAAAATCCATGGTCCACCTTGGATTTAGCTATTTGAACAGATGTAAAAAAAACTAGTGAAATATCGACTCTGCAGAAAGCAGCATTGCACTTGCCATCATTCATTTTCCAAATATGCATACTTTTATTGAATTACAATAAGATCAGAAGAGTACTTAGCAGTTCTTGAAGAATTTGATTTGTCATTTGGTGCAATGAAAGCAAGGCAGATACACTTTTTTTCTCAAGAAAACAACGAAAGATCTTCGAAAGCTTATTGCGAGAGAAAGTGTAACAATGCAGTGCATTTGGACTTCCCAGTGGAAGAAACTCGTTTAGAAAGGTCCCACCCATTTATTAGGTTTTTAGAACATTTGTAAACACATGCAAAGAAGTCAAGCGAATGTTTTGCTCTGTGATTGCCGAAATCCTGCAGAGTATAGAAGAAAAAGAATATTGTAAGATTCTTTCAAAAAAAGAACGAAAAAAGGAAACTTTCAGAAGTGAGAAGTCAAGAGAAAGGAGTTGAAGTGACAAAAATAGGTAGAGAAAAGAGATTGAAAGAAAAACGGAAAAAAATGGCTTGAAAACAAACTTGGATATTTTTCAAGAAGTTGTGCAAAATGGACGATGGCCTTATCGGTATCATTGTTGGTGTACAACATATCGGCAACCATCTATAGAATTTTTCATTAGATTAACTGTTTGAACTTCAGACAATTTGCGAAACATCATGTTCTTTCTTTTGCTTTGGTAACATTTTATAATATTTTGTAATACTATTTATCAAACTGGACTTTGTACCACAATAGTGAGCGGAAAAAACCATAAAGCATGAGTAAAAAAAATCTCGACGACTTTCTTAGATAGAAATGTGTACAGAATACAATGGGATTTACTCACAAGCGTTGCTTCGTCATTGTTGCGGTCAATGGATAGAGCCATTTCGCACATTTGACGACATTCTGACAATCGGTTGATGTTCATATAAAGGCTGGCCAGCGCTAGGATCGTCTAAAATCGAATGAATAACATTGGTTTGAGGGATGTAGGGTCTGAGTTCAGGTGCTAATTAATCTCTCAGACATGCGAGTGCATTCGAATCAATTTATAGCAATGTAGTGATTACTGGACAGTTATTTGGATCGTATAGTGATTTTTAGCATGGCCTAACGATCTGCTCAATCACTGCTTCTATCTCCCCATACTAGTTTGGAGTCACTGTGATGAAGCCCCGAAAGAAGACGAGTTCGTTACCTCGGGGCGTAAAATCAGTCCAACGGTAATGTGTATATCCAGTTTTCCCCAAAACACTAAGCTTCACGCACACTGCTTTCAGATATCAGTGAGAAGTTACTGTTGTCAATTGTAAAGAATTGAAGGGATCAAATTAATTCACTACATATTCGATTCTTCATAGAAGACATTATTCAAGCTCATAAGGCCACTTTATGTAGTTGTAAAAAATGATAAACAAAACTAGTTCTTCAGGTCTGTTGTGATGATTCAGATGAAATTCTCAATAACATAAGAAGGTTTCAGAATAGAAACAATAATAGAAGGGTACTTGAAAGATCCAACACCGTTGACGTCAGATTGACTAGAAACTCAAATTTGTACAGTAATTACTCCTCTTTGAAGGCCATTTTTCAGAACTCTTTAAGCCCATTCTAGCGTTTTTCACTTTGCGCGCTGGACAATTGAGCGGTAATTTTAAGGAATTAGTTCGTAGTGTTTTTATCTCATTAATTATCAAATAAATAGCGCGACACAGTTATTGGATGGGACTGAGTGAGTCACGGCTAAAGGAAATTCAAGTAATATAAAGATTCATGAGTGGTTTTAAAAGCCATAAAAGCCCTTTCACATATGCCTGGTAAAAATTTTTTGAGCCACGCATGTCTGTGGTCTATCAAGGAGGACTGACTTATAGAGCTCGATACACGTGTTTCGACCTTGCGATCTCGTCAGTCGGACAGTTACCTTCTCTCGTCTTTTGCCAATCCTGTGTGGGTGCTCCAGTCCCCACACTAAGAGCTAGCGACGACGAACGTTTTACACTCTATGTCCAGTGAAAAACACACCAAACACAGAGTGCTGTACACTCGATTGCTCGTGGCTAGTATATTCAATATATCTTAACTTTCGTTTCGAGTGTTTTCATAAGACCACAGCTCAAATTTCAATATGCCTGGTAATTTTTTTTCGAGCCATGCATGCAAAATTGATTACCAGGTATCTTGGAATTTGAGCAGTGGTCTTAAGAAAACACTCGAAAAGAAAGATATGATATATTGAATATACTAGCCAAAAGCAATCGAGTTACAACACTCTGTTTCGGTGAGAATCTCACTGGACATAGTGTGAACGTTCGTCGTCGCTAACTCTTAGTGGGGGGCTGGAGCACCCATACAGGATTGGCAAAAGACGAGAAAGGGTAACTGCCCGACTGACGAGATTGCAAGATCGAAACACGTGTATCGGGCTCTATAAGTCACCTCATTGATAGACCTGTAACATGCGTGGCTCAAAAAGATAATTACCAAGCATATTGAAATTTGAGCTATGGTCTTAAGATAACACTCGAAACAAAAGACCTTTTTACAGTTCAATTGAAGTAACAACGGATAGGAAGTTTTTATGATAGTTATTGATCTGTTTATTCTCTCATTGCCCACGAGACAATCTTTGTTTACACAGAAAACAGCGGTGTTGATCCAAAGATTGCATTTCATTTATCTTGTTGGCATTTCACTTTCCGTCTAACGTGAATAGCGCGGTGGGTGAAGATGCTCTATAGCACACAAGACCATTGGTTCGATTCTAAGTCCAGGCAAACACTAGGCCAATCTGGAATAAATTATGGCGCATGCTTAACGGGGATCAACACTAAACGCTTTAACTTTGATATGTTATCGTATCTCATTCCTTTATTTTATTTTAATGGTGATTCGGCAGCGCCTCGGGCTCATTAAACCTCTCATCCCTTGAACAAGAAATGGGTACCAAACTTCTCTCGGATCAACACATCCCTTACATTGACGCAAAAAAGCTCTAGCATAGGTACTTTCAAAACTAGTGAGACAATCGAGTCGACCTGCGTTCAACGGCATCCATAGAGAAGAGGACAGTGATCTTAAGGCAACATCCGAGGTCAGAAGCAAAACGTTCAAAGACCTTTGTGGGTAGTGGCTGCGAGGAAACGATTGGAAAGCAAGAAATGCTGGGATCCACGCAGCAGCGGTGAAGACAGGGTGTGGAGAATAGACAAAAGACAAATGAGCAATAAATGTTTCATATCATCACGTGATTTTCTGTTCTCCTTAGCTCCATTTCAGAAATGCAAAGACAAACCTTTATGTCGGTTTCAACATATGTGAGAGCTTCTTTGTATCGATCGATAACCATTTTGTGATCATGAGCATTATTATATATTTCGGCTTGGCGGCATAGAATTCTATAAAATGAAGTGATTTAATGAAAACGCTCAACATCTGCAAGCTGGGACGAAAATGAAAAAAAAAATGGAACGCACTTGGAGATCTCTTTTTTCACTTGCATATTTGCAACCGAGTCATTTCGTGCAAGCATTTTCATTTGCAAATTCTTCGCTCTGCAATTTTAAGTAATGAAATTGCTTTTTTTTTCTTTCTGTCTACGTCTTTGTGTCTCTCTGCCTCTCTATCTATTTCTCCCCATTCTCTCTCTCTCCTATTTTCTCTTTTTATGATAAATCAGGAAAGGAAGTGGCCTAAAATGCGTTGAGTGAACGTTTTGAGAGAGTTTTTGGATGAAGCAGCAAGTAATTTATTTTGATTAAGCACCGCAGCACTATGAAAGGTATGGCAGTCAAGAAATTCAACGAAATCATAAGAATTTTTCTTTGATGCTTTGTGAAATATTTCCACTAATGTCTCGACGAAATAATTTCATATCCGCTAATTTTGAATAAAATGCAAAGCTCCGAACCTCGAAAGGGGCTTGAACGCGTGTTTCACCTTTACAGGGGACGCGTGACTGCCACTACACAAGCAAAATCGTTGCTTTAGTAAAAAAAAATTATAAAAAAAATAATAAAATAAAAAAATTTAAAAAAACAAAAATAAAAAATAAAAAACAAATAAATAAATAAAAAAATACAAAATAATAATAATAATAAAATAATAAAAAAATAAAATAAATAAAATAATAAAATAATAAAAAATAAATAAAGATAAATAAATAAATAAAAATAATAAAATAAAAAATTGGTAAAAAGAATTGGTAGAAAGATAAAATTAGTAAAATAAAAAATGGTAAAAGAAAAGTTCCTTTGTGATTTTTGAGGAAATTGACATTTCGCACTTTTCTATAGGGGACTTTAGGGTTTTTGATGATTATAGAGAAACAAATGAAAATCTAAGTTCATTCGCTGAACAGAAGCCTTCTAAGGGAATGTTAAGTATTATTCGAAAGCTTAGATTTCTCAGTAGAGCCCACGTTGTCGGTTTTTTGAAACACCCTTTTATAACGCTGTAACATTTAAAGTAAAATCATGCTTCACGAAATCACGTGCTTTTTCTCTTATCTCGCTTATACTTTGCTGAACAAAACTCCTTTCTTATAGTTCTAATACTCAAACTATAGCACAAGCTTCAAAGAGCTCAAAAATGTGTTTGCTTTCTGAAAGGCTTTTTTAATCTTTTGATCTCTTTTGTTCTTTTGATTTGTGCTTCAAACCTCGTTGGACAGAGCTCTTTTTTTAGACTATTAGTAATCATCTGATAGCGTAATTTTTCTTGATTCTAGCAATGTTTTATTTTCTGAAAATACGGCCTCAAGGAAAATAAGACCGAGTTTCACATTTTTGGCAACATTGTTCACAAGCTATTCGACAAGCGACGGCCGTGGCAAGTGGCGGGCAAGGCAGGACGATTGAAATATTGTTAATCTATTGAAAACATTTCCTCCGCTCGGAAAAAAAACTCCAGATAAAACGATTGATTAAGATACTACGAAGATTTATCTACACACTGGTACGCTCTTCGGTTCCTAGCGAATCATATGCGTTATGAAGATAGAGGCGAAAGGCGTATGTGAGATATAATGTTTGATCTGGATGCTACAGCGTTATATAGGGGTGTTTTCAATAACCGGCGACGTGGGGCTGTAGCCTCAAGTCTCAGCTTTCGAATGGTTACCAGCACTCCTATAAAAATTTTCTCTCCGTTGAATGAGATGGGTCTTTCATTTATTCGTTTGTAATCACAAAGAATCAAGTTTAGCTTATGAGTAGAAATGTGTTGAGATCACGGTTAGTGTAAATTTTTTGAAAAATGGAAACTTATGGGCTTAGGTTATTTAGTTTCTTTATGTGCTATGTGAAATCGCTTATTTTCATCATTATAGTGCATTCTAATGCATTAATTACTCATATCGCTTGCGTAGAAAAAAATATGATGTAATTAAGGAAGGTAAAGTTTGAGGGCTTAAAAACTCACGCTTCTAATTCGTTAAGTGCCTCAGTGTGCTTCCCACCAGCAAACTGCACTTCAGCAAGTAACTTCAAATATTCGACATGCGCCGACATGGTGGCCGGATCTGAGAACAGTCACTCACCAATTTTTATTTGAAAAATCCATTTTTTACAAACAAAAGCATTAGAAAGGTATTATGCGCCACTATTTCTTTCTGAAGGATTTCATGATTAAAGTGGAATGAGTAGAGCATGGACATTCGCATATACATCTATTTTTGTTTTTCAGGCGTCAAATTCCTACACAGAACAATATATATATATATATATATATATATATATCCATTAAGATTCTGACCATTCACCCGGAAGATGGAATATTCAAAAATAATTCTGATTAATTAATTAATTCTAGACCGCGACAGCACGGAACAACTTGGCGCTGGCTCTCTCCTCGCCCGTCAAAAAGAACGAAATTAAGGGTTTCAAGTAAAAAGTGCGATGCTTTCACAAAATTTGTTATGCCCTTTGTTTGCCTTGGACATCTGAGACTAAGTGATAATTTGACGAATAGGAATTTTGCCGATGCTCCTTCGCTTAGTCGATGTTCAATGAAATTACAAATGATAATTTGATACTTCGATTAAACAGCTTCAAGAAGTGACGTATCACTCACAGAAGAGGTTCAGTTTTGCTGACTGAAGATTCATTCTTTTATAATCAGGCTTTTTTCTAGGATGATGCTATACGGGAAGATGAAGCTTGCAGCTCCGTTGTGAAATAGGTATGTCATGAGCCACCTTGGCCACGAAACGCTAACGAGTTGATGATTTTCTTAGAAATATTGATTATTCCAACACAGATATTGTGGCTCAGTACCTATTTCCGATTATTCAGTGAATCAATGCAAAAATTGAAACATCTGCATAGCGAGTTTATCAGAATGCAACAATCATAGTTAACTTCTTAGCTGCATTCACCTTATAATCCTTCATTTCAAGTTATAAATAATGTACCCAGTTATTCCTCAAATGACTTATCTTCGAAAAATTACTTCCGTTCTTCTCTAATACAAACCAGATTTTAATCTACATACCCTTTATCACTGTTACTGTTTTTGGCATTTTTGATACCCAACGTGTAGCTTGCCAGGCTCTAAACGTGGGGGCTGGGTACTCACGAGTAGCTTGCCAGTCTCTCTCGGAGGAACGGGAGGAGCTTATTTGTTGGAGGCGACTCCTAACCGCCTCCCATGTACTTCCCAGCCGCTTGATTGCAGGCTTTTGGCCGACTTGACTCGTAGAAATAGAGTTTTGTCAAGTCGGCACTGCAGAAGCAGGGAGCTCGTCCCCTGAATCCACCTGCGTCTCTGGGAAGCACACGGTCGCTTTTGGTTCGCGTTTTATTCCCCTATCCACCACCTGGGGACGCGCCACGTGCCCTCGCGACTAACCGGGCGGGATCCCTCAAAGAGGGAGGTCCGTGGTCCGATTTCTTCACGAAAGCGGTGGAAGAAAGATATGATGCTCAGCGAATTCCTAGAGCAAGGAGGACCCACTGGGCTACTCTTGCACGCGATAGGGGAAAATGGAAGAGTTGCTGGTACCCGCTCGAGTCACTCGACGATCAACGGGACGACAGGTGACAGGTGATACCCTTTATCACATGTACTGTGCGAATCCCAGTACTTCTTTCATTAGATTTAATTCCTCTTCATCTTACGTAATCTTCAAACATTTCCAGTGCCGTTTCCCTTTCGACTTGAGGAATTCGTCTTTTTAGGAATGTTATGACATGCTTGCCGAAATTATTAGTCATATAATCGTAGGCTGCGTTGAATTAACGACGCAATTAGAAAGAATATCAGCTAACCTGTGGGATTTGGCTCTTCATCAAGGGGTTGTCGCAAAATACGCATACATTTTTCGTTGTTACCGAGTTTATGAAGAAGATCTGCAAGTTTCAAGCGCATTCGTTTGTCCTTCGTCGAGTTCATCACTGATTCGTAGAAATTCACCGCCTGTAATACTTTGGTAAACTATTACGAAGTTTGTCATACTCTCAGAACGTTGTGCTAAAATTTGGCCTAGTGCGTAGCGGATCGTTCTCTTTTATTTTTTCTGCAAAATCCAAACAAATACTGAATTTTCCAATCTAGAATTTTTTGGATTATTCCTACTCGTCAAAGGCATGCAACAAAATTTTTCAAATTTGTTCTTCTCGGAAGAGGCATGCAACGAATTAACATTTTATATTGCTTGTGACTGAAGGATAGGAAACCGAAAACAGAACAAAAATACAGAGAAACGAGTACAAAGGATTAAGAATATGAATTGGTAAGTTGAACTGTTTTGTAAAATGAGCATTATAGATATCTTAAGTATATAATTAACGAATAAAAAACAGAAGTTCCTTCATTAACGCAATCTGAATGTTTACCTTTGCGTAAAGATGACACAACACATATGCCTCTCCAATTTTTTCAGCCAATGCCATGTCTTTGGTTTGCATTTTTAGCGCCATTTCATATGCTTCAATAGCTTTGTCGGGCTGAAAACAATATTACTAGATAAGAATGCTGAGATACGAGCAAAACTCGTAATCTGATGTGTGCTTAGTAAACTCGAACAAAGAATGACATTTCCAGGACACCATGTGGTCGCACTGCATCATCAAAGTCCTTGCCGTGCCCATCTCTTATTTGTACAATTGCAGTTCGTGTTATCCTTGCATACTGATCTCATTATGTCATCATTACCTGGTCGTACGCAAATCTCTTTTCACATGATAATTCTTCACAGTGTTTTGACCTGAACTCGAAACAATTTCGGCGTCGTCACTTTATTACGTCGAAACTCCTGGCGTGTAAGAGAAAGTGAGTTGAATATAACCTCTACGGGTTGACAAGCAAAGAGCAAAATGAGATCGAGTTTAGTTGAGCATAGAGATCAACATGAACACCACAGCATTTGTTAGGCGTCCGGTAGATACGTTATCCACCTCACCCCTAGTACAGCTACATGTCTATCTCGATCGTATCGCGTAGAGGCTTGACACATATGTGAGCGCAACCACTGATTTCATTGTATTTTAATCCTCAAAGTTTGCCCTGTTGCATAATTTTACTCGCTGTTACTTCTCTTGTTTATTAAATTATCAAATTCCACTTTACATTGGACGGGATAAAAGTGTACTTGAGTTCATATGTCATGTATACATAGGGTAAGAAATTCTATACAAACTCACAAATGCTCCGTCTCATGTATTGGACGAAAATAAGCAACTTTGTGTCACATTTGAATCGTTCCAGAAACTACTGAGCACTAGTAGCATCGTCAAAGCCATAGCTGGATTTCATAATTTTTTGCGAGATACAGCTATGCCTAGACACATTGAACGATGACCACTTCACTTACTGTTTTGAAGTGTCCAAGTATTGTGAAGCCTTCCATTGGAGCGTATGTGCTCTTAGTGTGTCTTTTCCTAGGCAACTATGTAGAGTGGGACGTGATTTCATAACCTGCGTTGGATACGACACAACATATGTGTATTAGCTCCGCCCGACCAACGTACAGTATCGCTTCTCGGCATTTTGGCTAAGATCAAAGTTTAGTTTCTGTTCTTATCGAATTAACCTTCGATAGAGATTCGAATGAATCTCGTTAAGGTTATTTGATTTTTGAGACCGGACGGGTGTGCGGGCTTGCTCGCAACCCATCACGGGTCGGCCCAGCGTTGCACTGCTGCTGGGGTCGGCCCACCCCTTCGGGGGAACAAGAAGTCGAATATATCGGAAGAGTGAGAAATTGCTGATACATCGCCATACGCGTCGGTACTCGTTCTTCGAGAATCAAAAAAAAAAATATGATTCCTGCAGGTTTCGTGCAATTTGTAACCCATTTAGATGAGGCTTTGCTCTAGCGCTTTAGTTGTGCATGTGTTATTATTTTCTGTGTTTTACAACGGTCATTGAGTCATTAGCCCTTAATCATATGACAATGTAGAAGTCCAACTTTCATTGAACCTCAGCATGAATGTTCAAAAAATATTACGAACTGTTCTGTTTTCTAATCAAAATTTGTACGAGGTTATTACTTTTTCTTCTGACTCCGATGATCTTAAAAATGAACTTGACTCCGGTAGCATGCTACAATCATTGATCTGCTCCATGGAAAATGTTGTTGTTCAGAATATTGGCGAGGTATGCGACCATTTTATCCAACATCTTTGCATAGCGCTATGAAAGCTGAGAGTTCGGAGGTTACCAAAGGATGTTTGTTGTCTTCAGAATCACCTTAGGTGATACACCAACGTAGAATTGCACAATCTACAGGAAACCCTTAACTCACATCCCAACTTGCTAAACAATATAAAAAAGCGATAAAAGATCGCAATGAGAGAAATGCAGCAGCTTTTGCCTAAGCTGAAGAGGATGGAAGGAGCATTCGCGGAATATACCGCGAATCTGCCAATCAGAAAACCACGATACTGTTATTGAACGTTCAAACAAAACAGCTACAGCTTCCAGAAAATGAGTGAAAAAAAATCACTGACGTCTAATTCTTTTCGGATCTCTTCATTGTCAAAATATAACGTTCTTACTCCATGAAAGACCAGCAAGATCGCGTTATTATTCAAAATGACAGACCTTCACGATCTCGCAACTCCTGCTTTTGTTTACTGTCTGTCGCCCATAAGTGTTCACACTTGAACACTTGAACAACTGGACGGCCCGTCTTCACGGGTAATGCCGGCTCCAGCATATTTTCAATTTTTTCTCTTTCGCGCAACTGTCGCCGATGTTGGTGATCTGCTTCGGGTATGGTAAAGTACGCGAGTTCTATTTTGTAACTTCAAACTCGTTACCATCTGCGAATTCAGATGCTTGACGTTAGCTAGAAACACGTCTGCTCGTCGTTTGGGTGGTCTTCCATGAGGACGTTTGCATTTTCTTGAAGTCCTCCACTGATCGTTTCGTCCATCTGTCATCTGTCCTTCTTATTATATGACCGGCCCATCTGTCTCTTGCTATTGATGTATAGAAATCTGGGTTATGAAGAAAGGATAGTTTTCGAAGATCAGAGCTGCACAGGCCGGCTAAATGTTGTGAGTACCGACTGATTTTCAAAAGACATCGTTAGCGCTCTGTGAGTTGTTCGCAGCTGTCTTGACGTGGTCGAAGTACTAGCTGACGCCTCTGTTGTATAACAGAGCGCTGGGAGTACTGTCGAGTCGAAAAGGTGAGCACAGAGTTTGGGGTCCGCTATGTGGTCGGTGGCTCCTTTGAAAAGCCCGAATGTGGCTCATGCTGCTCGTCTTCTTCTGTAAAGTTCCTTCTTCATGTTGTTCTCCATGTTCATTGAAAGTCCAAGGAAAGTCCACGTACGAGATGGTCTTCTCAATGAAAAAACCATCAAATTCGATTTGCCCTTCATTGCACCTTGGATTCTCTATGAATTGTGTCTTCGTCCTCTTCATACGTAGCACATTTTATTTCCTGCTTCGCTGAGTTCATTGAGCATCGTCTCTGCCCACTGATATTTCTCGAAAAGATGACTATGTCGTCTGCAAAAAGGGAGGTTTGATTGGAATTTGTCATCAACCAGCATGCATTTTTTTTTATCCCAATCGAGCGACTCCGTCATCCCACTCCAGTGCGCAGCAAACAGCTTTGGCGTTATAGTGCCGCCTTGTCAAACTCTTTCTCGATAGGTATAAAGGCCCATAAAAAAGCCATATTTCCGTGCTGCAGTTTTTATAGCAATCCTAATATTCATACACACGCACGTATATTTATAATTCATGTATTTTTTACTATTATATATTCGTACTTTGTTCATATTTCATAATAGTATTTTATCTACTTCACATTACGTTCATGTGCATCTATTCATATTCATTTATGCACGTCTATTCACAGAGATATACGTCGTTCACGCCCAAATCACCCAATTACACTTCCTTGCTCGCCCTCTCTGTTACTCTATGTGTTACCACTCTTATTCCCCCGCAGGGGTGGGCCGATCCCAACAGCAGTGCAACGCTGGGCCGACCCGTGATGGGTTGCGAGCAAGCCCGCACACCCATCCGGTCCCAAAAATCAAATAACCTTAACGAGATCCATTGGGATCTCTATCGAAGGTTAATTCGATAAGAACAGAAACTAAACTTTGATCTTAGCCAAAAGGCCGAGAAGCGATGCAGGTAGCCGACGAGTGCAGCTGGCATGCACAAGTTGCGCCGTATCCAACGCAGGTTGCCGAATCGCGTTCATCCTCTACATAGTTGCCTTGAGAAAGGCACACAAAGATCACAGGCACTCCAATGGAATGCTTTATATTACTTAACCACTCAAAAACAGTGAAAGTGCCCATCGTTCAATGTGTGTGAGCACAACTGTGATCTTGCAACAAACTATAAAATCCTGCTATAACTTTCACGGTGCTACTATTGCTTCGTAATTTCTGGAACGATTCAGAAAGTTGTTTATCTCTCTCCAATGCTTGAGACGTGAACTCTCTGAGTTGATATAGAATTCCCTTATTCTTTGTATTACATAATATGATCTCAGATACACTTTTTATCTTTGCTTGATTTTTTATCCGGCCGATGTGCGATGTCGATGTTCGTCGAGAAGGTAAAGTTTTGTAAATCATTATGTCTACAGTATAGTATTTCATGAATCACGCCTAGCATCATACCATTGAGCTATCGAATCGAAAAAAGAGAAGTATAGCAAATAAATTTCTTGCAGCAAAGCAATCTTGAGGATTGAAGAGCAATGAAATCAGTGCTTACGCTTATTCATGGTCAACCTCCGTGCGATACGATCAAGAGAGACATGTAGCTCTACCGCGAGAACGACTTATATACGGAGGCCTAACAACTGCAACAGTGTTCATGTTGATCCATATGCTCAAATAACCCGATCTCATTTTTCTCGTTGTTTTCATGCCGTAGGAGTTACATTTGACTCACTTTCTCCAACACGCCAGGAAAATTTTTGTAATAAAGAGAGTCGAAATTGCTAAAGTTTGAGTGAAAGCATTATAATAAAGATCAGGTCAGGTAGGAAGTTCACTAAATCAGCGAATATGACATCAGTTTGCTAATCTCGGAGTAATGGGAAGCTCGACAAGCTCACAGCGTTCTCTTGAACCAATGTCCACACATGCCTTGTAGGGCACCTATAACCACTGTGCTGCATGGAATCAGTAGAAGTGTCCATATAAAGAGATCAATATGCAAAGATAATACGAAGAGCATTTATATTGACACCACACATGATCGTAACAGGATGCTAAGAGGACTGGATCCACAAGTCTATAGCAAAACGAATCCAACAAAAAACTTGATGTTACATATAAAACATCTTAAGAAGTTTCAGATTTTCTTAAGTAATATAATCATAAAAAGGATTCATGAGCAAACTTTGACAAGATGTAGCGATTAGGCAGAAAAAGAAAAGCGATACCTCCTGAACGCTCATATAAGCATCGCCAAGTAATGCATAGGTAGCTGACGTGGGAGCGCTCTTCAGTAGTTCCCTAAACAATTTATGCTTATGTATCAACAAATAGAATTCTGCACAATTCTAAGGTTCGAAGAAAGTTAGGATAAGAAGCCACAGAGCAGCGTTTCTGATCCACATTCTTTTTCCTCTGTCAGCGATGATTTGAGACCAATAGTAATGGCATATAGTTAATTGGCTAGGAATTAATGGCTTGTACCCAATATGCATACCCCGAACCCGTGTTGACGCCAGTCAAACCATCTCTACGACTTTTGAGACTACTAAATGCAACAATACCCCGATAAAATGACGTGCTCGAAGTACTCTGATGATAAGCCCAATGATACAAAAATCAACGACACATTTATAGACACGATCGAGTGCATGGTATTCGAGAATGCGGTCTTTTTCATAAGATTGACCAGCTTTGACTATAACGAACGTGTAGAAAGTACAGTCATAATGTCAAGATGTCCACGGCTTCTGTGGTAGAGATGAAAAATTGAACTTTTTCCTGAGAGGAATTTGGATCCATCTGTTTTCATTTCATTTCGTAATCTGATAAGGATATAACATGTTTCAAGCCATGGTTCAAGTGCTATTTAGGCGGCTGTTTTGTCCTAACGCGACTGATCATTATCACAGCCCTTGGTTCAGCCGATCCCTTGGGACCATACTCCTCTATGAAGGAATCGACGTCGAGCAATAGATTATCGCAACTCCGATAATGGAAATACCTGACATTGTAGTGCTCGGTCGAGCTGTGGCCTTCAAATTGAATCATACCTCTATTCATAGAGGTATTTCAATTAGTTTGATACAGCGTCGCGGATTTTTGCGCCTTGAAGTTAAAAGACTAAATTAATTTTAGACACACTTGATTTATAATGCCGCTATTAGATCAAATGAGCAGCTTTGTGATTCGCTGCTATAGATTCTCATGGAAGAAAATGCGAATCATTTTTATTTCTACAACAAATCTACATTGCGCTGGCTATCTACAGTACTTATTCGGTGTTTATGACGTTCGAAATTGATGCTTTTGATGAAACTTGGTAGAATAAGTGGAAAGTGATAGGTAAAGTGCAGCGCCTATTGCATGAGTGAGTTTCGATTGAGATCTAAGAAAAATTGCAAAAAAAATTACTTGTAGCAGACGGTGAACATAGTCTTGTCATGTTTCTCTTGTAGATAGATTTCAGCCATCTTTATACGAGCCGAGTGATAATTCGGCTGCCCTGGTTGCACCTGGATATAATCCGAAGTTCACGAAACGTTCAGTAAGGCTCAAAGTTATTACAAATTTTTCCAACCTTATTTAAAATCGCCAGTGCACCGTCGACATCCCCTTTCGTTACATGCAGTTGCGCGTTCATCAAAAGTAGTTGTTCCTCTTCAGGTTTACCTTTCCATTCTTTTAACGCTTCCATCATGATACGTTCAGCTTCATGCTTAACAAAATTATCAAAGATACCTTTTGAAGAAGATAAAAATGAAGTGCAAGAGTCAAATTATCACAGAAGTAATAGTTTCGGTCGTTGAGGAAAACCATCATCGCCTTGTTGGACCATGGAGAGTGATTTATAGGTTTCCAGCACTATTCTTTCACTAGGTAAGCATTTCGAATGAATTTTTGGGTTCTTTCCAATTAGGACGGAGCAGATAAAAAACCGATCTCATTCGCTGGAGAGGAAATTTTCACAGGAAAGTTGAAAAACTCTTGGAAAGCTGAGACTTGAGGCCACAATCCACGGCGCCGGTTTCTCACAATGCCCCTTTTAATGTTGTAGCATTCAGATTAAAAATTACGCTTCACACGCGCCTTTCGCCTGCACTTTTATCACGCGTATAAGTCGCTGGAAGGCGAGAAGCATATCAATGTGTAGAGAAATTTTCATAGTATCTCACTCAATCGCTTCACTCGGAGAGTCTTCCAAAACGGAGGAAAAATTCCCAATTGAATAACAAAATATCCGTTGTCTCGCCTAGCTCCGCCTCTGCTACGGCCCTCACCTTGTAGGATAGTCTGTAAACCACGTTATCAAAAAATGTAAAATTCGATTTTATTTTACTGCTAAACCGCATTTCCAGATAATAAGCATGTCGCTGGAATCAGAAAACATTACTTATCCGATGATTACTGATGGTTCAAAGAAAAAGCTCTGTCCGGCGAGGTCTGAAACACAAATCATAAGACCAGAGGAGATGAAAAGATCTTAAGAGCTTTTTGAAAAGCAAACACATTTTTGAGTTCGTCGAAGGTTGTGCAATAGTTTGAGTACTAACATTCTAGGAAGGACTCTCATCAAGCGAACTATAAGCGAGATAAGAGAAAGAAAACACGTGGTTTTATGGAACTTGATTTTATGTTGAATTTTACAACGTTATAAAGGGGTGCTCTGGAAACTCGCGACGTGGGGCCGTAGCCTCTAGTCTCAGCTTTCGAATGGTTCCTAAGACTCTTATAAAAAGTTCTTCTCCAGCAAATGAGATTGATTTTCATTTGTTCCTTTTTAATCAGTAAAAACTAAATTTTGTTATCATCATAAAATGAGAACGAGGATTCAGATGGAAGCAGAGAAGGGACTGAATTTCAAAATCGAAAACGTCTCCCTCTTGGTGGATTAATCGGATCAATCACAATAGGAAAATACGCTCAATTTACCGTTTGTTTCATCGATTGAAGACAATCGATAAGTTCGAGTTGAATTGATATTCGTTGACCGTTGCCACCTTCACGATGCATCAAAAGATTTGTAGAGCGTTCCTTTTGAGGTATTTTCAGGCCAGCTTTCAGTAAATCAGCCGCTTTTTCGACCTCATTCTTTTGCTAAATGAAAAGTTCATCAGAAATTGGCTTGAAACATTTTTACCCTGTTTACACTGATTTGGCTCAACTTTCTTACAATACAAAATATTTTGTGCAGAAATTTACTAACTAGTATAACTAGTAAACCATTAGACTTATCGCCAATACTTTTATGTGACTGTGGACTAATTGTGGTAATTGAACTTTTCGCACGACGGACTGCTCCCTCTTCCTTAGCAGGATCACGGCAACCGAAAGGAAGCTCGAACATTTCTTCCCAAAACAGTGTGACTTTACGATGGAATAATTGTAAGAGTTACCGCTGAATACTGTTGAGCTGAAAAAGGAGTGAAAATCTTCATAGAAAATTTCGATGTAGAATTCAAAGAAATTAGGCGACAACATTGAAAACGACGGAACAGGAATTGCAATTCGTATCCATGCTCATATTTTTCGAGACATGTGAGCAAGCTAGCTTAAAACGTGGTATCATACCTTCACCCAATCGCGTGTTTGTAGGCACCCTAATCACTGTTACGTAAACTTTATGTTCAATTGAATCCACTGAAAAATTAGGTTTACCTTATGCAGTTTAGCCTTGATTAAGTGAAAAAGAGAGCTCTCGCGAACGGAGAAATTGAAGCTGAGACCTGTATTTAGGCAACTGTCTGCATCAGCGACTTGCCCTTTCATTAATTTTATCTGAAAAGTATGAAACATTAGCGAATAAATAAATATGGGAAGGGATGCATTTAGCGATTTTTTCCTAATGAGGAATGAACAATGCTGATTACATTGTTGAATTAGTTCTGATTTATCGCCGCCTAGGAACCTAAACGTACGCGGTGATCAATCAGAAGGAAAGTGAGTTAGTCCTCATTACGGATATGTCGATCGTTCACTTTACCTCCGCTCTCAACAAATACGCATCGGCAATAGTTTCATTCTTTTGTAGGCATTGTTTGATCATTCGATCAGCCGAATCCCAATCCGAGTGTAGGAAATAACAACGAGCGAGTATAAAATACGCTTGACTGATTCCTGAACAACTGTGGTGTTAAACTCACTGAAAAGTGTGCACATGAGTTAAGTGGTGAACGCTGTGAAAAATCGGGAGAAATATGTTTACCTGGACAGTTGTCAACGATGATATTCAAAATTCGTTCAGCTGTTTTCAAAGTCTCATCTGGAGCTTTGATCGGCTGCAAATTAACACTTCAAAAATGTTGATAACCTTATAAATTGCTCCTATGCCCAGAGCTTTCAAAAATAAACAAAGATTCTTTTTGGGAATAGAATTCCTGGAGTACCTAAGCGAAACATTTCTCCAAAAAATTGTTCAGGAAAAAACCTTGAACAAAATTTCCGAACTTTTTCCGCAGAAACACTTTCCTTCTCAAATAGATTCCGTGATGCAAACATTTTCTGCGGAAATCCCTCATCGATAATTGACAGAGTTTCTTCGCCGTAGTGAAGGAACACAAATAATGATACATTAGCTAGTAACTCCTATGTATGGGGCATTTGTTTTCAGGATATTAATTTTTTTAGAAGAAAATAACCGATTTCACTAGAATATTCATATAAATCCATTAGTGGATATGCCTTAGGTAGAACTTTTTCTAGACTTTTTGTCCTTTTTTCATCTTAAGAAAGAATTTTCTAGACGCCTTGAAATTTTGTGCTCCATGCATTAATTATATAATCCCACATGCTTATGGAACACAATTGTCCGTTTTCGAAACAAGAAACAACAGACATCTCGTCTAAGTACATTCGATGATTATCTGGTTGATTAGAAACCCGAAGAATACTCACACACTCTCAGAGTGCCGTTGAATCCACAAAGGTGATATAATGGAAAGGCTACGAAAGCGAATGGAAGAAGGGCTCAGATCCGCCATGACTTATGAGTATGACTCATTTACTTAGAACAGCATCCTATGAAAGTAAGGGAAAAGTGGCACAAAAAGTTAGTGAGACCAAGGCTTTGATCTGGGACGCACCCTAGGTGTTCTTATTACAGTTCACGAAAGATCAACTACGGCGGTTTTATGGCACCGTGTCAAAAACATCAAAATGAATACATGACATGCTGTAAGTAGGTAAAATGACGAATAACACACAAAAAGATGGAGAAGAAAGAGAGGTGACTAGTCCTTTCAACAAAACCATTAGTCACATCAACGAACTTCAATGTTGATGCTCAGCATTCTGTACCGACAGCTATTTCAGATACGCATTGAAACAGTATTGATGCAACCTCACACTTCAGATTCAAGTGTGTAAAGTTAAGCAACTTTCATGAAGATCATGGAAAAGGTTTTTTGCAAATTGATTATCATCTCAAATTGTCGAGTATGACGAGTTATAAAAACAATGTCACACTCAGCAGTTCGCTTGCCTTTTTCGATTACCAGTACATCTGCGGAGAAAGCTAAACTAACGAAAATGATGGTGGACATTGGGTGGATTCTAAATAAGAGAAAACGGCTATGAAGACAGACGAAACGCGACCGAATCAACGCATATGTCGTGTGATTGTATTATGACAGCACATGAAGGGAATAAGAATGAATGATTCAAGAAACGTAGAAAAATCACAATAAGGCTAAGCTATCTACTGATGCAGGAGCATATATGTTTTTACGGCTTGATGTGTTATTACTTTTGAGCGCTTTATTTTCATGAACGATTGCACTGTTATCATTTTGAAAAAAGACATGGATAAGGAAACAGGTTATTTTTTTTGATATACAAAATAGTGTGAAATTATTTGCGATTATGTTTCCGGAAAAGTGAGATGTAGTCAGACAAAATGGAAAGTACGCAATAAATACGAAGAGTATTCTAGCAACAACTCTACACTGTTCAGACGTCGATATTTCCAACGGTTTGAATCTTCAAAATCGATGTAATATAGAGTAAACGTCATATGCTTTAGAGCAATTGACACCGAGCTATTCTCGAATTGGGAAATTGCCCGATACGAACTATTCGCGCATTTTCACCTGGAATGGTCGACAAAGTCAAGCTATCGATCCAACTCACCCATACGCCTCTACTTACTCAAATCTCTACAAAACTATTTGAAGGATATGGATTTCATCGTGCAAAAGCTCATGACAATGACTTGAGGCAGATACTCGTTACGCTCAAGATTTCTCCGAACGAAGTATTAACGAATTTGCTGGTCAGTAGCAGTGTCACTAAACGGACATTTACGCTGATCATTTAATTTTACTATCTTCGTTCTAGAAGATAAATCATTTACTTTTTCTTGAAATGGATAAGTTCTTTACTTGAATTTTGTAATCGAAAAAGGTGGAAGGCCATTTTACTTGGACTGACATGACCTTCCTTAATCATTTTTTCAACATCATTCAAATCATTGACTCTTACGAGGTGTGACAACTGGTCGTTTGAACATATAATGGCAGCAGAAATCCCAAAATCAATGACAACGCGTATTCTTTCACTGGGGGCTTGGGATTTTTGGCTAGCGAACTGCGATGAGCCCTAGAAATTTTATGCGTCCGATAAGTTTATCACACTGAGAACGAGTTTGATCCTTTCATCTAAATGTCTAAGTGAGGTAGATCTATGGCGCTTACCGAGCAATTCAGAACAACGTGCAAGAAGGACAAGATGTGTTTTTTATCTTCTAAGTGATGACGGCTTACAAATGGAGAACTGCATAGGAGTACAGGCCAAATGAAGTCAACACGAGGTGCTACGAGTAGTATAAGGAGATCACCAGAATAACAATTCATGTTGGTGATAACGAAATAATCGCTTAATTCTTCCCTTGTATGCTGTAAAAAACCATAAGCATGACTGACCGCAAGTGGTGCGTAATCCATGATTTGATAAACGACAGCCATCAGGAAATCTGTATCAAGAGCTCGAAGATAGTTCACACCAAATGGAATATTCTAAAAATTTGTTTGAACATGCGTTTCTATTGTAAGCCATAAAAGATATTGACCTAGGTAATAGGCAAAATAGGTGAGATTACAAAATATAGGCGAAGAGCTGTTTATGTCTTGCTTTCCATGAAAAAGATGCGAAACCCGTTTAATCACCAGTTCCAATTTTAAACTGTGAAGATTAAAAGTACTGATTGTCATACAAAGCATTCAACACCACACAGGAGTTGATCCCGCGTTTCACCCACACGGGGAGTGTATGGCTTCCACTACACAATCTAGGCCAGGTCACTGCTACCAGCTCTTTCTTGTCTATGTCCTATCATACCTGTCAGCAACCGACCTTTAAACAGGTTCCGTCGGTTAAACACATGTCGTCATGAGATTCAGTTAAGTGACAGTTGTTCGGAATGTAAAATCTATTTGATTTCTCATACTTTCACCTCTTTATTAGCACGCGCCTCCGGTATGCGTGAAACGCGGATTCGAACCTGCCTAGTATCGAATGTTTTGTGAAGCAGTCAATACTCTTAGCTGTCAAAATCGTTCAAACAACTTCGTTTTATCAAGACATTTTGACCGCGCGCATCGAACTTGGTGTATATTGTCCTAATACGAAGTGTTTAGCATTGTTTGAGGTAGATGTATTTGTACATTAAATGAATTTTTGATCAAGAAAGGTGGACCGTGAATGTGCATCCAATAAAAACTGGAACGATTTCAAGAGATGCTAACAAATTTCTTATTCAGGTAAAAAAGCGAAGCCAAAAGGTGTGATAGAAGTAAAATAAAAGGTGCTTCCAACTCTGACAACTCTATCCATCTTTCTATAGCAGTACTCATGAGAGTGGACAATTCGATTAAACTTTGAGTTTACTCCTTATGTTGTAAGAAAGGGCAAAGGCTCTCCTGTGATACCAATGGGCCGTAAAGTGGCACTTGTTGTTCACTAGATATAATGCAAAAAAAATCTTCTGAGACGAACTATCACATTAGGTGCCAAAATAGGCTTGAGGAAACAATGTTCTGGGCTAACTAAGACACACAGTCCCGCCTAATCTTACTGCATTGACTACCTGCTTTCATTGAAACGAGTTGATTCTGACTATCAGAAAAAAACTTTAGGTAAAAAGTGTCTAGTGGAAATGAAAAGTACGGATACCTGTATGTCATTAAAGTGGATGATTATCAAATCGCTAATCATCTTCATGAATTTCTCATACGATTGATCTTTATACTTTGCTATCACTGCTCCGGCAAAATGAAAAATCTGCAAGAAAAATCCAAGAACTTTTTAATCGATACAAAAGAATCAAATGGTTTACTTAAGCAAAAAAAAAATACAATGGAAAAGACTGACTGCAAAATTGGATATCGCTGGATTAGCCTCCCTAATGAATGTCAACTGTGCCGAAGCGTCGTCTATCCTACCGGCCATAAGATTTGACAACGTCACTCCTGTTCAAAGAAAATGTATTTATTTCGTTGAAATCAAAGTGGTAGAGTCATCATGCGAAAAATGAATTCAAACCACACAAAAAAGTTCCATTATCTTGAGCTCTACAAAAAAATTAGCAAAAAAAGTAGACAAACTCCTGGGTTCGCACCTAATGTCGCGTATGGGTCTTCGCTGTCCATAGACATAAGCTCTTTCACTTTAACTGCCACGTCTTTCACGTCGTTGAGTGAAATGGCCACTCGTAATTCGTCCACGACATAGTTGACTTTTTGACATTTTTTATTAGCCCGAGCCAGTAGTTCCCTGGAAGTATTCGAACTTTCGTAATCCTCGAATCATCAGTGCAAGCCATTCAATCCAGGGAAGCTGGCTTATTTCTCGCTATGGTTGGTATGCCACCTGATGAATCTACCGTGGTTGAAAATTCAAAAATAGTTTCCGACTGTCATGAGCAGCGAGCGGCTGCGTGGGTCTGCTCTTGACGATTATCAAGTCAATTGTGACGCTAATCAAATCCTCTTTAGATGGAGGGAAGGTGATTAAGTGCAAACGAAATTAACGTTGCAATTTCTGTGAGACAAGGGAGACTATCTGCTGGGAGCAACCTTGGACCTCTTCCTATATTCTCCATAGCTGCTTGACAAAAGGTTACTGACTGAATTGATCTGAAAAACGAAAGAAACCTTTTGTCTTATTCACAATTAGTCCGAAAAATACGCAATAGCTTGTAGGAAACGGGTGTTCTAACCCATTCATTAAAATGGAAATGCGTGATTGTTTCAGGGACCGAGTAACCCAGAGTCTTTTAGATGAAAATATTCTGTGATTATTCACAGTATTTGAATTTGTTCTGATCCAGTCAACATTACCGTATCCTCAGGCCGAAATAAGGTAAATGAAAATTTGGACACTAATGACAACACCTCGAAAACGTTAGTACCGCCTGATTACGAGCAGCCATTCTGTAGAGGCTTTGAGCTATAAAGCCGAATAGAGCGTGATTGTCAGATTCAGAAGTGTACAGTGCAGACTAAAACATTGGACTTATTTCAATATTTTCAACCTTCAACATTAATGAGCAAAATCGCAATAGTATAAGGTATCGATCCAAGTAAATACTGTTTCAGTACATCTGAAAACATTTCAAATAAAAATAAACGTTACCTGTAGCTCGCTAAGAGTCTGCTCGATTTTAGTACCAGCTGAGCAAATTGTGTACACGGTGAGTAAAAAGAGAATGAAAACATTCTCAGACTAAAATACAAAAAAAAATGCATCAAACATGCGAATGGTTGCAGAACTAAAATGTAAAGTTCTAATATTATCAAAATAATGTTATCAGTCGACATTCCATTTTTAGTGAGAAGTCCGATGACCGAGAAATTGAGAGATAAGATCAAATTAGTAGCATAACCGGGTCATTTGGTACATAGTACAGAAATTCGAGTGTCATTACGGTAACTCTTAATCTAAAAGACTATCTTTTGAAAACCAGTCCTATCTACGCAGAAAACTTGCCTTTTGCACATTTTAATTTCAAAAATCTTATTCTAACGTTTCAAATTGGATTTTCTTAAAAAACAGAATAGGATCTTTTTCCTTTCAATAGCACAGATTTTCTAACTTTTGTCCTACGCGGAGTAAGAAGTGTTCATAAAGAGTGTTAGTAATCTTTCAAAAGTTTATATTCCAGGATATCGCCGTACGTGGCCGGTTTTTGCAGAAGACTCTTATATGGTGGCAAGTGAGCTAGTACAGCGGAACTGTGAGCAAGACCCTTTTATAACGCTGAAAAATTCAAAATAAAATTATACTCTACACGCCCATTTTTCTCACAAGACAGAGCTCATTTTTAGACTATTAGTAGTCGTTTGATAGCGTGAAAGCATGTGGCGCAGCCGCTAGAAGTGTTCACTGTCGCACACGAGGTCAATGATGCGATCTTGCGCTCATGGCTCAACAAGCCATCATCCCTCTGGGGTCGGTAAATTTGTACCAGACTTGTCTGAGAGGATGAGTAGCATTGACTCGGCTCAGTGGGAGACCTCCGCGAGTCATTGTGAAGGCCAGATATGCATTCAATCACATCAAACGGAGTTGAAAATTAACGACATTGCATGGTGCATTCCTCAGAGATTGATCAACGCCGAGGGCTTGATCCTTCATCCTTCTATCGATAGCGTAAGATTCACCGATTCCAACGCCTTGCTTATATTCTGAAAAAACCGTTTTTCTGCAACGCAATAAGGAAATTAAGATTGATTCACATGTGCGAGCAAGTGTTCCTTAGCCAATTCACAGCGGTGAGTGGGAGGCAGGGGGCGGGTCGGTGCGAACATCGACGGAGGACCTATATGAGCTACATTTTATTAGGAGTCGTTTCTTCGCTCAAGAAGAAACTTCGGATAAAATGTGTGACTCTGATACTAAAAGCTCTTCTCTACAGGTTCATGTGCTTTTCGTGCATCCAGCGAAAGAATAATAGATTGCGCGGCCGATGTGAAAATGAATTCTATTTCTAATTTTTCAACGTTATAGATGGGTTTTTTTTAGAAAACCGCGTACGTCAAGCTCAGCTTGAATTTTGAACTTTTGAAAGATTACTAACACTCTTTATGGAAACCTTTTGCTCAGCGTAGGGCAGGCTTGAATATCTGTCTTGTCATACGGAAAAGAACCCAAGATACTTTCACTGTTTTTGCAAAACGTCTACGATGTTGCATAGTTAGCATTACAAGGACCTTTTTAGTCACAATCAGATAAGATTCAAAAAAAATCATACTTGAGCTGATATAATAATCTTGTAATTTCAACATTTTGAAGTTTATAGAAGCAAGTGAACCATATATAGTCAGCTCCACATAGGTTTGCGCCATGTGGCTATATAAAGGGTTTGATAAGAAATAGCAGAGCTTCAATCTGCTGTGGTGAATCTACTCAACAACCATTGCTATTCTTACCACAGATTGGCTTACTCGAGGCAAGTGATACTGTGGTAAAATGATTAAAATTTATATTAGGTGCGATCGATTGTTGAAATCGTGACCTTTTAGAGTGTATTGAGTGTACTTATGGAGTAGAAAATAGAACTAGACGAAGTTTATCAAATTTTTGACTACGGTCACAGACCCATCACTCACCTCTACTATGTTGGAGTTTTGTATGGTTTGCAAAGCGTTGTTCCATTCTTTTGCCAATATACAAGCTCTCGTCGCTTCTATATGAAATGGTAGGTAACCAAATAAGACGCTGAGCGAATCCTAGAAACAAGAACGGAGAGAATTCACTCAACAATATTGTTGGCCCGAAACAACTGCCTATCTAACGTTGAGAGAAGAGTTTTTTCATATGAAAATCGAAAATACTATAAAACAGGGACTGGTAGCGTAGCGCTAGCGATGTGTACTGTTGTCGTGCGTTCACGAGCACGGTGCTGGTTGATAGTCTTGGGCTCATCAAATCTCCCATTGCTCTTTGGTTGGAACATCAATACCAGACTTCACTGAGTTCAATCCACTCCGTCAGATCCATGCGGGAACGCTCTAGCACAGCTACTCCCAGCTCTCATGAGGGTAACAAGTCAAGCACCGCTCCACGACATTCATAAACAAATGACAGTCCTCTGGCAAAAACGCAAGCTCACAATAAAGAGTTGCGATAATTTTTGGATGATGACAACGAGGAATTGGATATAAAGCGGGGAGTGTTGGGATCGCAAAGTAGGCACAGAAATGGCTTATGTAAAGTAAATGAAAAATAAATGACATTTCTTTCTTTTTTCATAGACCTCTATGTTCTTTTTACATGATAGACACCCTATGAAAGATAGCAGCGACTGGTGTATAAATTTGAATGCAGAGAAATAGCGCTACGCATGAAGTAATCCATTCAGTCTTCCTTCTTTGATTTCTGGTATCTTTTCTTTTTGATTTTATTGTTTCGGACATCTGAAATGAAT
This sequence comes from Parelaphostrongylus tenuis, assembly GCA_019055375.1. NCBI lineage: Eukaryota > Metazoa > Nematoda > Chromadorea > Rhabditida > Metastrongylidae > Parelaphostrongylus > Parelaphostrongylus tenuis. The sequence continues at coordinate 143,711 of JAHQIW010005005.1, forward strand.
AATAAAAACTTTATCTTTATCTTTATCTATTCCTCAAGGGTACGGTATGAGTCACTATATGTGTGGTATATTGCGTGCCCATTAAACCAAGTACTTTCGGTGTTTACAAGGCCTAATCTGGTAACATATTCTTAGTCTTTTGTGAGATCTGATATGGCACTAATAGTGACAGACGTACATTTTGGCTTTCATGTCAAGAATCATCAGCAGCACAAGTATTCCGGCTCAGCCGAGCTTTTACATGTAAGGGAATCAGCGCCGAATATCATACACTGCATGCTCGGTGAAAAGTTCACCCGATGTTGCAATGACAGCCGATTGCTCGATGGCTGGTGTAACAAATGAAGCAATACCTTTCTCTTCAACTGTTTTTTGAGAGCTCTTTGGAACAAAATAAACAAAATATCTGAAAACATATCTCTCGGTTGAAATCAGATTCCACTGCTTTAAGGGAGTTCCCAAAAAACAGTCGAATAGTGGGAAAGGTTTTACAGTCTCGATTGAAGCTACTGTTAGATCTATTACCGACTCATCAACATTAACGCGTTGGTCTAGGAGATCGAACCAACGTACACAACAGAGCACTCATATTCACTGCTCTATGAATGTCATTCAAATCGTCTTAAATGAATGTGCACAGATTCAAATTCAGAAGCAAAAATAATTTGCCAGGTTATTTATGAGCAAATCGCAACTTACTCTCGCAACCGCTCTCATTTCATTCGCAAGCTGTCTTGACGAAAATATAGCCATTTTTCCTATGTAGCCGTCCAAGTAACGTGCTTGTGCTGCTCGTTCGAACATTTCCAATGTGGATTTCTGGTCCCGACCAAGCAAGAATTCTGTCCAACCGGATAGGCAGACTATCTATAATGATTTATTCTAGACTCTATGGAATACCTGATCTATATAGATGTTTTTTCAAATCAGTACAACATTTAAATATTTACAAAGCTGCAAGTGAGAATTGAAAGCATTTTTCAACAAACAATTATATCGAATTATTCGGGGAAAATCAAAATTCTGTTGATCAAAGTCAATAGCTAATTCATGTAGAGACGTTTTTAACTCAGCTACAACATTCTCTTTTGTGTAACTCATAGTATCTGAGCTGGTATCAGTAAATTCTCTCAGTCTGTAGCGCGTCATCATAGCTTCTCAATTGGCGTCTCCTATTTGAAAGACTCAATTACCATCAGACTTTGAAACATCCTTTTTGTTTTTTTTTTTGAATATTAGAAAAGCGATAAGCAAGTCTCTGGGTTCTGTCAAGGCAAATGTTTTACTCTTAAATGAGCTTTCGGATGGAAATGTTGAAAAGCTTTCTAGGACGGTTCATCAAACCGGATGAATGAAATTAATGTGAATCACAATTATACATCAAAAATTGATCTCATCCAAATTAGAGTGTTGAAACTAAAAAATTTTTTGCTCGGAATAAAAGTATAATAACTGATTGATAAAGCGTTAGGCGATGCATAGCTTTAGACACCAGTCATAAAAAAACTCTGTGTCAGCGGAAATTATCTCTAAAAATTGTTATCACAAGAACGATGTTAAAAAGGATGCTGCTTATACCTACCAATGGATCGTTAGCATTGCTTCTCAATATTTTATCAAGGATCGACTTCGCCTTGAGGTAATCTTTTGGAAGAACAGTGCCTCGGCAGCCGAGTACTGAGCGATCGTTGGGGCATTTTGTAACGTCGAAATCGCCGTCTCGATTTCGATCAACGATTGACGATCTGAAATCAGTACTTCGCAGCTTCAACTATTACTATCACAATTGATATATTACAATACGTCGATAACTTCTTTTTCAACGTCAGCACTGCAAAATGTAGGCAGTATAATCAAATTCTGTTGTGAAGAGGAAGATAAATCAAGAAGCCAATAAATAAAGGTGGGAGGGAAAAGCTAAACATGCAAAGCAGAAGTGTTTTGTGAGTGAGAACTTTGAAAAAATGCTCTAAATTGCCGGAAAATGTTGAAAATAAACAACTGGATGAATGAGCAAATAAATGATGTGGTCAAAATCAAAAAACCACGAAATTTCCGCATCACATGAATTAAATGGTGAAAAGGGTTTTTAGGAGAAAGACGGTGGAACTGCAAAGGATCAGCTACTAAAGGAACAATAAAGTTAAATTAATTAGGCGAACAGCGATAGAATCTTATTTACCTGGAGTTTCGGCCATGTGATGTGTCCATTTTAATGCATGCAAAGCGCCTAAGGCATAATCTCCAGCTCGAAGTGGTTCTAGCACTCGCATTGCCTCCGCTGGCTTTTCTTGAAAAAAGAGGATAAAATTTTTGACGCTGATTCACGAGAGATGCGCTGAGCCTTCGACGCCGCTCGTGGCACCGATGAGGTGACTGAATTCATTTGACCCATAGAAAGATTTACGACTACTTACCGATGTATTGACTCTGTCCTGCAACCTTTTTAAACGAATCTAGTGTCAATATACCGATCTTTGAGGATTGAAAGGCTTAGTAGGTGCGGAACTCGGGATAAAACCAGCGACCAGGTGTGTGCTCAGGGGCACCTCTAGTTACTACGCTATACCCCTTCCAAATTTCCTCGCAATTTGAATTGGTTTTCCCATACAACGACCGTTCAAAAACTTTTATTACCGTAAAGGCCGAGTACAAAATTTTGATATTTTGATGTTGTTGGGAAGAGTCATTTTTCTTCTAATCCTCTTCAAGCAGTTTTAATTTCGTTTCAATTATTTTTATTGTAAAATCTCCTTGTGGCGCGGCGCTACCCAAAAAGCCAGCCTTTGATTTTTTCAGACTTTTAGTTATGAATTAATATTCGTACCTATTTATTCAGAATACAATCAGAAAGATGTAAAGAACAATAATGTACCTTTTGTTTAAGCTAATCAGAACTTGGACTTGATTACTACTATTTGGCCTTCCTTATGTTTACATTGTCCTTATCAAATTTGAAATTTGTCATATTTGCTTCAATATAAAACCCCTTCTCTTCCGATGGTTTAACCTAAACAGAACTTACACCAGTTTTTTCTCTACTACATCTTCGGTGTGCTACTGCCATTTATCCTTACTTGCAATTCAGTTCAGTGTAGTTCGTATGAGGACTTCAATGAGTCCACTTAATCATTTAAGATTTCACTACTATCACAGGTTGTCGTCATCACTTCTATGATGGAGGAATCTCTCAAAAATGGGAAAAAGGAGAAGAATGATAGATCATCAAAATACGCTTGGAGCCATAATCAATTTCAGCCACCCCAGCTTGAGGACGACAGTGGCAATATAATGAGACGATTGGAAGATCCCGTATGAACAATACATGTTGAACAGACCATTTAAGTAAGTCATTGAGTAAATAAACAGGTCACCACACAAGAAGGCACTTCGAGTAAAGTAAGTGTAGGCATGTTTGATAGATGTTTTCCGGTCATGCATGTGGTCTCTTATGGGCGCTTATGCAGTGCAATACACGTGTTTCGGTCTTGCAGACTCGTCAGTTGCGCGGTGTCTTTTTGTTCAGTCAGTTTCTCGGAATCTACTACTTACATAGAGGACTCAACGACGAACGTTTTACACGCGCCGATAAGTCATTAATTCAGCGAACCGGTAATGCTATGCACCCAATTGCTCTTGGCTGGTAATCGTGACATATCATACTTTTTGCTTCGAGTGTGTTTCCGAGTGTTTGATTACGCTCAAATTCCAGGATGCGTGAAAATTACTTTTGAACCATGCGTGTGGTCTGTTATGGGAGTTTATACTGTTCAATACACGTGTTTCGGTCTTCCAATCACGTCATATTGAAATCTGAGCGTGGTCTCAAGAAATACTCGAAACGAAATGTATATTTCACGATTAGCAGCTAGGAGCAAGTAAATATGCAACACTGCTCGTTCAGTGATTTTATTACTTATCAGCGAATATAAAACGATCGTCGCCGATTCCTCCATGTAAAGAGTAGATTCCCGAGGAACTGACTGTAAGAAAAGGCACTGTGCAAATGACGAGGCTGCTAGGCTGAAACACGTGTGTTGCACTGTATAAGTGCCCATAACAGGCGAAATGCATGGCTCAGAAATAACTATGAGGCATAATGAAGTTTGAGCATGGTCTCAAGGAACACTCGAAACAAAAGATATAAATGTAAGCAGTTGTTTAGCGTGTGGCGCAGTGGTTAAAGGTGCTCTGCGACGTGCTTGTGGTGGATGGTTCAATCCGGCGCTCATGGCTCATTAAGCCCTCCATCCGTTCGGGATCAACGAATTGGTACCAGGTTTATCTAGAAGGATAGCAGCATTGACCTGATACATCAGAAGGCCGCCGTGAGTTGTTGTATAGGTCACGCATGCATTCATTCATCTCTTGCGATGTTCGATGAAGTCGAATGTATAGCGTATACTTCAGGGATCGATCAACGCCAAGAAAATGAAATTGGGTGATTTTTATACAGTATTTATGATTGGCAGATGTTTTTCGATATTTTTGTAGTCTTTTCTGTCTCACAATTTTCTCTCAATCACTAAGAGATAATGCTTGTTGTTCATACTTCTCGAACACTTTGTCCATAAGTTTTCCTGCTCCAAAAAACTTGAATATAAGAAAAGTTTTTCACTCCCGATCGTATCGATTGGTTTTATCGTAAATACTGGCAGTGAATGGAAAAAAAGAAGGTTAAAGAAAATAAAAAATAGAAGACAGCGAGTTTTGGTGAAGTTGTTCACTATGTTGGGGAATCTAATTATTCTGTTCTTGATTTTCATTCAAAAGAATACGCTTATTCATAAAGAAAACGATTAAGAGCATGAATGAAAATAAAAGCATTTTGGCGTACCGTTCAAATTCAGTGCAATTCCTCTTAGTAGTTTGAGATGTGGTGAGGCTCCGGCATCTGCATTGCATAGTTTCAGAGCCGTTTGAAAGTAACCTTCACTGAAGCAAATCTCGTCTACATCAATATTATCTCGAAAATTTGAATTCAAAAGGAAATAAATTTCTGTAAGATTGCTGATTTGAAGGTCTTAATCAATAGAGAAATTTCTCGAGAGAGTACGGTGTACAGAAACATCTCAAAATGCTACATAAACTCGGTGATCGCCAAAAATAAGAGTCATAAGGTGTTGAACGAGAGAAAAAGAGAAGAAGAGAGAAGAAAGGGGGAAGAAGAGAAGGATACATATAATGGAAAGCATTTTTCTCCTACATGATATTTGAAATTTTTTATGTGAAATAGTATGTGGACGCCAGCACCGTTTAGTGAATGGTAGTGTAATGCGATACATCATAGTTCGCCCTGTGTAATTGAAAGTTATTTCCTAGAAAAACATACGAATCAGAATTCAATCCTTGTTTCAAGCTGTGAAAGGTGTGCTATTATCTCTTATTATTATTTTTTTTTTCTCGTTTTAGGCAGATTCCATAAGACGTCTACGATGAACTATTTTAATTGAGCTTGAAATCTTAAAATCAAACTTTGATAGAGGTATTTCTAGAAAACCGTGAAAAAGCTTGAAAACATAATTGTCCAATCAGAGTGCTCAGACGTTCGAGGACATGCCGAGTCTTTGGCAGCAACGGAGCTAACAATTTCATCTTCGCTTTATGCTATCTATACAGTAGTTGATTTACCGTACTTCTCATGTTTTATTGCAAGTTCTTAAGAAAGAGCTCTTGCCAGAGTAAAGAAAGAAATGAAACATTAAACGAAAACGTAGATGAGGAAAAAAAACCAACTGACCGAAGGTAAAAATGAATACTGGCGATTGTCCTGAGCAGGTCATCAGAATAGTCAGCCATGTGTTCTGAAATCAAACCATCCATGCTCTTTGTTTCAAGTGTTTTCTTAAGACCATGCTTAAGTTTTAATATGCCTAATGGTCATTTTTTGAGCTATGCAAGTGGTCTTTTTCTGTGGCCATGCATGACTCAATAATGATCATGAGGCATATTGAAATTTGAGCGTGATCTTAAGAAAATCTCGAAACGAAAGGTATGATACATCTAATCAAGAGCAAGCGAGTGTAAAACACTGTTTATTGAGTGATATTTTAACTTAATGGTAGGTGTAAAAAGTTTGTCATCGCTGCCTCTTTATGAGGGTAGAGTTTCCCCGGGAGGATTGGCATGGCTAAAGACGGATGGTGCTGCCAGACTGACGAGGCTGTCAAGGCCGAAACACATGTATCCTGTTCTATAAGTTACCGTATAAATAGATCACGTGCATGGCTCAAAAAATGATTATCAGGAATATTGAAAACCATTTATGCTTGTATCGAGGTGAGCAATATTTGATGTCTTATAAATATTTGAGATGAAACAATACATAAGTAGCAGTATGAATGTTGAGACAAAATCTCTTTGAGTCGTCACCATGGAAACGCTTAGACATCGACCTTTGGACTGCTGTCGGCCACCATGAATTTATGACAGATTGTCATGAATTACAGAGAGAAATTGCCACCGTATTTAGGTTACTGTGAAGTACGAAAGAATGGTACCGTACTGATTTGTATACTACGACGTGGGTGCGCGTAAAAATTTTGTCAATTTTGATGTTAAACCCATTATACACGGCATCTCGCCTAATGAAACTTTGCTGATTAGAACTAAAAACCTTACTGTCAGTACTACTTTTTCCGTCTGAGATGCAGATTTCACTTTACCATCACGATGAATTCTATGCTTGTGTAATCTGATAATATAGTGAAAGCGTTTCCACTAGACCTCGTCATTGAAAATCTTTTCCTACAAATAGTTGCCGAGTTGCTTGAAGCGTAGCAAGTACAATGAAGAGAATCTCAACATGAAAGCAGAACTCTAAGTTCTAAATCTTTCCAATTTTAGAACAAAGGCAATACACCCAGCGTAGATTGTGCAGCAAAATTGGTCATACTCATTCAGTCAATGTCTACAGTGGATGATGAAGATCTCGGCATATTTTGTCCATCGATTCCTTATACTTCTTTGCTCTCAGTGCCTACGCTAGGATGTGAATATGACGTAGACAACTCCATCTAACAAGCACCAAGCTAGCACGCTGTGGACTAGGTAAAAAAGCTTCTCACCACCTTCACTTCGATAGTTAGGAACGCGTGGCATACTGTAACTATCTGCAGTGTCGCCGACGTTAGAAGTTTTTTCAAAAGGGCTACAATATCTCAAAAATTAAAGTTGTATTAACAAGCTCAAATCTTTGAATTCTAACTCAGGGATCATCTAGATAGTGTCCTCTCTGGCGCGATATCTTCTTGAGCAACTAATCAAGTAAAGTTGTCAAACTCTGTCACCGTTTATATTACACTCCAAAAAACCTCGCTCTACTTGCCAATTCGAAAACGAAAAACTTCTATTTCCATAGTGATACAGTAATCTGTAAGAGAAAGAATTACCAAATAGGCACATGCATCAGCAAAATCCGTATGTCGGATGGGATTCAGGGGTGGGATAACGAAGTGGTTGTCATACCGCTCGTCGCTAGCATGCTGCTTTCTAGTCCACACCGAGCTCACCAAGCCTCCCATCTTTTCGGACCAGCAAGTTGATTTCACGCCTATCTGGGAAAGCTTACTCTACGCAATATGAGTGGGAACACTAGTCCAATTACCTGAAATTTAAAGGGAGAACCATATTGATAATCATATTGATATTCTACGACAATCGTGAAGAAGAGGGAATTCTCATGGGACAGTCAAAACAAGATTTTAAGTGTTTGAAAACCATGTTGGAGGATGAGTTCGAGGAAAAGTGTCGAATACAAGAATCCCTGAGATGCTACCAGTCTGTAGTATGATGATTTGACATGTACAAAAGTGAGGAGATCAGCAAATCGTTCGTTAGTATCGCAAATATCCACCAATCGTCAACGATAAACATTATCCTGTACTCGACTGTTTTCGACCACCTCGCTCTTTAGAACTCAAAAATGATAGGCTGATTTAGCCGTTTTGGAGGTCTTGTAACGCCACTGGCCCACGTACTCGACGAACTCGCTCGTCCTGCCAGAGACCCACGCCTCACTAGCGACCCTCCATAGTAGGAAAGGAGAAGCGCCAGACAACTTTCATATCGTCAGGTCTTCAATTACTACGTTTCCCGTTTCCTATCATGTACAAGGGCTGGCGGGGTGTGTGGCTCTGATGAGGTGGGCGAGATCGTCGAAACGTACGTAAGCACTGACATAACAAACCTCGTCTGAAATCAACCTCTCTGAATATATTGTCACCGACAGTGGTGTTCGGATCCGTGGAGTCGTCCGCCTTTTCATGAGATTTCCAGATTGGATACTTAACGCTTACGGGACCGTAAATACGCGGCCTCTAAATCTCCAATTGGCAACTCTGGACGGTCAGCTCCACCTCCTCTGCATTTCTAACCCCAACTTACCTTTGTCAGACGCAGCACTGTCCCATTGTGAGACGCAACAGCCTGCCACTGTTAGACGCAGTACGCTAGAGGTTAGAGACGGAGGGGAGGTGGAACAGACCACCCAGAGTTGTCAGCTAGGGTTGCAGAGGCCGTACGTCCACGATCCCAAAAGGGTCACCTGATTACTATTTTATTCTACACAACCCGTCAACTCAATTTACGGCGCAGGTCCCACTAGCACCTCTTGAATTCAGTGAACATTTCGCGTGTTTCTCCGGCTGCTTGAGAATTTCGCCTTTTTTGACAATATGGTAGAATCTGGGTCGAGATGATCCTCCTCTTGCGATCTTGGAGGTAGCCGAGCTAAGACGTTCCCTAAGGCGTTGAGTAGACTGACTGTACTAGATAGTCTGGAGCGGGTATCGAACCCTGCACCTTACCATGACCTTGCTTCGCGGTAAATTGCGTTGCCATCCACTGCGCTATCCTGCCCCATGGACCTAGGCCACACACGTATCATCGGTACGACCGTTTACCGGCCTTCCTAACGTTGGTGAAGCGGCGTGAATTTGATTGCCCTGACCGCAATTGCAGAAACCTGATTTCTTGGCAATTTTAGAGGGCCAGGAAACCGTCCTTGGAGACATATCCTACTCACTTTTCACGCTTACAACGGACTTATTGATTTTATTGATCGAATTATCGATTTTTGGATCGATATATCTGTTTTCTCTTGATATTCGTTTTCCAGGATCTGATTTCTTAAATCCTTTTCCTTCTAGGAATGTTGCGACCCGTGCTGTTTCGTCTTCTGTCGCGTCATCTACCAAAGTTCGATGCGTTTGAGAGCGCCGCATTCGCTTCGAAAACGACTCTCCGTTTACAGCTGCACACCGTAGAGGATTCTTCTCGGTGAGTTTGCCACCATTTTATCGATATTCTGGCGTTCTGTAGGTCGCAGGCCTCTCTGATCTACTCGGTGAACTTAGAGCGATTTGAAGAGCTTTTAGAAGCTCGTCCAGAGCCGTTGGAGTGTTCGAAGATGAAGAGGAGCCCGAAGGATACGAAGGCGTTGATTACGAGGAGCAGCTGAAAGCGTTGATGCCGTCAGAGGAAGTCTATAAAGCGATTCCGTCCGCTCATCATGAAAAAATAAAAGAAATGATCAAGGAGTTAGAGGTGCGTCTATGACTCGCTTTTGATGGAATCATTTACTTATATCGCAAAAAGAGTGGTAGCAGAACGAGGACCTCCATGCTGTAGTGGTAGATTGCCGCCGGTGAGGGTAAAAACACGGGTTCGTTCCCCACTGGGGTCCTGTTCTTGCATGTCAGCCAGCATTTTCGGATACATAATTATTGACTCTTTTTCATTACAAAGGCCGAATGTCACTGTTCTTCCAGTGCTTTTTTTCTCCATCTACATGGTATCGTCCCAAATGGTTTATCGGGGCTCATCGTGGCTGGGAGGTGTTCCTCGGTGTCGAACTGAGAAGTATAGCAGGGGCTCAACACCCAGGAGGGCCACCTAAGCTGGGAGGCAGTCCAACGTTTCCACTTGGAAAGCCCAGTTGGGCGTAAACTACCAGGAATGACCGCCGTCTGGGTAGTCATTGATCGCAAGATGGTAATCTCCCTTTGATCCACAAGAGCCGGTAACTGCTCTAATGTGGTGGCGAGCTGAGGAAGCCTCGGCCAGCTAGGTTAACCTCGGAACTCTAGGGAACAGAGCAGCTAAACCAGTATTCAAGCAAGTAAAAGGATAGAGCTCTCGGCGTTGATCAATCCCTAAGGAAAATGCCATGCATTCGACTTCATCGAGCATTGTTCGAGGTGATTGGATGCATCTCTGGCCTTTACAAGACTCTCGATGGCCCACCGAGATAAATCTGCTATTCTCCTAAATAAGTCCAGTAGTAAGTCAATCGAGGAGGAATGGAAGGCTTCATGCTCCTCAGGCGCGGTGTCGAACCATAGAAACACATGTGTGTCGTAGGGCGCCTCTAACCACTGCACCACCGGCCCCTTAGTGCTCCATGGTGTGTTGAATGAATAATGGTGCATTTTTCCCTAGATTTTGCTACTTGAGAGAAATTTCCATTCGCTCCTAAAGGATTTTATATGTTTGGAACTGATTGACTTTTTCAGATCTATACTTATATGTCGAATTTTGTCCCCAAATCATTATCAGATGCTGATTGGCTCCGGTATGTATAAGTTTTATCTTTTGATTATTATCCCATCATTATCTAGTTGTCATCGATGCCGAGAAGGCATTCTGGACAATTTAGAATGTATTGGGCTGTTCCAGAATTTTCTTTCGCCCTTTTTTCATTCAGTATTCTTTTTATTTGACCGCTTTTAGCGGTGGTATGATGTTATAGATATACCCGGTGATGAAGACTGATGTGTAAAACTTATGCGTCACCGGGACTCGAACCAGCATCTCACTGAATCCGGGAGTGCGTCCTCTAATCTGTTGCACTACTGACGCCGTTTTGCCACCGCTCTTTCTACGCTATAGCGCATTTATCCGTCTGCAACCAACCGCCAACGGTTTACCCTGGGTAGTCGGTAACGACATGAGACCTAGTCATGATGGCAGATATTAGGTAATGAATCACCAAATAGATTTCTTTTTATTTGACCTCCTGACAGGTGGATACGTTGTAGCGTAGAAAGAGTGGTAGCGAAACGGGCGTCATTAGTGCAGCGGGTTAGGGCACTCGCTCTCTAATAGATTGAGATGAGGGTTCCAGTGCCGCCTGGCGCATAGGATCTGCACAGCTGGGTTTTTATGTAGTTTTTTCCACATCAAATCCGCTTTCCTAAAAGGCTGTGGTACGCAGGAGGAAGCATTAGGTACGGCCATATCACCATAGATCGCCATTTAAATGAAATGTACCGTGAGGTGATGTATCTAGGTTCCGAGGAAGGCGAAGTCGTCATGCATCAACAGCAACATTTAGAAGAGAAGTAGGAACACCAGTAACAGCAACAATAGTAGAAGCAGCAACATTAGCAGCAGCAGAAACAACAAGTGCAGCAACAACAATTTGGACTACTACTAGCGTCGCGTCAGCTGTGTAAGAATAGATCCATAGCATCGACTGGTTTTAAAACCCCGCAGTAAGCGTTCGAAATAATTCCAAAAAAGAATGCTCAAAGCCTAAACGAGGTTGGTACGCCATGGCCATACAACGGTGTCTCGTTGGTTTCGGCCTCCTCGTCAGTGACCCCCGCCCCATATTAAGCCTTGCATTATAGCAAGGAGGGAGGCGCATGTGGTGATGGCCGATGTTATGGATCAATTCTGTTCTACCAGCCAAAAATCCATCGACAAAACAGTGGTGATGGGCCAGTGTCATTGTACACTATGCCATCACACATACGCCTCCCTCCTTGCTACAAAGCAGGGCTTAATGTGGGGCGTGGGTCAATGACGAGGAGGCCGAAACCTCCGAAACACCGGTGTATGACCCTGACGTACCAACCTCGTTTAGGCTTTAAGCATTCTTTATTGGATTTATGTGAGGATAGCCCACTAACTTATCACTTTCATTCGATATCTATCGATAAGTACACTGTAAAGTACCACTCATGCATTGACCGACCACCTCACATTGTTAAGTCAACTCGTCACATTTTGGAGAAACTGGGCTGGACCCCGAGACCACATCCTCCCTATAGCCCTGATATTGCTTCATCGGATCATCATCTTTCTGCACCATGAAGCAGCATCTGCTGAGGAAAAAAAATATAAAGACTACAAGCAACTAAGCAGTGACCTCACCAAATTCTGTGATCACCAGCCTCGGTTTTTTGGGAGGAAGGCATTCAGTTTCTGCCTAGCGAATGGTTGCACATTATGTTATGATGGTGAATATATTGTGGATTAATTGATTGCTCCAAAAAGGTAACAATGATTTACGAAAGTGTCGAAATGCGAAAGAAATCATGGGACAATCCAATATCTTGATGGATTAGGAAGTATAGAATGCGTTTCAGTATTTTGAATTCAACGGATACAGTTTCTGAACGTGTCTCCTTCTTGGAGTATGTTGCTGTAAAACAAACGTCGAATGGAAAGAGATAAGATGAAACAGAATTCAAAGATTGAGGAGATCAAAGCTAAATTAGACAGTGAGGTGGGTTTTTTTCACTTCTCGCTGTGTTCGCTTTACTTACTTTTTCGATTTTTTTGTCCTGAAAAAGGAGTTTTTCTCTTTAGCAAAGATGCGTCTGTTGTGAAGATTCCGAAAAACACGATCTCTGTTGTGCTAGTCATTTGGATAGAGAGTTGTCTCAGAAAATCCCACATGGAAAAATCGATCTATCTAGTTTAAAAACCGACCTTCCTCCAACTCTGGCAAGTACCAATCAATAGCATATTTTTTATTGACTGAGCCGGTAGTACGAAATTGATAAAAGTGATACTTGGCTAAATTCACGACATGGTCGTCTTCTGCGGAGCCAATTATTCGCGTCGATTATTATCTACAGGCGATTGTCTCCGTTGTGGTCTTCGTCTTCGTTGTTGTTCGATTCGAATCGTCTTCGACGGAGCATTGCTGAAAGGGGGAGCATCCCTCGGCGATGTTTTGGACTTAGGAATATTGTTGCTGATACTGATTATCCCTTGATGACATCTTTTTATTGACCGGTCAGTCCATCCCACAGTAGTCGGTAGAATCATTGGTAAGTACAAAACTATAAAAAATAGAAAACCAAGTTTCCTATTTGAAAACAAAGTTTCATCAACGGGCAATCAGTGTCATCAGCAAGCGTCCACGTATATAAGCGCATCGCCAATCAAGGTTCCTAAAACGGGCTGTGTTTTTTCTACAAGACGATTCGTCTCAAACGACAATGAGTACGGAGATCCACAGAAGAACGAATGGCTGTGAGAATTGGACTTGAATCGTTGGCTCTGCGGAAGATGAAACGCAATGAAATGTCAACTGAATAGCTTTATTTTTGTCGAACTGTTTAAGTGTTTAGAGGTTTTTTAGAGAGAGAAGTTTGAACGAGGTGAAATGGGCTATGGACCGGATCTCTATCAGTTGATTCACAATCCGTTTCGAAATCGAAAAAGTAAATTTTTTTCATCCTAACGCAATGCTTTTTATTATGTCGTCAACTTATTCATTTGAAGGATGTGCTACCGATTTGATTACGATGCACACTACTAGTATTTTTTGCGGACGATGAGGGTCTTCTTGACCCTCAAGTTTTCAGCGGTCTTTTCCACTAGAGAAAGCTTTTTATTCAAAATTCAAGTAGTTACTCGAAAGCTCAAATCTCGGAGATTGCGACACTTTGTTTGATTTCCAGGAAAGACCTCTTTAGTACCCTTTAGCAGCAGAAATAAAATTATGTTTCGCACTCGGTTTGCCTTATTTGCTCAGCTACGGTCCGTAGGATCGCTTTTTATTGGCCTACTCTGGACTCTTTCGATAGCCCAAATTTCTGGGGAATTAAGCTTAAACTATTTATCGATAAGGTTTTCATAGCACACCGTACCATCAAAGATAAAATTACGTTCCACAGTCGGAGTTTTCCACGCACATAAGAGTCATAGATGCACAAAAAGTATACAGACTTGTATAAAAAAAATTTGTTCCATCATAGTACAAAGAACCTGAAGTTTTTTTTTTGAAACAATGAGAAAAAAATGCGTTTCTTTTCCGTTATCCGGAAACAAGTGAATATTCGACCGCATTCGCTGAACATGATTTTTTCACAACAGAGTTAGTTTTAAAAAATGTAAAATCATTAACACTGTTGTGAAAAGTTCTTGTCTACGAATGAGGTCGAGTATTCTTTTGTTCCTGAATAACGAAAAGGAACCAAAATCATTGTTGAAGAAGGGAAATTGCGCGCCACTGGCGTCATCGGTTATGCCACTTCACAATTGAATAAAGTGGCAATATTTATTGTTTAGTTATGCTCTACAATGTTTAGAGATCCACTTGATTCAAGGAGCAAGGATGGTGACTGCTTTGCGATGCGATGAAACACCGAAAATAGCCTTTGACCTTCAGTACATGTTCAAAGAGAAACAACGTGTTCTATCAGAACTCGGTAATCAAATGCAGTATGTAATAAGTGTGAGTGTTTCTTCTTAGTAACTCGGAAAAGCGACTCTTACTAAATCTCGGCTTCGGAAATGAAAACGGTTGTTGAAGTCTTTCCTGGAATCAAATTTTTGCGTACATCTTAATATTCTTACATGTGTATTTACAACCCCATACTGCTGCTAGAAACCTGTAAAAATATGGGACTTGTGCATATTATTTTACAAATGGTTTTTTTTCCTGTAAAGCTTGTTTAAGGTTGGTTTATCTCCTTCAAACGTGACGACTAACATTCCACTGATTTTGTCTTCTTCAGGGTCTAGACTAGCATACCATACCTTATCTGGTTTTGCAGTTAATGTTACCTAACCCTAATAAAAATCCGGTTCAAGATTTTACCTAAAGAATACCTATCAGGGAATACATCATTGAATCTTCTTGAATGAGAAAAGGTCATCAAAAACAAGTCTCATTCAAGAAGTTCATCAATCGGTGGTTTTTTCATGAATAGACTTTTTGGCCTGATTCATGAATTAGAATCTTATCAGGTTAGGAATATTAGCTGAGATAATTGAAAATGGTGCACTGTGGGAAGTTGTTATCATTATCGTTATCGTTATCACTATCACCTTTATCACTGTTATCGCGATAATGATAATGATAGCAATAGTGGTAGTAGTGATAATGACAATGATAATGGTAATGATAATGTGATGGTAATGATAACTATCATTACCACTATCACCATCACTATCATTATCACTATCATCATTATCCTACCACTATCATTGTCACTGAGCGCATGTGGCGCAGTGGTTAGAGGTGCTCTGCGTCGCACATGAGGTCAATGGTTCGATCTCGCGCTCATGGCTCACCAAGCCATCCATCCCTCCGGGGTCGGTAAAACTGGTATCAGACAGGTCTCAGACTTGTCTGGGAGGATAAGCAAGCACTGACTCGGTTCAGCGGGAGGCCACCGCGAGTCATTGTAAAGGCTAGATAAGCATTCAATCACCTCAAACGAAGTTTAAAAAATTGAAGTTGAATGCATGGCGCATCCCTCAGGGATTGATCAACGCCGAGAGCTTTATCCTTTATCCTTTGTAATGATGATGATAATGATAATTATCGTTACCACTAACTATTACTGTCATCACTATCACTACAGCCACTATCACTATGATCACTATCGCTATGATTACTATCACTAAGTCGTACCACTATAATCTCAATCACTTACCACGATCGTATATCAAAGGGCAGACGTAGTTGGTTGGGTGGGGCCAGGGCTGGGGCTGGACACGCCTTCTGGGTCATCTGGTCTCAACCGGTTAAATATAATCTGACAACGTAGTTTTTTGAGCCTTTCATGAGCTCTTTCATAGGCACTTATACAGTGCAATACATGTGTTTCGGCCTTGCAACCTCCTCATCTAAGGCAGAGAAAGAATTCGTTGTCAGGTTATATTGTTTTGAGCGAGGTCTGAAGAAAACAGTCGAATATAAAGGATATAAATGTACATATAGGAATATTGAGTGCTACGCAAGAATTCGACCCCAGCCGGGAGCTGAAATTGCGTTTAATTGTTAACTAAGGCGCCTTCTACTATCGGTTCTTCTCATAAGTTTTAGCACTCGAGCAATGAGAGTCACCTTCAATTACCAAAAGTGTTTAAAGCTCAACAACAATATTCGAAGTATTCGCTGCCAACCTTAACACATTTTTGCCATCTTTGAGACAGATCAATGTTGCTTTGTGCAGATTTTCTGAGCTTTCGTTTCTCAATCAGATCTATCCATAGTTCTTGCATCATAACCGCTCAACGAAGCATTTATCGCAATATGCTGCTTTATGACTACGAATTGGGGCGCAGTGCACGGACCGCCTTCGAGAACATCAAACCGTTCAAAAGCTCAAGGATTTGTGTCCAGCGAGCAGCAGGTGAGGTCTGGACCGCTGCAGTCGGACCTTGTCTCGTCGCCATCGCCGCAATCTCATCCTACTCCAAGACAACGCCTTTTTGACTACAAATTGACAAAGAGGAAGTTGACCGAACTGGACTGGGAGTTGCTGGATATCCGCCGTACGATCCTGACTTGCCGCCGTCTGCAATGTTCTGTTCTGGTCGCTGGAGCACTTTTGGGCAAGAAACAAGTTCCGAGGCACCAACGATTTGCGTCGAAGATTGAAAACCTTCTTTGAATCCATGTATGACGAGTTTTATGAGCTCGGCATTGATTTGTTGTCTGTGAAATGACAGAAATGTACTCAAGCTAATGGTGCATACTTTGAATATTGTTGTGAGGCAATTTTAATTACTTTGGTCAGCCCTCTCGGGATCAAGGGCCCAACTCTGCGTTTCTGGCCAGTGGGTAGGGTCCATGGTCGCGAAAAGGTTAATAGATTTGGTGTTTATTGCTCTAGTGTCAGAACTTATGAGAAGTCCTTATATTGCAGCAATAGGGCCACCGCTTTGTTGTATCACTTGAAATTGTTAGATTTATTCGTAGTGTTTTGTTTTTCTTATTTATTTTTTCTCCATACTTGAGCATATTTGGCGCGGAATTGTGATGTAATTCTGTTACGTTAACTTTTTTCTTTTGTTCAGGAAAATTTGGACTCAAGAACACCTTTTCCTCTCAGCTTCGTGAACTTTGAGAACAGTGATATATCTCAAGAGTGGCTTCGCAAGTACGTTTTCCAAGTTTATAAAGTGGTTCAAGCACTATAATCTTGTGTGTCAAATTCCTTCACAAGTATCGGATCAGCCAATTAGTAGACTCACTTCCATAACCTAGTTTCGCGACGATCGTTAGATCGCTGTCAGTTATCCAGTAAGAAGTAATCTCTTTTGGCAGTTCATATCTATTTTCAGGTGTGTTGGGTTTTACGGGGGACAATATACTCATCAAACAGTGTTACCCGACTTCACTGAAAAGGGTATTAGAGAGATATACCCTGATGAAGAAGTCGTCTACATATCAAGGTGAGCTCAACGTTAATGTTTGTTTCCTAACGGGTACGGAATTTCGTTCCATTTTCGGAAATTGAAGCAATGTAAACTTTGTAGACATGCGAGAGATGTCATAGATGGGCCGTTCAAAGTCGGAGCCATTGCTTTGTGTGTGTCTCGCGATATAGCACGGGAAGCCCTTGGCGCTGCTCGTCGTAGTCGAATTCGAGCTGTAAGGTTACCAATCAAGAAATATGTTAAGTAAGTCAACATTAAATGCTGGATTATTGGTGTGGTGGTGGCAGAGTACCAGGTATTCTGCATAATATAGTCCATGCGAACTCTTTGTCACATTACTTTTTCTCACTGTTTTAATGCTGTGATTAATCTCAGGCTGTTGATTAATATGCAAAACATTCACCTCTTGGCGGGGATTGAACCAGCGTTTCATTTAAACGTAACACGTGCTACTACTGCACCACCTAAGCTACCGCTTTGCTACTACTCTTTCTTCGAAATGAACAACTGAAGCCGGCTTTTTGCTTGTCAGAACAACTCCTTAAAGGTCGGTTGCTGACAGTTTTGCTAGATCATATCGAAAACGAGAGATAACGAAGCTTGGCGGCGTTGTGTAGTGCTAGCATGTGGTCTCGATACGGATAAAGATGCGGGTTCAGCCTCGACTGTGGTCGTATGTTTTGCATATCACTTAACACTCTTAAATGTATTCTAAATAAATCAAGCACCACTTTCTTTCATGTCTTTGGTTTTATCGTAGGATTTAGATGGCAACAAGGTCCGATGTATCTGCCATTCCCCAACATCATGCGTGTCTTCCGGGAAGTTCATTTAAGTGGCGGAGATTGGGAGACTGCATTGCTTAACAACATCAGCAAGTTAGTAAACACAACTTCACTTTCAGTAACTTTTCTTTCAGAAGGTTGGAGCCACCAAATAATTGCTATTTATGTATAATCTCGAGCAGTATGCTTACGCTTGGTTCAGCACTACTGATCGGCATAATCTAGCCAATATGAATCATATCTGGATTCAAGCGCTGCCGGAGATAATTTGGCTTATAACTGCGAGTGTGTGTATTTCACTCCAAGATAAACTTTATGTGTAGGAATAGAAGGTTCAATTCTGTTATACGGCACAGGATGAGACGATCCTTTTTGCTGGGCAAGGGCTTTCCGTTGCATATTTGATAATCATTCGAAAGAATGAATAACTGACTACTGCGTTGCACGTGCGCTTATGAAAAAAAGCCTTTCTCTAACGCTATGACAGAAAGGGAACGTCCGTGTCATACACACGCGTATTTTTTGCAGGATTGAGCTCTTCCTTCGGAGTATTAGTAACCATTCGATAGCGTAAGTTTCAGCAATCACAACGCTGTGCTCTTTCTCTCGAAATACCGTTTCACTGCAGTTTAGCAGGGAAAATAAGATCGAATGTCTTATGCGCGGCGCACTTGCTTGTTGGTTAGTGTGTGTGGACTGGGTATCCGTGGTAGTGGACTTGCCATGGCGTCCCGCGACCGATCGGTCGCGTTGGCGCGTTGCACATGTGGGGTGCATTTTTTGTTTTTTAATCTGGAATTTATCATTCGCTTCTAGAAAAACTCCAGAGAAAACGTATGCCTCGGATGCTACGAGATTTCCTCTATACATCCTTATGCTTTTCGAGCTTCTAGCGAAATACTAGTAAAACGCGACCGGTGCAAAATATGATCTTATAGCGAATGCTAAGGCGTTATGAAATTTTTTTTTTTTTTTTGAAAAACGTCCATGTAGCGCAGTAGAAGAGATCTAAGCTTTTAAATGACTACTAACTTTCTTATAAAAGTTCTTATTTAGTGAGTAAGGTAGTTTCTCTATCCCGTACCGTCTAACAGAAAAGAATCGTATGGGAACACTAAGAACCCAAAGATGTGTGTGAACAAGACATAAGTTTATGCATCTCACTGCTAAGGTTCTATAGAATTTGGGGCCAATAACGAGATATAGTTTAATCGATGTTCCTGATTTTCTAGGAAAGAGAAGAGTTTTTTGCCTATTGAGAGTTATAAATCGAAAAGGATTGAGGTGGGTCAAGCTAATTGTGACCAACCGAGGTCACCCATGTAACCGTTTACATCAGTAAAGTCGACAGTTGCTGCCGCTGCTAAGGGACCAATAGCTTTTATTTCAAAATTCGCTCAACAACTGATACCTAGCTCTTATCTGGAGGTTTATGTGGCACAGTGATAAGAGCTGTTTTCGACATACACGTGATTAACGTTCGACCCTGCACCCAGCGCTTACCAAGCCCTTCATCCCTTCGAGTTTGGCGACTTGCCTGTTTGGGAGTATAACAGCACTGGCTTGATTCATCGGTAGCCCGCCAGGAGTTATAAAAGCCAAATATTCACTTAGTGACCTCAAGCATTGATCAATATCGAGATCTTTATTCCTTTTCTTGGCTTTTAGATTCGGTTAAGAATGATTCATACAGGCGTTGGTACGGTGTTGGCTTGTTCGTCCCGTGGTATGAGGAGCGACTTCTGATCGCTTTAGGCACTTGGAGAAAATTTCATTTTTCGACGTCTTTGTAAAAAGTCTTACCATCGAATCGGTAGGTGATCCTCCAGCTGTGCATTTGGCAGTCAAAGAGAATGAGCTGTTTGCGGTTCCTGTCTATCATTAAGCTTCGCTGACGGTGTGAGTTTTTTGACACGACTTTTTGTTCGCACCTACTTGTTTATCCGAATGCTTCTTGCACTTGATTAGTTTCCTCGTAGCAACTATCAATAAAGGTCCACAAACTTTCACGTCTGAGTACTCTTGGTTCTCAAGAGTTGTTGCGTTCCTTATGAAAATTGTTGAATGATAGTCGACGCTCTGTCCTGGAGTCCTGAGATCTCTGTGATAGAGCTTTTCCACTTTGCAGGAAGTAAATGTATGCCACACAAATCTGGTATCATTTTCCCGACAACAAAATAATGCTAGAGTCCAGGGTTGGATCGAAAGCACCGCGTTCATGGATAAGAGCATCATTGACATTGCGCTGCCCGCTAATCAAACGGTCTGTTGGAGTTCTTGTCTCACTTGTGTGATCTCCGCCATCTTGGATTTTTGGATTTCGGTTGCGTGACTATATAAACTCGGTGTATGAACTAGGGAAAAGCGAAAAAGTGTGAATGTAGGCGGACATTCCTCGGTTCACCACTATACCGTCGGTTTTCTTACAAACGTCGCTCTTTTCTCAAATCATGCCAAACTTGTTTCAGCGGAAAGAGATATCTAACCTGTAAGGTATTGCGCCAATCAAATGGCCCCATTCTGGCCTCTCATCTTCTTCCATTCTTTCCTTTCCGTGAACAGTTTAAGCGGGTACGCATAGGCATTGCGTTCCAGTTTAACCCATTCTATAGATCTTGTGTTTAGGTTAGAGGTTAATAGAAAGTAGTTTTTCTGCACGACCCGTCAACACGATCTCAATGCGGATTTCACAACAGAAAAATTTTCTTTTTATCATATCTATTGATTTTATACGATTCGTCATCGCATTTCAGCTTGAGGATCCAGTACTTCCAACGTTCGGTTCTTTTCCTCGCACTCATTTTACTAAGATCTTTTAGCAATTCGGGTGTCTTTTCGACCGCTGCTTGAGAATTTCGTTTTCTTTGTGAGTGTCGTGGAATGCTGGTGAGACGAGTCACCTTGCAATCCTGGGTAACCCAGCTAAGGTGTTCCCTAAACGTCCGTTTTTTGATTGCAACAAAGTTATCAGAGAGGGAATCGAACTAACGCCTCGCTAATCTGGTACACTACATCACTAACCACAGCGCTACCCGGCCTAAATATGTAGATGAAATGTTTTATATTAGCTAATGTGTACTTTTAGCCTTTTTATTACTGTAAAGCTTAGGCGTTCAGTTTTCGAAAACCTGGTAGCGGGTACGAGAAAGTCAACCATGCAAATGCGTTATGTCACAGAGTAATATCTAATGCTTAGTTAATGCGGTGGTGATTACTTTTAACCCTTCCGCCACGGGTGGCCTTTTCGGTTGACGCGCGGTTCGGACGGCTACGAAAAAGATATGGGCGTTTCTTCTTATTGCTAAGAGTATCTCTGGAGACGATCCCATATTTCACGGCAAGGAAGGCCCTTCAAAATATAATTTTACTGAATGGGTGGCACTTTTTTGTTGAGGTCGCCCTAATCATCGTTAGTCCTTCGAACAGCGCTGACACGCGTGTATCGCTTGGTACATGCCTTAGCGAAAGGGTTAACACTGTTTTTCCTCTAGGCTAAAGAAGTTAGTTTTATATTATAAACACGATTTTGTAAATTTTTCTAGGCGTCACTTAACACCACCTGAAGAACAGGAATCGGAGAAGCTGTTGGAAAAGAGGAATCGACGGAAGGCGCGGTTGCGCGAGAGGTCCGAACTCGTTCGAACAATACAAGAAGCTACTGGGCATTCATGATTTCCATAAGATTCACTTTGAAGATTTATTAGCTGTCCTGTTGAGTATGCAGTTGGCATTGTGTATTCATTACGCGGGTCCGTTGATCGCCAGTCATTTTCCTTTCAGGTTTTGTTTATAAATTGATTAGCTCAGATTCTGCTAAGTTTTTAGTACTGATAAATGGAAGGATTAGAAAAAGTGAGACCTTTCCGTCTCTATTGTTGAATTGTATATGTACATAATTGGCTGTTGCTCATTATTCGACTAGATACTAAATTGTTCGTAAGTCGGAGTTCTATGCAGCCTTGAAGCGAAGTACACTCTTTTTGTACTGAACGAGTGGTGCAATGATGAAGCGGTGGTCAAAAAAGTGCATTGTTGGTGGCAAAATTCTATTATTTAATGACTTTTCAGCAATGGTATGAAGTTCAATTATGTACCTGGGAATGCTGAGTGGTATTTTGGACCACTGTGAGGAATCGAACGTGAGGTTCAACCCTGTGCGAAGCCGCGCTCTAATCACTGCGCTACCAGCGCACCTGTTCTGTTATCACCTTTTTTGCAATACGAGATGTCAATTCTGTAGATGATCAAGTGTCACGGTTTGGAACTGAACAGAATCGATATAATGTATAGCAGGAAGAGTGGTAGTAGGACAGGAGCCACAGTGTAGCAGTGGTTAGCATGCGCGACTGGAAAGGATAAGGCGCGAGTTCAGCTTCCGCACGAGGCTCGAAGTTTTGCATGTCGTGCAGGCAGAATTCTTGGATATGTAGTCAGGAAGTCGTAGTATGCTAATGGAGGGTTGAAATGAGTTCTTGTAGATCAGACGTAAAAGTACGCAAAACCTGTGAATTCACAGCACTTTCAGTTCGGGTTGGTATTAACCCTTTAGGGGGCATGTGGTACATCTCGTACCATGTCGCGCGACGTCAAATCTCGCTCGGCTACTGTAACGGCGACGTCGCCTCTCGTGGAAAAGCAAGCGCAGACAGCCAGACATGCAGATGCCGCCTGCCTGCAATTGTCGCGCAAGCGACGGCGCGATGCAACCTGGTTGTTAACTGTGGTCCGGAGAGGGTTAATGAACATTACTCAGGAAAGTGGTCCGATCTCATTTCTCCCCTTCTAGGCAATACGTGTCGGACACTGTCTACGCCGTGAATGTTGGCCGATGTGGTGAAGTTTTCTGACCTCTGCGTGCTACTATCAAAACTTCGTGACACCAGCGGTGCTAACGCTTCAGCAATAAGGAAGAAGCTATTTGAGAAATTCGTCACGACTTGCAATGAAAAATGTAGTGAATTTGAAGACACCGATGATGTAATGTATCCGGTGAGTCTTTGACCTTCGCTCGACGTCGTTTCAGCAGTTCATAACAAATACGATGGAATTCAGTTGCGAGGGGACAAATGAAAAACCGATCTCATTAGCTGGAAAGGAACTTTCCATAGGAGTATCAGTAACCATCCGAGAGCTGAGACTAGTGGCTACAGCCTCACATTGCCGGTCAAAAAAGCTTCCTCTGAGATATGCGTTTTTGAAGCCAAGAAATCTCCTCCTGCAGCGTCGCAAAAGCCTTTTTTGAAAACCGGCGATGTGGGGCTGTAGCATGGAATCTCAGCTTTCGAGTGGTTACTAACACTCAATTCAAAAGTTTCTGTCCTCTAAATGTGGTCATTTCATGTTTATCCAAGAGAATTGAGTGGTGTGCAAAAACACGGCCTCAAGCGGGAATCGAACCCGCGTTTTATCCTATGCGGAGACGCGTGCTCTACCACTGCACCCTGAGGCACATTTGCGCCACCACACTCATTCTTCAGCATCTCTATGTTGGCTATAAGCCACCAACCTTTAACAGGTTTGGTCGGGTATGCGATTTCGCTTTATAAACCCCGGTTGAGCTGACAGCCATTGTGATAACTAATATTCGGAATTTCTGGTATTTTTACTGCATTTTTCGCAGTGTTATTATGTTTTATGTATACCTAAGAGAATTGGGTGGTGAGCAGAAACGCTAAATACTGGAAATTCGAGTATCAGTTAGTGCAATGGCTGTCAGCTCAACTGGGTTTATAATGCGAAATCGCAAACCCGACCAAACCTGTTAATTGTTGGTGGCTGATAGCTAACATAGGGATGTTGAAGAATGCGTGGTGGCGCAATTATGCCTTGGCGGTGTAGTGGTAGAGCACGCGTCCCCGGATAGGATTATACGAGGGTTCGATTCTGGCCTGAGGCTGCGTTTTTGCTCACCATTCAATTCTCTTAGAGTAAGCATGAGATATGATAACACTGCGAAAAATGCAGGAAATACTAGATATTTCGAGCAAATGAGGTCGGTTTTTTATTTGTCCCTCATAATTGGAAATAACCACAAATTCTCTTGAGTTCATTCCATGCACCCCTTCTCTTCCTCTCGCCCTGCCTCCCATCTGTGTAGAAAATCGGAGGGTATTTTACGAATTGTCCTTATCTATGTGAATCCTTGCCGATGCTGATGTAAAAGACAAAGCTCTCGGCGTGATCAATCCTTGAGGCATGCTCCATGTCTTTGATTTCATCAAGTACTGTTAGAGGTGATCCAGTGCATATCTAGCCTCAGAAGAATTCGTGCTGGCTTGCAAATCTATCAATTTAACGCTCAAAAACTCCCAGAGAAGTTTGGTAACAATCGACGACCTCAAAGAGCTAAAGAGCTTGGTGTGCTTTGAGCGCTAGATCGGATCACCGATTGCATATATGTCACAAAGCACGTGTAACCGTTGATCCACAGACGCCCTAGGTTCATGCAAATTCTTCATATTCGATGGCTGACGTTTAGGCAGCTTCCCTTCCTCAAAGCAGAGACGTCTTGAATTATATCATAATGACTATTCTATTAATATCTCCTATACTTAATGACAATCTAGTGCAAAAATCGTCTCAACATTTCTAGATTTTCGCTAGATATAAAGCTAAAAGGATAAAGCTCTCGGCGTTGATCAATCTCTGAGGGATGCGCCATGCATTCGACTTCAATTTTTAACTTCGTTTGAGGTGATTGAATGCACATCTGGCCTTTACAATGACTCGCGGTGGCCTCCCGCTGACCGAGTCAGTGCTGCTTCTCCTCCCAGACTAGTCTGAGACCGTCTGGTACCAATTTACCGACCCCGGAGGGATGGATGGCTTGGTGAACCATGAGCGCGAGATCGAACCAGTGACCTCGTGTGCGTTGCAGGGCACCTCTAACCACTGCACCACATGCGCTCATATATAGGGAGTATCAATAGAATAATCAGATATGGTGAGTCATTTACATCAAAGCTCTTTTGAAAGCGATGTCGTTTAAATGTTAGCGATCGATTCTGAAGATGAACTACCAACCTGTCTCAATTTTCAGTCTGATGAGAGTCACTCCTTTGCTGCAATGAAACTGATACTTTCGAAACACTGTCTTGTATAAGATTTCTAGGGTGTTCGCATAAAAATTAATGAATATCGAAGAATGCTGAGTGGTATGCAGAATTTTGAACCTCGAAGAGGTGCAGAACCGGCGTCTCATTCTTCCCGAGAGCGCTACTACCCGCTGCATCGTCTGTGTTCCTGTTCTGCTATGACTTTTTCTACGATACAGGGTATTAGTAGTGCCAGCAATCAACCGTCAATAGAAAAGAAATGCCTTCAGTGCAGTGGTTAGCATATGTTTTGGCGGAATGTGTGAGGGGTAGGTTCAATTCACCGGAGTTTTGCATTTATTTCATGCTACTTAAAATTGTCGGGTTTATAATTCTAACATCATAAATCTACTTTATAAGCGATAATGTAAAAATATTTGGACTACTGGATAATCATGTAAAGTGTGACGGAGGAATGCCCAAGAATTTGAGAGCACTGCGGGCTAAATCTACGACTGGACTTTCTAGCAATCTAAACGATCTTGCCTGAGAAAACCTGAGGAATTTTTAGTTCTTTTCGGTTATTCGGGATAAACGAAGAAACGGCTTCTTTCGCTGGGAAAGGTTTTTCTTGAGAGTGTTAGTAATGATTCAGAAGCTGAAATCTTTTGTTGCTGCGCTACGTAACCCTTTCTTGAAGACGTCTTTCTATGATGTTTTAGCAAAAGGAAAACATCTCTATCCACACGCGCATCATTCTTGCAGATAGGATTCCTTACTCGAGTTGTTAGTAACCATTCGATGCAAATTAGATCGAGGTTCACATATTCGACGTACTTCTCTATCGGTTAATGTGTATTCTGAGTGTCTGCTGACCATAGATTCGATGCCACGCTCTTCGGTCAAGCGATCCAAATGCGTTGCACGTCTCATGTGAAGGGCGAGTTTTCTTATTCGATTAGGACTTTATTTTGCTTTGGAAGAAACTTCAGATAGAACGTATGACTCTGGTAGTACAAGATTTCTCTATATGCCTCTATTTCTCTACACATTCATATGCCTTTCCTTTCTCCAGCTACGTACTATTGAAAGCAAGCGGCCGGTGTAAGTTACAATTTTACTTTGCATGCTACAGCATTATAAAAGGATGTTTCAAAAAAAGCGGCATGTAGCGCAGTAGCTAGAGATTTGAGCTATCGAATGATTACTAACACTCTTATCATGAGAAATTCTTGTTCAGCAAAACGGCTAATTTATTCTTCTGTTGCGGATAAACGAAAAGAACCAAACTCTCTTTTCCAGGTGGTGCGTCTGGTACTGAGCTCATTAGATCCAAGATCGCTGAATATCAAGGAGGTATGACACCTTATCGTTCTTTTTTTTCTGAGAATGCTAACTTTTTATTGGAAAAAATTTTAGAAGAAGCTGGTCGATCAAGTTAGCAAAGCACTAGCGCTATCGCCGTCTAGTATACGTGGAGTTAACGTCTCTGTACGTTTCTCAGAATAATTGTGTTGCTATGTATCCAGTAATAATGAGTGTTATGCATAAATTTGAACCCCAAGCTGGAGTCGAGCTCGCGTCTTTCCCTTTCAGGAGACGCGTAATAAACACTGCACCACAGAAGCTTTAGTCCTGCTATCGCTCTAAACTGTGTTGCTGTTCATTCTATTGTACGAGGTGTCCTTATTCGTAACTGACTGACTCGTCCTGATTTCAGAATGCAATGAGAGTTTGTGAAAGATTGGCGGATGAAGTGTCGTCGCGAGTCGCACCCGATGACTTTGAACATCTGTCGATCACCGAGATCAATAAGAAACTCGACAGCTTGAGTGCTGGCTTAGGTGAGAAAGAATGGCAAACAAAAATCACTCAGAGCTTTATCTTACAAAGTATTCTTTTTCACGTTCAATCTCGAAGTAGAGATGGCTGGTCATGACGAGATCAAAGGAGTGTCGATTCACAATATAATAGGTTGAGGAGAAAGTTTCCGGAATTTGCTTATAAAAACTTAATTTATGCATCATTTAAGTTCGAACAAAAGACAATTTAATAGTCAGTGAGTCAATAATTAAGAGTCAATAGTTAATTGTCAATAATTTAATAGTCCTTGAAGTGATCGTAGACAGCTGTCTTTCCAACAGTTCCTTCGCCCCATGCCTCACTGATTCGACGAACAGTGTCAGCGGCATTTGTGCCCACTTTGTACTCGTGAAGCATCAACAGTCGTTTCTGTTCACGGTTCAGTTCCATCGTGCGGCATTATAGAAGAGTTATATATCAATCGATGCGCAAGAAAACGAGCTTTCAAACCATGTGAAAATCGCATATAAAACATGCGAATATGTTAAAGTTATGGGCAAGGGCAAATTCCGGGAACTTTCTCCTCAACCTATTATTATGGCGTTCTGTGCAAGCTGTTAATAGTACGGACTTCTGTGGGGTAGAGCACTTGGAGAAAACATGTGTGTTATCACTATCGACGGGTGATCAGCAATTAGCAAATCAAGTAACTAATCAGAATGCTACAATTCATCTTGTATTTGAGGAGTTCGCCGAAAAAAGTTCTTCAATTAGGCGATGTTGTACCGAGAAGGTGCGACGCGAGCGAACCGAAGACGGAATCCAAAACAGACGAACGAAAGCGGACGATCGGCTCGAATCATGAAGACAACGCTCTGAAGGAAACGAAACATGTTGAAAACTTAGCCAAATAGCTGTTATCAGCATCTCGTGCTGTAGGTCTAAACAAAGAGATTATAACTATTCTTTAACCCTATTGAGACCGTGAACCCACGGCCTTTGCATCTCCAACTGACAACTCTGAACGGTCTGCTCCACCTCCGCATCTCTAATCTCGAGCGTGCCGCATTTAGTAATGACACCCTGCTGTGTCAAACAATGTGGCACTGCTTCGTCTGACAATGGCACGTTGGATTTCAGAGATGCAGAGGAAGTGGAGCAGACCGTCCAAAATTTCCACTTAGAGATACAGGGCCTGTGTGTGGGTCCCCTATCTCTAAAGAGTTAACATACAAATCTTGCGCGAAGCTGGTATTTCTCCCTTCAACATCGATGGCAAACGTTTCGGTGATTTCGCCTTTCTCGTCAAACTTTTTATAAGGAAGGGGTCACCTGCACATTGTCTTACGTAATGAATATTTCATTCATTTGACAGTAATTCATGGTTTATTGAATAACTCGCAAGACCGACTCTTTACTACCTTCGGCATTTTTCAGCAATTTATAAAATTTTATCTATATGCCAAATATAATACGGTTTTACGCTCAGCTGACGTTTCGGCGGTTTAGTCTTTCTTTTGTTGAGATTGTAGAGGTGTTTGGCTGATTGGGTTGTGGGCAATCTGATCTTTCCAAGGCCTGAACAGAGGAAATCACCAAAGCGTTAACCATCGTTCCTGGGAAACACTAACATCGCTCAAGCTTTATATCAAAAAGGACAGTTCGTGAGACAGTTACACTTTCGATGCCGAAGTTTAGCGAGACGTAGGATATGGCTGGAGGAAAGCCTTGAATGAATACATTATCCATTATTTTTGGAATATAAAAGATAAAAAAGGATAAAGCTCTCGGCGTTGATCAATCCCTGAGGGATGCGCCATGCATTCGACTTCAATTATAAACTTCGTTTGAGGTGATTGAATGCACATCTGGCCATCGCTCTTCTTTGGAATTTACGTTTCCAAATATCGCCACATTTTGTTTATGGGCGCTTTTAACCTATATGAAAGCCAGTATGATGAAAGTCCGGTAGGCGAGTTCGAGTAATGCAGCATCAGGAGTAAGGACCTGTGGCGAGAGAATAGTTGACTTTTTCTTAATTTTCTCTGTATTAACACATGCATAGATGGCAGCTTCGTTATCTTCTAAAGATTTCTCAACTTACATGAAATCGGTAGGTACCGACATCTTCAGCATCTTCTATAGAACCGACTGATTCGAGCCGATAGATTGTGAAACATCGGATTCTAAACCATCGGTTCGGCTCTGAAATCATAGGTTCATATCAGTCTGCCGTGAAATTATCGGCTAAGATCAGTCCGCTCTGAAAGCCGTAGGCTTGGAGTAGCCTGCTCTTAAGCCATCGGGAGGATCAGCTGTCTCTGAAAGCGTCGGCACTGGAGCTGTCGAAACGATAGCAGAGTAGACATTGTAACGAACCTCGTATAAGCTGGGGTTTTCCAAAAATACATCAATTGGTCCACACTGAGGCTGATATTCGGTCGGTCTTGAAGATATATAGATTAACTTTGCTATTCCTATAAACCAAAGCGGAGTGTTGAATGCTTCATCGGTTCTTTGGTCCCATGTGTTGGGAGTAAAGCCTTTACAATCAAGTACGGTTAGAACAGTTGCGATTTGGCTACAACTTCATATTTTCAGGATCCAACGAACTGCCTTATCTATTCAAAAACTGCTCTCGAAACGAGCTGTTCTGGTTGTTCAGCATAATGATAAAGAATGTCGAGGTGAGTTATGTGGTGTCAAATAGTTTTTCACTTTAGGGGCCGTTCTCAATCAGAATAGTATCTAGAGACAGAGACTTCAATGCATAAAAAATCCTACTAAGAGATAGCCGAGAACCTAACTACCTCATCTGTTGGCAGTTGAAGTAAAGACTTCAGATTTTTAAGGGTGGAGGCTTTCGAAAATTATCAATCTGGAATGAAGGGTTTCTTTGAGATAATCTGACAGGTAAATTGTTAGATCGACATTCGCTAGGATACCTTGATGTTCCGTTTTCACAAGGACTCGGTTTTCCTTCACATCCATGAATTACAAAGAAGTCTTCATTCCCTTCCCTTCTGATTATCTTTGGATTTGCTTGTTTTTTTCTCTAAATCCCTAGTTATCCTCTCTGCTTCACCGGCGATCCTTACAAAGGGGACGGTTGGCAAAACGGCATAAGAGAAGGCCCCATTAGTATGTTTAATATTTTATCGCAGTGGAACATGTTCAATAAAGAATGAAGAGAGAATAGAATTTGTGGCACTGATCAATCCCTGAGGGATGTGCCGTATATTCGTATTCATCTAGCATCACATAACATGATTAAATGCATATCTAGCCTTTACAATCATTCGCAGTGGCCTGTCAATTTGTCAGGTCAGTGCGGCTAACCTGCTAGAGAAGCTTCGTATCATTCACTGAACCCGGAGAGATGGACAACTTGGTGAATCTTGGGCTCGGGATTGAATCGACTACTTGTGTGTCGCTGGGCACCTCTAAACATTGCACCGCACGAGTCTTAACGTGGTCATTGCTGGGAAAAAATAGTGTTGAGCAGCTTCGTTGAGATGATATCATACTGCCAATTTTTTCATGTGATACTACCCATGCTTGAATGCGGTTCTAAAACAATATTCGGTTCTTTTCCGTTTTCGGGAGCAAATGAAGAAGCGACTTCTCTGGGTGAACAAGAAGTTTGCATAGGAATATTAGTTATGTTTTGAAAGCTTGAATCTCTGGCTACATCGCTCCAGGCCATTTGTCGAAAAGGTCCTTTTACAACGCTGTAGCATACAAAACAAAAATGCCTTGCAATTATCTTTGAGCCACGTATGTCAGTGGTCTGTTAAAGGTGGGCTGACTTATAGAGCCCGATACACGTGTTTCGACCTTGAGATCTCGTCAGTCGGGCAGTTACCCTTTCTCGTCTTTTGCCAATCCTGTGTGAGTGCTTCAGTCCCCACAATAAGTGTCAGCGACGACGAAAGCTTTACACTCTATGTCCAGCGAAAAACTCACCAAACACAGAGTGTTGTACACTCGATTTCTCGTGGCTAGTATATTCAATATATCATAACTTTCATTTCAAGTGTTTTCTCAAGACCACAGCTCAAAATTCAATATGCCTTGCAATCATATGATAATAAAAATGATAGCAAGGCATATTGAATTTTGAGCTGTGGTCTCAAGAAAACACTCGAAATGAAAGTTACAAACAAAAATGTTTTTAACACTCGCCGCACGCCTTTATTCTATGACCCGTATAATTCGCTGGAAGTACGAAAAGAGTAAGAACGTGTAGAGGAAATTTCGTAGAATCTGAGTCAATCGTTAGAAAGAAAGCACATGTTTATGTGAAACAACTTTGTTTTGAGTTTTACTCAGTTGTAAAAGGCTGTTTTGAAAAACCGTCCACGTAGCGCGCTAGTGCTAGAAATTCAAGCTTGCGATCATTACTAACATTCTTGTGAAGTTTTTGTCCAGCCAATAGGGTTGAGTATTCATTTGTTTTCGGATAACGGAAAAGAACCCAGTTTATAGTTGGGACCGCATTTTTGATACTGTTCTATTATGGCGGCGCCACTTGAGGCTTTCAGTAAAAGCGTATTCTTTACTGTCATCTGACGAGTGTATGATCATCTGATAGCTTAAATCAAGTGAATTTTGAAGGTATAATTTATTTCTCATATCGCCTGTTTTCAACACCATCCCAGTCAAAATGGGATTTTGTTTCACATTTGAAGACTTTTCGTTTGATAAAAGTTTTTTATAACAAAATTCAGACATTAGATATAGCAAATTTTCTGATCAAGAAAATGTTCTTGCTTTTTGAACTTCTTAGAGCTCTGCAATTCGAACCTTAGCCGACTAGAAGTGCTCATTAATTGTGAAACCCAATATTCTTTGGGTTGTTACAAAGCTGGAAGAAGTTCTTTACGAAAGCCAAATATACCACTATAATCGGAACTATTTTCTCTATCTAACGATTAGAAGTTCATTACAACAAAGCTTTCATCCAGTGAGAAATCTTCAAATGAGAAACGAGATCTTATTGTGACTGGTACGGCTCCAAAAATTGACAATTTGAGAAATTAAGCATACCATTGGAATTAACATGATTTGAGCCATCGATAAACTATAGAAACGTTTCACAAAAG
Organism: Parelaphostrongylus tenuis; assembly: GCA_019055375.1. Taxonomy (NCBI): domain Eukaryota; kingdom Metazoa; phylum Nematoda; class Chromadorea; order Rhabditida; family Metastrongylidae; genus Parelaphostrongylus; species Parelaphostrongylus tenuis. The sequence goes on from JAHQIW010005005.1 coordinate 175,853, forward strand.
CAAAAAATACATTTTCGGAGGCCCCCGAGTGACGCCTCTTTAGACATCCTTTTCTAGAATCCTACCGCATTTTTAAACATCATGTTTTGCTATAAAAATCAGGTAATGCTGCTGTCAGATATCTTTATTCTTACTATCTGAACGTATAAGTCAAAATTAATATCGGTTAGGCCTAAGCCCAGATGCCACAGGATTCTAGAAAAGATCCGGAATTTTGTATCACAAATTGTTTCCCGTTACACTTAGAGTCCATATAATCTGTAATGATACGTGTGGCCCATTGGTTAGAGGTGTCGTGCGACACACACGTAGTCGATGGCTCGGTCCAGCGCCCGAAGACCACCAAGCTTTCCCTCACTTGAGGATCGACGTATAGGTACCAGACTTATCTGAGAGGATACCAACACTGACTTGATACACCGGTCAGCCATCGCGAATCATTTCTAAGTCTGGATATCCATCTAATCACCTCAAACGATGCTTGATGGCGTCGATGTCATGGCGCATCTCTCAGCGATTGTTCCACGTCGAGTGCTTCATCGTTTATCCTTTTTTTTCATATTTCTTCCAGTACCAGTTCACCTATGGCGTTTTGGCTTTTCCTTCTTTCACTGTAACCTCTTGAACGTCTATGTTTAGTCAACGATAGGTGTGGCGACGAATGTGATCCTGTCGTGGTTGGGACCTGAGGCAGCAGCTCGATGGAATGCTGCTCGTGATCTCCACACTGTTGTCTCGACGTCGAAAAGTGATGGCGAGTCGGTTCTTGGCGCTAATTTTCGCCCAATGCTTCTTGCACGACTACCCAAAGAGGGTTGGTGGGAAGTGGTTAGTTCAGTTTGTTCATAGTGAAATCAGAACGCAGTCCTATTCAAGCAGTGGGCTATTTATCCATAACAAAGTTTCGTAGACATTTCATTCTGCGTCGCTTTATCTTCACTGAAATTTCCTTGATACTGGCGGTCTTCTGCCTTTGCAGTCCCCAACGATTCCCGTGATGTATGTCATTATTTGGTTTTTTCTGATTATAGGGACAAACAAAACCGACCTCATTCCGTGGAGAAGTTTTCATGGGAGTGTTAGCGATCATTCGAAAGCTTAGATTTCTGGCTAGAGCCATACGTGGCTGGTTTTTTTTCAGAATTCACTTTTATAACGCTGTAAAATCCACGCAGAACTACGTCTCAGACGACCATATTTCTTGCCGGGTAGAGCTTTTATTTTGGACCATTGACAATGTCATTCGATGGCGTAAACGTTTCTGATGCAGCTCTATGCTTACCGTTTCTCTGAAGAGCAGCTAGAGTAAGTTGTATCTAAATGTGCGCTCAAGGGGCCTATGGCTAATTCACGTGCGGCAGGCTGAGGCAACCATGTGCGATGATCGATAGACCTTGCACCGATCTCACGACACCGGGTCTTTCCAGAATACAGACACACTGTTGGAAGAAAAGATTTGTGCTTTACAGCTCCCGGACAGACCTCTTTCTTTAGACTACTAGTTGTCATTCAATAGCGTAATCGTTTCTGATTCCAATGCTGTGCTCATATCTCGAAACGACCTTGTCTCTGAAACGCAGCAGGTAAAATAGATTGAATTCTCATCTGCGATCAAGTGGGTCTTTGGCGAAATCACGTGCGGCTAGCTGGGGCAGCCACGTTCAATGACGTGGCGATAATCGATTTTTTGGGAATACGAACGGGTAGAGAAGTATCGCGTCAGCAGTTCACGCGGTCGCCACACGCACAGGCACGTGAATTAGCTAACGACTCTTTTGATCGCAGATGAGAATTCAACTTATTTTACCTGCTGCGTTTCAGAGAAACGTTCTTTTCAGGATATAAACACAGCGTTGGAATCAGAAACGATCACACTATCGAATGGTTACTAATAGCCCAAAGAACGAGCTCTGTCCGGCAAGAATTAATGAACATAACGCAAGAAATCTCATTTTTTTAGCAACGTCAAGAAAAGGCTTTTTCGAAAGCCAGCCACGTGGAGTTGTAGCCTCAAGTTTCAGCTTCCGAATGATTAGTAACACTTCTATGAAAAGCTCCTCTCCAGCGAATGAGATTGGTTTTTTATCTGTTCCCTTATAATCGGAGAGAACCCATTATTTGAGAAACTTTGATCCTATGATGCTGAGCGGTTTAAAAATTTCTGGATTTAGGCAGGAATTGAAATCGCGTTTCACCCATGCTGGAGGCGCATGGTGTCACTGCGCTACTGAACCCAATTCACTGTTATCACTCTTTCTTCGATATAGACTTTCCTCTAACAAGTTTGGTCTGGTAAACACCTATCGGCAATACACCCAATCATACCGACAGTGTTTGGATACCTATATCAGTAAAAGTTGATCATTTAGACTATAGATATTCAATAGTCATCAGCATACTTGGGTTCAATGTCGGTATGTGCTTACTCAACCAAACCTCATTGAAAGTTGCTTGCTGCGAAGTGCCCTAGGATTCATCGCAGAAAGAGTGGTAGCTAAGCGATGGCCTTCGTGATGTAGTGATAGCATACGCCTATCGGTATTAAGACGCGGGTTCAACTCCTGTCTAATGTCGACTGTTTTGCACACTACTCAGCAATCTTGGATATATTTATAACATCATTTCAATACTAAAAAGCAGTAAAATGGAGGAGTTTTTGTTGATTACAGATCAGGGATTTTTTCATTGGGTTATTTTTTTAATCTCTTCTTTTATTTATTAAGCTCAAAGAAAATTGTGGAGAAGAGTTCTTTGTGGAGACAAAATACGATGGAGAGCACGTCTTGATGCATAAAATCTCTTGTGACAACTACAAATGGTACACAAGAAACGGCAAAGATTTCACCAAGGTTGGTTGGCTCTTGTAGTATAATTTCTGCTTTATTCTAGAATTAGTCAAAGAAGCAAGGAATGGCTTTTCAGGATTACGGTTCTTCATCCTCGCAAACCGATCTACTTTCGGGCCGAATCCATCCAGTATTCCGCTCGTCGGTGAATGACTGCATCCTGGATTGTGAACTGATGCTATGGGATAAAAGCTAAAGAAGCTATGTATGTTTACTGAGTGTCGTTTTCGGACGTATGAAGCACGAAGAGTCAGATTCGTTCTTTCATAGGTCGCCGACAATTCAAATCGCATAACTCGGAGCACAGAAGTCATTCATTTCGTTATTTGGATCCGATTGATAATGTCCAATTGGGTGAGTAAAGTGAATCATCCTGAAAGATATTTTAGCTTCTGAAAGTTCCCTGGAAATCCAAGTACGGACGAAAACAGAGCATGAAACTCAGATCGAAAGTGTAACGAAACTTCTTTCCGCTATCGCAGCGCACTTGTCAAGGCGTTTTCCTGAACCAAGCGCGGCAGCGAAATCACTGTTTACCAAGTTATCAATGACCAATAAAAGTCTGCTGAAGAAGCTCTATCCAACGAAAAAGGCCTCGCTAAACGCGTGTGCATTATACTGTACGCGCTTTCACCACAGTGTAGAAAAGTTTGAGATTGTACAGTTTTTGCCTGAGATTTTTTCGATTTTCTATGAGTTTTGATAAGTTCCGAACCTCTGTCTCGTCTTCCTACGAATTTCCTCAGAGAGAATACTTTCTGGAATACATTCATATTGAAATAGTTTTCGGAGGGATAAAGGTACGGAACTTATAAAACACTTCTCAAATTTTTAACCCTTTGAAAGCGGCGTGTACAGTATACTGTACGCGCGTACTTCGAGGTCTTTTCACTGAGCAGAGATTCTTCAGTGAGCTGTTGTTGGTCATTCTTCGATCTTAGTTTTCTTCTCCATATACCAAAGTAAGAGGTTGCTATAATGCAGTCTATTCTAACACCTGACCTTTCGGTGGTTTCCCTTTCCTCAGAGCCTGGAAGGAACAGCTCAGCTTGATATTTTCTGTTGAAGTAATGGTCGTGTTGGTTAGTGAGCTATAGACAAGCTAATCCTTTCAAGCTCTGAAATGTACGAAATCGCCGAAACATAGATGGTTAGAATAATTTTTACCAATGACAAAATTGTGTTTTGGATTATTGCGGAGAAAACTGTGATTTACTGAACAATGCCGGGGTTAACAGATAGTCGATCTCGGAAGTTATCGTTGTTTCAATTGCTCAGTTTTCAGTTTTCAGTTGTTATTGTATTCGATCTACTCTATCTCAATGGGAAATGTATAATGAACGCACCACTCTATCAGCGACTACAAGCGTTGGATACGGCTGTTCTGAAAGATAACAAGCGTATCAACGCTATATCAATTGCTCCAAGGGCAACAATCAGTACAAAGTGGGTAATTTTCAGTGCTCTACTGTAATAGAATCTCTTGGTAGAAACCAGAATTCTATGGGATTGACAGGAAGAGCTGACGGTGCATTGACCGCGGCCGAGTGGTTAGTGATGTACGTTCTTACAAAGCAATGTTTTGGTTCAACCTTCTCCAACAGTATCTTGCGTCACCGGAGAACGCTCTGACGTGGCTATTATCAAGACTGCCAGGAGATCGCCCAAACTTTTAGGCTGTTCTGTAGGAACGTGCACTTCATCACTTTATTTGACCCGTATCACCGCTTTTTTTTTACTGTGCGGGTTCCAGCACTTCTGGCATCCGATTTGTCTCTTCGCGTTCTCGCTTGACAGAAAATAACCTCTTTTGTTAACGTCGTAGAATACAGTTTGACCACATTTTAAAACTCGAGAACAGCCAGGCTGGGCCGGTCGTTATGGATCGTCGAAGTTTGAAGGAGGTTAAGAGATGGAACCCGCGTTGAGCCGAGCCGACATCGTCAGCCACTCGGCCATCTCCCTTCCGCGTCCAGGAACATTACTCAATATTTATCGCTAGTTGGAATTGGAGGCGGACTAGCGCAGTGGTGTGTATTGGTGTGATGTGTCAGGAAACAAGATGAGACGTAAGGCCCTGATTTGATCTCCCTCAACACTCTTGCAGTCAGTGAACAAACCTCAGCGGTCAGCTATGCTCGACTATCTTCAATATCGCAACGGTATCCGTCTCGGCGAGTAATCTCAAGACATTCAAGAAGAAGACAGAATTCGCAAACTGCAGTCAAAGGCAACACGCGAGATGTTCGAAGACTTTGGGATAATGAGTACGAGGAGAAGCGAATCGTGCGCTTGAAACAGTGGGATCCACACATAAAAAATGTAACAACATGTCGTATAGAATAAGAAAAATAATGGAGGAAGACGTCTCCTGTCTTGTCCCTTTTGTATTGAAATGCCTAAGGTTACTTATTTTTTTCCTAGATGCATATTTTCTAGTGCTTGTGGATATTTCTGTTCTTTTCCGTTAGGCGATGACAAATGAATATTCGATCCCATTTGCTGGACAAGAACTTTTTACAGGAATTGGTGATTATTCGAAAGCTCAGATCTCTGGCTAGCGCCCTACGTGGTCGGTTATACAGAACGTACGCTGATAACTGTGTGAAATTCAGAGTAAAATCAAATCTCAAACTCGCGGCGCGCCTTAATTTTCATCGCGCATATAGTTCGCTGGAAGCACGAAAAGCCTATGAACGTGTAGAGGAAATTTCGCAGTATCTAAGTCAATCGTTTTATATGGAGTTTCTTACAGAGCGGAGAAAAAATTCCTATCTGAATAACAAGTTGCACCTCACATCTCTAAGGCGTCAGACTACGCATCGATCGCGTCGCCACCACGCCCGTAGATTGGCTGATAGACAATCTCGCCGAATATTTGAAACTCGATTTTATTTCCCTGTTACACTGCATTGAAACGGTCTCCAGAAAATAAACGCAGCGTTGGAATCATCGAAACCTACGCTGTCGAATGATTACTGATAATCTGTAGAAAGTTCTGTCCCACGAGGTGTAAAACTCAAATGTTTTCTTTCTGCCACAGCGCTATCGAAAGAAGTTCTTAAGAAGCAAACTCACTTTTGAGCTCTTCGAGACTTGTGCTATCGTAAGAGTACTAGCAGTCTGTGGAAGGAGTTTTGTCTAGCGAGATATAAGGGAGATAAGAAGGATACGAGTAATGCGTGTAAATCATAGTTTTATTTATGGTTTTACAGTATCATAAAAGGGTGCTTGGAAAACGTACCACGTAAAGCGCTAGCTAGAGATTTAGGCTTTCGATTAATTACTAACACTACTATCAAAAATGTTTGACCAGAAAATGGGGTCGAATAATCATTTTTCGCCTTTTAACAGAAGGTTACTCATGTTTTTTTTCTGTACTGCTTTCAGAGAAGATGTAGAAAGATTGTATCAGAATGCATTGAGTGCAGGTGAAGAAGGTATTGTCGTTAAGCGAAAGGACGTTACTTATCAACCAGGGACCAGGTAGGACGTATTTAGAGAGCGTGTACAATCGGCGGTGATCGGTGTTTGTCAAGAGTTTGTGACCTTCTTCCCGTTTAGAATGACAAAAAACGGCTGGTTCAAATTGAAAGCGTACCTAAGCGATAACGAACTTGACGTAGCGCTTGTTGGTATAATGCCGGAGAAGGGAAAAGATGGACAGATCGCTTATCAACTGGCCGTTCGAGATGGTTTGTTCTTTTCTTCAGCTAATTGTTCGATATATCAATTTACGTCTTTTTACAATAGTTGATTGAAATCAAGAGCTATTGTGGCGCTAGAAGTGCCCTGTAATGCACACGTGGTCAGTGGTCCGATCCTGCACCCAAGGCTCCCTTTTATTTCTCCAGGGACGAGGAATAGATGCCCAACTTGTCTGGGAGGATAACAGTGCTAGTTTGACGCATCAGTAGGCCGCTAGTCATTGTAATGGACAAATATGCAATAATTTAGCTCCTCTCATGATGCTTGGTGGGTCGAATGCATGGCGCATCCCTCGGGGATCGGACCAGCACCAAAAGTCTCATCCTTTCAGCTGAAATGAACGCTTCTGACTTTGCCATATCGAACTTGATTTATCTTATCGTATTAATGAATTAAGGCGACATCTATCGGACTATAACCACTTGTTCGGCTGGCTTAAGTCGCCTTGACCGCGACTACATCTACAATCTTTCTTCGAAATCTGAGGGTCCTCTGTTTGAAGGTATTTCTCTTCGACTTTCCATGTCATCGCTTTTCGTTTACTTATTGCAGGAATTAGGGGTTCGTTTATAAAACAAAAAACTAAGGATAATTATAAGGACGCTGAGATTGAAGCAAAACTTAGAACTTCAACTGCACTTCGAACCCACAAATGCCCTTTCAAGAGGCTCACTTGCTATCCACTTCGTCAACGAAAGCTCTCGCTTTGCTTTTCTCTCAAGCAGAATTAGACCGTGGAGAAACAGGGGGATGACATACGAGCAAGGAATCAAATCTTTGTAGAGTGAGTGGGAGAGATAGCAATGTGTTGGGTGATAGAGTGGATAGTACATGAACTCCAAAAATGATAGTCGTAGGTTCGAAATCCACATGGAACTCTGCGCTTTGCTCGTATCTCAGTGTTCTCGTGTTTTCATTCTGCATTATATCATGAAATAAAAAGTGAATAAGCAAGAAATATTTGTTAACCTTTTTGAGGACCAGCGTTGATAGGCAGGAGACGTTGTGCCATTGCTTGCGCGGTAGTCAGGCAGGCGATATCTGCATGTCTGGCTGTCTGCCTGCTTTCTCACGAGACGCGACTCCACCATTACAGTAGATGGATAGATTTGACGTCGCGCGGTGAGCATCAAAAAGATCCTCACATGGTGCAGTGGCTGGAGGTGCCTCGCAAAGCAAACATGATTTATGGATCGATCCAGCGCCCAAGGCTCGTCAAGCTTTCCATCCCTTAGAGTCAGTGGATTGGTGCCGGAGCTATCTGAAACAGTGACAACACCAGCTTGATGTATCGGTAGACCACCGAGAGTCATTATTGAAGATCAGGTTGCCTCAAACAATGTTTGATGAAGTCGAATGCATGGCACATCTCTCAAAGATTGGTCAACGCGGAGAGCTCTCCTTTATAATTTGCACCATGGAACTGCAGACATAACGAATGCTCGGTCTTGTTACCATTTTCCGGCTGCGCCTGAGAGATTTCAGGAGCGCTTCTTATGTACCGAACGCTATTTGGTTGAGTGTTCCGTTCAAGGTACTTCAACTTTGTTAATGGGCGCATGTCGCGCATAATCACAGATGCCGTTTCAAGACATCCACGGTCGTTGGTTCCTTCTGGCACCTCCCGCAGTTAAGCCATCAGGGTTGAATGATTGGTATCGGACTTTCTAGGAAGGAAAATCATTGGCTTGATATACCACAAAGCGGCCTAAGTCATTGTTCAAGCCAACTGGCTCATCCACCTCCACGATCTCTAGCGTAGTCGTGTACTTAGCGCATTCCTCAGAAACTGATGAGCGTTGGCCATCTTTCATTTTGTCCTTCACGAACTTTGTTACTTCACTCTTGCTTTTATTGTCTGGAGCTAGTTGACCACTCTGAATGCAAAGCATCACTAGAAGTATTCCGATTGAATCATCCATAGCCAGCGTATGCGTACAGGAGAAGAGGGTCTAGTCAATATTGCTTGTATGATACCTCTCCACTCGACCGCTTTTTTGTAGACCCCATTCAAACGATGTTACTCCGATAATGATATAACGTGTTCTGAGCCGTTCGTCAGGTCTAAGTGCTAGACTGGCGCTTGTTTCGTCCTCAAGGACTCTTCAGAAGCACAGTCCTGCGGTTCAGTCGATCTCTTGAGGTTTTACTCTTTTATGAAGGAATTCTTGCCGAGTATTAAATCACTGCAAGTCAGGTGATTGAATCCCCGGACAATCGAATGGCTCAAAACATGTTATGTCATTATCAGAGTATAACTTGGATGATTATATAGTAAACGTGTCGAGTACCAGCATCGTTTGAGATCAACAGCTGAGTCCTAGTCTTGAGACAGTGTGTAATTCTTGTTTACTTCTTTGGATTTTGCACCAAATATGATTGATTGAGACGAATCGAAAAGATTTTAGGGAAAATCGTTTCCTTTTTCTAAAAAAAAAACTCCTTGTTCGGAAAAATGTATAACAAGTTTCTTGAAGGAACCGCCTCCTGAGCTTTGGGGTTGGGAAATCACCGACAAAAAAGGAGGATTCATTAGGAAAGAACATTGGCCGGTAAGTACAGTTCATATAATCACAAGTTATATTGGAAGAAATGAAGAAAGTTGCAGAAGAGGTAAAATTTGTCATCTGGGTTTAAGAATCATGAAGTGAAGAAACAGATCTCTGTATGGAAAAATTCATGGGTTCTTTCCCCTTATCCGGCAACAAATGGAAAATCGATCTCATTTGCTAGACAAGAGGTTTTCGTGGAAGTGTTAGTGATCATTCGAAAGCTTCAATCTCTGAATGGAGCCCTACATGACTGATTTTTCGAAACACCCTTTTATAACGCTGTAAAATTCAAAATAAAATTATGTTTCACACGACCACGCGTTTTTTTTGGTTTATATTTCGCTGGACAAAACTACCTTCTTAGAGTGCTAAACTCTTCCGATAGCACAGTTCTCAAAGAACTACAAAATTTACTGGTTTTTCAAAAGGCCATTTTCAAAGCGATGTAGAAGAAAGAAAAAGTTTGTGTTTCTTCCTCGTCGTACAGAGCTCTTTTTTTTTTGGATCTCTAGTAATCATTCGACATCGTATGTTTTGGTGATTTTAACGCTATGCTTATTTTCTGCAGAGGCTGTTTCTCTGCAGTGTAGCGGGCAAGTTTTGACATACTCGGCAAGCTTGTTTACCGGCCAGCTGACAAGCTGGGAGACGGGCTACCGATCGATGCTCTGACGCTTTAGACATGTGGGATGCAACTTGTCTTCAATTGGGCCTTTTTTTTTCTTCACTTTGAAGGAAACTCCATATAAAACGATTAGCTCAATTACTACGAGATTTTCTCTACACGTAAACATTCCTCTCGTGCTTCCCGTGGATCATATGCGTGAGAAAAATGAATTCGCGCGGATGGGGTGAAACATAATTTTATTTTGAATGCTGAAACTTTAATAAAGGGTCTTGTCAATAGACGGCTACGTGTAGCTGTAGCCAGAGATTTAGGCTTTCGAATAATTACCAACACTCTTGTGCAAACTTCCTGTCCAGCAAATGGGATCAGTTTTTCGTGGTATCCGGATAACGAAAAAGAACCATTTCATTCCCTGCATAAGCGTTGGCTTTTGTTCATCAGGTGACTATAGATATAGATTATGATCACTGCCACTGATCTCCTGTGCAAATTAATGTCTTCAATTACGTTGTCACTCAAATAAATGCTACTGAGGTCCCAATTACCCCGTTGTTCAACAAAGTGCGCGGTAGTCTCCAATTGTTCGAATGACGCTTGTTGGGCTTCCCGGGCTACTTATCGTATATTTTAAGTGGTCCCATAAATCTGAAATTACAATATTTTAATATCGTTGAGTTGCGCAATTTCTTGTGAACATTTTGGTATACAACTTGCCTATACTTGCTTTTGGAGGAGCTGTCGTGGGAGTAAATTCGCTTGCTATTCGTACACTAATGGCGCATAGTGAAAATGCTAATGACGCGGCACGCAGCATTAGTGGCACTTCCTGTGGACGGCCCGAGCGCGACTGATCCTTCTGACTGTTCTCTCCAGCTCTGAACTTCGTGATCCACTTCTTAGTCGCCTTTCTGCAACCGTATCATCGCCCCGAGCTCCGTTAATCTTGCGCGCCGCTTCACCATCATTTTCCCTTACGCGCCGCTTCACCATCATTTTCCCTTACGCGCCGTTTGTTCATGAACAGCAAGCGGAATTTTTCCCATGTCAGCTCCATCATGACGCATGTATAGGAAAGTTGGTTACCAAGATATTCACTAGAAAGTGCGCGATTGAACGATGCCATAATTATGCAATTCAAATTACCTCTGATTAATAAATGATAGTCGTTGATGTCTTCTCATGATCAGAGGTAAATTCAATTAAGTACCGCGACCGAAAAGACTAACCTCGACATTGTTTGAATAATTCCGTGATTTTCTTGCTCAACGAATGTGCAACTGACGAGGGTGGAAGGCCGAAACACGTGTGTTGCACTGTATAGGATAAAAAGGATAAAGCTCTCGGCGTTGATCAATCCCTGAGGGATGCGCCATGCATTCGACTTCAATTTTTAACTTCGTTTGAGGTGATTGAATGCATATCTGGCCTTTACAATGACTCGCGGTGGCCTCCCGCTGAACCGAGTCAGTGCTGCTTATCCTCCCAGACAAATCTGAGACCTGTCTGGTACCAATTTACCGACCCCGGAGGGATGGATGGCTTGGTGAGCCATGAGCGCGAGATCGAACCATTGACCTCGTGTGCGACGCAGAGCACCTCTAACCACTGCGCCACATGCGCTCCGTTGCACTGTATAGGTGCCCATAATAGACCGCATGCATGACTCAAAATAACTATAAAGCATGCTGAAAACTGGGCGAGGTCTCCAGAAACACTCGAAACGAAAGCTGTGATATTTCACTATCTCTAGCCTAGAAAAATCGAGTGTACAACACTGCCCGTTCGGTAAAAATACGGCGCGTGTAAAACATTCGTCGTCGACTCCTCTTTGTAAAGGGAACTGACTGAAAGGAAAGACACCGTGCAACTGATGGGGCTGGAAGGCCGAGACGCGTATATTTCACCGAATAGATTCCCATAACAGCGCGCAAGCATGGCTCAAAATAACTATGAGGCATATGAAGTTATTGATAGACGATTTTTTCAGCACAATATAGACAGTTTCAGTGGCTTGCATTTCGGCGGTTTCACCTTTTTCAGGGCTTGAAAGAGTAAATTAACCCTTTGACTTTCGAGGACCCAAAATCGTCAAAGAGTTTTGGGTTCTTGGAAGTCAAATGCTAAACGTGCAATCTACTTAGCTAAACTTTTTCAGAACCAAAGCTGATGAATAATCAAATGTAAATGTTAAATTGCATAGAAATGAGCTTATATCAAATATCAACTGTTTTTTTTTTGTTTTGTGGTCCACTAGTTAATATGTAGACCAGCCGCAACGAGTTTTACATGGACGAGGTATTTGCTTGTCTTTGATAAAAAAATAATGAATTCTGAATTTCTTCAAAGGTTGTGGAGATAAGTGCAGCTGGTATCCGGGATGGGAAATTCATTGATCCGGTAATGCGAAGAATTCGCTATGACAAAGATGTGGAGGAGGTGGACACGATGGACACATTCCGAGAATACGAGCAAGTCAGTAGGCCTCTTTCAGATATATTTTCCAATTTTTTTGTTTTGTTTCTGTATAACGTTGATTTTCAACCAAGTAGCCTAGCGATAGAAAGAGAGCGGAGCCAGTTTGATTTTTTTTGAGATAAGGAGCTCGCGGTTCTTGAATCGTTGGCTTTTGTACAAGTTCTCCAGGCGGAGAACAGCACTGGCAATTAGAAATATTGGAAACTAAGGTACAAAATGTTTCGATTTTTTCGATTTACTCTGTTTCAGGTGTTGACGAATAGCAAACTATCGAATAAGAGTCCGACAAAACAAAAACCTCGAAAGCTCACGAAGAGGATGATAGTTGAAGCAAGTAAGTGGATTCTCAAAGTGGTCACATCGCACGCTATGAATAGATGGTGGACTCTATCGCATACTGGATAAAAGAGACCAGTTTTGGTTCCAAACTTTTACTTTTTGGCTTTTAAATTGCATTCTTATCCATTGCCTTTATAACTATTTGAGAGCTAAGAGCAGCAGCTGTGAACGAATGGTCGCAGTATCGAAGTAAATGAAGCGTTTGGCACTGTGATCAGAGGCTCTCCACGACGTACAAGTGGTCAATTGCTTGATCCGACGCGCGAAGGCTCACTGAGCCTTCCATCCCTTCGAAGCCTGTGAATGGGGACCAGACTTAGCTGGGAGGGTAGCACACTAATTCAATCGTTCAATCACCTCAAACAGTGCTTGATGAAGATGAATTGATTAAAGTCGAGAGCCCTATCTTTTTTTTCTAAGCATAATTTTATTGGGAGCGCCGTGACCGAGTGGTTGTGATGCTTGTCGCTGCGCGCGTCGAGCTGGGTTCCACCCCCTAATTCTCTCTGCCAGTCAAAAACAGCACCTGATGGAACGCCACAGCCAGGCTATCCTCGAGAGTGCAAGGAGACTCGCTCAACCTGTATTCCAGTTTTTTACGTTCAGGAAGAAGTCAAAAAAAAAACGAAATGAAAGCGAGAAGTTCTGAGATCCGTGCAGTGAGAAAAAAATTGTGAAGGCAGACCAATAAAGCGACAAAGTGATGCCATTTCATTTGTCTATCTTCATATGGTAATACTTTTCAGAAGTAAATCAGTGCAAGATAACTATATGGATTACTGTAGTGAAGAGAATTGAGTGGTGAGCAAAAACATGGCCTCAGGCGGGAATCAAGCCCTTGTTACATCCATATCAGCGACGCGTGCCACTGCACCACCGAGGCACATTTGCGCCACCACTCATTCTTCAACATCTCTATGTTAGTTATCCATCTCTATGTTATCAGCCACCAACCTTTAACAGGTTTTGTCGGATATGCGATTTCGCTTTATGAACCCAGCTGAGCTGACAGTCACTGTTAGATATAATACTCCGAAATTCTAGATGTTTTACTGCTTTTTTTCGCAGTGTTATGATGTGAGATGAATAGTTAACATAGAGATGTTGAAGAATGAGTGGTGGCGCAAATGTGTCTTCGTAATGTAGTGGTAGTAGCACACGTGCTCGGTATGAATGAAACACGGGTTCGATTCTGTTTTTACTTACCACTCATTTCTCTTAAGTATATGTGTAACATCGTAGCACTGCGAAAAAAGCAGTGAAAATACTAGAGTTTCGGAGTGTTACAAAGAAAAATGTTGGTTATAAATCGTCTTTTGCTCGTCTCAAGGTTAGTCATGTCGAAAACTGATGACGATTATCTGAAGTATTCATTGTCTGACCAGTTTTGTCCAAACGAGGAAGTGGAAGAAGAATGAATATTCTTTTTTCGTAAGAAAACTGCCACTAGAGAACCATCGCTTCAATTTTTGATTCCTGATCAGTTTTCTACTGTTCAGGTGCCGTTCCGGAAGTCGACCCAAAATGTATGCGTAAGGATTCATCGCTTGATGGACAGGTTGTCTGCGTTCTATATGGAACTGACGAACGTCTTCGGAAGCGACTTATGGGAATTTTGAAGACGTACGGCGCGAACGTTGTCGCCAATCCAGGCAGGCTTGCCCTTTTGAAAGAAATTACACACTATATTCGTTTTTTTCAAACCTTCTACTTAAGTACTTTTCTGTTATAAGAGAGGGTTTTTGGAAGGAGCCTTTTTCGCTGGGCAGTGTTTTTTAAGTAGACTCTTGGTGATCATTCGAAAATTTAAATGTCGGAAAATTCAAAAGATTTCTTGTCTCTTGGAAAGACTCTACAACTTGTAGCACTGGGAATAAAATTGTGTTTCATAAATGTCGCTCGTTATCGCGCGTCTTTTTGAAGCGCACAATTCTTCTCCTAATTTATTATAATCATTCGACGGCGTGAGTCCGGAGTTTCTAGAAGTGTACTTATTGTCCGAAAATGCATACTTACAGCAATGTAGCACGGATAATAAAATTGTGTTTCACACGTATTGCGTACGATAGCGCATAAATATTATTCACAGTACAGTGGTCTTCCCTAAGACCATGAGTAATCGTTTGATAGCGTATAGCGCAAATTTCAGAGATTGCGAAAGTAAACTTGTTAGGTTAAAAGATCTTCTTAGAGCTCTCCAGGAGGGAAAATAATCTTGTGTTTCACTCGCTTCGTGCGTTCTTGTTATTTATTGAAATATTTCCCACCGTTCTGCAGACATTTCATAGTTTTTTCTTTTGGAATCGTAAAAGAAATTTTTTCCTTCGTTTTTTAGGCATACGATTCATTTTATATTGCCAAATAAACTCGCTAATATGCCTAAGCCTGAGCAGCTTAAGTCCATGCAAGAAAAGCATATGATCGTTTAGAGGCAGTTTTGGAGTATGAGAATCATACGTTTTATCTGGAGTTATTACAGAACGGAGAAATTTTCCAGAATTAAATAACATAATACGCCAGCCACATTTGCTCTGCGTAACGCATACAAGGGAGTCAACGCATAGGTCCCGCAAAACTGACTACATCCACTTCTACATGGGTTTCTTCCGAAAAATCGTGCACTGTAGAACACAATTACGACCGTTTGGTGCCATTAATGTCCATAGTGTCCTTACCTTTCATGCCGCGTACTCTCAGTTTTTAGTACATACGATCATTTCGGAGGCAGTGCCTCAAAACCTTTCATCATGCCGGTTGCACACTTCTACAACTCTTTCTTTGTTTTATGAATCCAGAAATAGAACGACGATTTCAAGCTCATTTAATCTCGTCTTTTCTTATCACCGATTACTGATTTCAAGGCGCGCGCAGTCTGATTTTGCTTTCAAAACACGATTTGATTATCAGCCAGCCACGTGAAGTTGGATGTGGTTGCGAGTGTGTTAAATGGATGACTAATCTGCCAACATATCATACCTTTCGTTTCGAGTATTTTCTCAAAACCACGCTCAAATTTCTACATATCTCATAACTATTTTTTGAGCGGGCACATCATGTCGTTTGCTATAGGGCTGACTTATAGAGCCCGATACACAGGTTTCGACCTTGACGGTCTGATCAGTCGGGCAGTACCTTTCGTCTTTTTGCCAATTCTCTCGGGGCGCTCAACCCCTGTACTGAGGGTAGGCCACGACGAAGTGAGCCCTATAACAGACCACAGGACATGCTGGCTCAAATGATAGTGATAAAATCTGCCAATAGTCTATGAAATAATATATGAACACTACTATCGACGCTATCTGCAAATAAGAAAGTAGTAAAAGTCGCCGTAACCGTAGTAAATCCATAGAAATGAGATTCCGAGGAATTCACACAACTTCATTAACACCTTGTTATCCTCCCTCCATTCTTTATTTTTACTTCATTTGATTTTTATTGGATTTTTACTGCAGTTGATAACATGAGCATCGTTGTGGCAACAACTGAAAAGCATCCAAAGACTAAGACTCAAGTGGAAGCAGGCAAGGCAACTGTATTGAAAGCGAAGTGGGTGCTGAGATGTGAAGAAGAAGGAGCAGTAGTTCCATGGTAAATCATTAACTTTAGCTCGTTTCTTTTTTTTGCGATCAGTTGGAGATTACTGGCAGTGATTCAAAAAGTTGTGATAGACATCCGCTATTGTGCCATTTTTTTGGGAATTGGCGATAACTTATCTTACTGTTAGAGATTGAAAATATCGACAGGTCTTACTATAAATTGTCATGTGGCTATCAAAATTTTCTTTCAATTCTAAAATGTATTTCGAATTGAAGTTTTTCATTTTGAAGAGAACAATTCCAATTGGAACGGCAACTGTAGAAACAGCTATTTTTAGGGGGCATCTTGGTTCTGGCCGAAGTAGTGCTTGTTTGGAATAAAAAAAAATCACTAAAAGCGATGAAATAATATGGTCTAAGAATTGTCGTTTGATCAAAGATAAAGAGACTTGTAACTTGTTCACAATGGTCTACTACACTGATTCTTATTCTGATGAAAATCAATGTGTATGACACATATGCTCAGATTTGGAGGATACAACTGCTTTTGGGCGCATAAGCGCTAAAATCATTTACGGTTGAAAGTGCGTTAAAAAGGGAATTTCTAGGTATACGAAAGATTCCCTTGAAAACTATTTGGTTTCTTTGATTGATAAACTTTACTTCTTCTTAGTGTGAGTGGAAGAACGTTTACACTTGAAGGTGCTTTTTTTCGTAGTCTCTGTAACTTTTGTTCTTAGAGATGAAGGAGGCTTTACTATGAAGCATTCTTGAGTTATGACATGCAAGTAGAAACTTTTATTTTATGTTTATCTCTGAGGAAACAGATGAAATATCCGTCATTTTTCATAAAATATAGGGGCAGTTAATTTTTCGCTGTTGTCGCCTGCCTTCTTCAGAGCCTGGAAGGTTTAAATTGATGTTCAATATACTCAATCAAATGTCACTCCAGATGCTTTTGAAGAGCAGGTTTGGAAGAGCAGGTGGTAGTGATTTGAACACAGCAAACATTCTGAGGCACCAATTAGTTCGTAACCTACTGTGTCGTCGTTTATGCAAAACGTAAAATTGCATATTATGCCCCAACGATAGAAACGCGATTGCATGGGATTGGGAGGCACGCATACGGTTCAAAAACAAAAATGGCGAAGATTTACTGTAGAACTCACTATCTCGCACAAGGACCTGATAAATCTGCAAGAAAGTCCTTAAAGCACTCTGGATCAATTCCAAAAATGAACCTAGAGGCGGGTGTCTTGAAATCATGTGTGACCTCGCTCCATACCTCAAACAATTTCTTTTTATCTGGGCCCTGGTTCAATTCTAATCCATCTAGGAATCTGTGCTGCTGGTTCTCAGTTGATAAACGGATAGCTCAAAAAAACAAGATAATGAGTGTTCCAAGGAAGCTGTTTACTTAATTATTCAAAAATTTGTGTATCAAGTTTTTCTGCTGAAATTATAAAAGCGTTTGACTGAGCAGGTTGCACGTCAGTGTGATCTTTTCAGACTGTAGAAGGCGGTATCGCCGAAACATATGTCATTATATTACTGTACTGGTTTGTTCTCAATAAATTCTACTTTTGTCAACTTTGCGTCTATTCATCAAGAAAAGGCACTAAATCTACCTATCAATGCCGAGCTTGATGGAAAGTTCTTCTACGGAACATAGAAAAGTATACGTACACATTACTGTTTCGTCTTTAATTCTCCAGTTAATGATTCATACCTTTTTAGCGGTTGTTGTTCTAGTAGATCGATCTGACTTATGACTGTATTTATTGTCTTTTTATGATGCATTGAATACGCATCGTGTTGGAAATCCCGTCATCAGAGCACTTATGTTCACAAAAAGAAATGGCAACAGTTGTTAGTTATTTTTGCGTCGCGTAAATCAAGTTTTGTGACCCGATGAGGCCGAGAGCGATTATCTTTACGACGTGTATATCGTAGATAAATCGCCGAAGCAACGACGACGATCAGACGTCGTAATATCAGAGTCCTGCTTGTCCTATCAGTTAAGAAAGTCGAAGCGATTTGAAAACATCACTACCAAAAGAACAGAAGAGCTGTATTTTATAACCATAAATTTAATCTTCATTGAGAAGAGAAAGTCATAAATCTTCAATGCACTTCTCCGGGAATGATGTTAAGATGTGTACCATAAATTTCAAGATACACAGCGATAAAATTCCATGAGGTCCTCTTAAGATTATCCGATGGTGAGGTTCAGTCGTAGAGGATTTCTTTTTTATGTTGTTTGTTTATTCTTTAAATTATTTAAAGGCTTTCCATGCATGTGTTTGTACAAACCGAAGGCTGGTGAAGCAAAGCTTATTAGGGTGAACAAAACAGGCAAAGTATGGTAAAAAAATTATTAAGCGAAGCTTTAGGAAAAATCTGAATGTCTAGCTTACTGGGAAGATTTTTTTACAATGTGCATATATACGTTTGGTACTAATGATATGATAGATTTGGTTTCAGAGATTTACATGAAAACGGTTATTGAGAAAAAAAACAAACTCGTAGTTCAACTATAATCATGCCAATCTTCACATTCAACTCTTGACTGATGCCATTGTTGTGTATTCCTCCAGATTGACATAAATGGTTATGGCTGTGTTCTTGTGAAATGTTGAAGAGGTGTGTAAAATCTGATTGAGTCGGCAGAAGTAATTGCTTTCACTATGTTTTTAGGAAATGTATAGGCATAGTAGAATCGTTGCTTACGAAAGAGTTCCTTCGTTTTTTATATGATGAAATAAGGTTGAAAGAAAAGACCTCATTAGGAGGGGACTGTCACTTCTAAAGAGGGAGAGGATTCTTTGATGATCCAACGCTGTAGCTGCTGTGATCGTTGGCAGTAGTGGTCACATTGGATAGTAGGATATTGTTTATCAAGCTGATTTTCGTGCTTTCGTCCGGAGTCTTCAAAAAAAAATTCACGTAATTTCTAGCCAAAAATACAGTATTGCTCTATCCCCATCTAATATCAATCACTTTGCGGTTTACAAATTGTCTTGTTGGTTCGTCCTCTTCTCTAAGCTGCTCTTTACCGCAAGACAGTATTCGACATGATCTTGGGATGAGGATCTACCCAAGTGGTGTTGTCATTGACATTATATCAATTTCACTTTTAATAGAACAATTTCTCAAGTTTTCGTCATATCCATGATGTTTAGCAGAAATGATTGCCCAAGCTATTGATGCCGAGAAAATAACATTATAGCAGCCTCAATTATAACCCCCTCTTTTAAACTGAAAATTTTTCTATTATATTTCTCAATTACGTACTCAACATTTGAAATTTTTTATTCGGACCTAAGAATTTGGCTGGTTATGCTAAATGTGGGCTGATTCAAGGTAATAAAACCGATAAATTCACCTTTGAACAGAATCGTATCACAATATAAGCACAGGGGCATAATATTGTTGGCTTTCCTTATTTTCGACTGATCAGAGCGCAGAGGTTGCTTTCCATCAGTTAAAGGTTTTTAAAGCGAATACTTTTTTGTATGTGATCACAGAAACAAAGCATCGCCAGGCCCATCTGTTTTGAACGATCCTCCATACGAAACTACTTTTAGCCTACAATCATGGTCAACTTTTGCTGGGGAAATTTACCTTACGTGGTGCTTGTAAGCACCATAAAACCAAAGGGAGTGAGTTATGGTTGAAATAAAACGGATTTAGCTTGGTTTTGTTTTTCTCTTGTGGTAACCTAAAATTTGATGGCTTAGGAGAATTCATAATGTCATAACAATGGTATTCATATGTGTCCAGTGGATTATAAAAACCCCGGAATGTTCTATGCGCATCTGCTGTTAAGGGCATTTTCAATGCGTGGTTATGTTAAGCTGAGAAGAAAAAACAAAAGCAGAACTTTCAGTTCCGTTCATTGTTAAAGTCACGATTCTCTTTCTCACTTATTTCGTTAAATACTGCTTTCATAAATTTGTTCAGTTTATTTTATGTTACTCGGTTCCTAATTCTCAGGTTATGCGCGTTTCAGACGATTAGGTCGTGAGGGCCGCTGAAATGGTGTAAATGTACGATATCTGAGTAGCCACTTATCGCTGAGAAAAGCGAAGCCATTGCATCTAGTTGAATAAGACTGCATCGATACCAGGATCATCTATATGATCCCAAAGGTCCCCAAGCTTTCCATTAAAGCATACAGTAGTGCTCCAAATAGAGACATGCTGCGAAGTTTTACCTCTAATAGATTTGATTTCTATTTGTGATACACTAATTCGTAATTTGTAATTTGAAGGAGCTTATTATAACAATACTCGTTGTATCTGCCGATTAGCTTATATCAAAGTGGTAGTACAACAAATTATTTTCTCTGATATCATAGGGCGTCCTTATTGGCTTCAGAGGCCGTTTTTGGTCCCTCATTGCCGGTGATGTTCAGCAAGCGCGCAAACTCGCAAATCTTTCGTTGGGCGCTGTCGGTTCGTGTGTGACACATGGTGTGCTCGACGAGAGATTTATGTATTTGCTAGTTGGCCCCACAACACCGAAGAACTCTTGAAATTCCTTCATCCCAGTGGCCCTTAGTATCGATCTAAAGTTAATCGGTTTTCGAGACTTTGAGCAACATACATTCCGGAACTTTGCCCGAATGGTTTTTTTTGGGCAGTTTCGTAGCAAGAACAGGGTGATTTAGCTAAACTGGTATTGACTAAGTACAAGAAATCGATTGAGCTGGCTCAATATGGAGCTTTAAGATATTGTGACAATTTTATTAAGCGGTGTTACGGCTCAAGTGATTTTATTAACTCATAAATCAGCATATGGAGGACGTAGAAACTTTATTTCAAGAAAGTAGCGTAGTGAGTGTTCTTTCTGTGGAATATTCTGCTACTTTACTATGACACATTTGTGGTGGTCATGTATGGTTCGTGAGAGCCCTCAATGTAATGTTGCACTTTTGAGAGGAATTAGAGTGGTCGAAAAGAAAGAATCTTTCGATGTTTTATGCCATTCCATATTTTTCATTCACTTTATGATGTCTTACACTAATACCTAGCTTGTACTTGTCGGAAATGCTGACGATTTTTTAGGACTTCTGACGAGATCATCAACGAAGTAGAAGGAGGATTTACATTATCGTAACAAACTTGTTGATGACAGACGAATACGTTGTACAAACGTACGTGACTCCAACAACTAAACAAGTCGTGATTTAGAATTATTCCATCGCCATTTGTGATGATGTTTTTCTCAAGACGTTACTCTCGATCTCTCTAATCATGTTTTGCAAATGATATGCAAAGCTGGTTGCTCTAGGCGAGGGACGAGGAGTCCAATTGTATAATTTGAGTGAGAAATTTCTTATGTTCACAGTGACATCAAACACTTTGAAACGATAGAGATGTGATTTTTCGAATGATTTTCCAGAATCGTTGAAGAGTTCCATTAGTTGCAACCAGCTTTTCTGTGTGGTTCATTTCCCTTAGCCTATGATGAAAATTGTATAGAGAAAATATCTCTTACAACTGTGAATGTGAAACGTCAATGCTTTGTAAAAACCAATAAACAGGTTCTTATTTCATTTACTGTCTATCGTTTTCTCCAAACAGAGTACAATGTGAGATACAATCATAATAACGCTGAGATACGAGTAAAACTTATGTGGGCTTCGAATCTACGAATATCTTTCCCAGAAGCTATCACGTGCTATCCGTTCCACCAACAGAAGTCCTACGTCTTCTTTCGGTTATAATTTGACCCAAATCGATCCTATCAGCAGTCAACCATCAGCGTGAGCCTTCAGAAGAAGTAGTATCGAGTTCGGGTTTCACTCAGTGTTACGAGTTTCACTCTTATCTCAGCATTCTCGAGATAATAAAGATCTGTTGACCAAGAAGACTCACAGTGCAATAGCGATTTCCTCACAGACACTCGACTCAAATCACTGTGTGCCAGAAGAATGCGAAGCCGATGAGAGTAGCCACAATAAGTATTTGTTGAGATGAAGTTTTAGCTAACGCGGTAAACTATTGCTTGTGTATATTCATCTGTAGCCGAATACTTGGGGCCACTGATGAATGCCGAAAGCTTCAATTTGTATATCAAAGAAATTGTAGATGGAAATCGCTTATCAACACAGCTGTAACGCTCTGAAAATCGATGGACATCAAATGTACTTTTTTTGTTCGAAGTGGAATTCAACAAATAAAAGTTCACATACTTGTGGTCTTGCGCCAGGCTGGGAGAACTCCGCTACGCTTTCATTCTCCATGATTCTCAGCTTTGAAAAGGACAGTTATTTTCACGAAAGAGTTCTGAGAAGAACTCTACTTTTCTAGGATTAACCTTATCTCATAAGACAAGGTGTTGCTGTAGAAGATGACTGAAATATCCTGGTTTATAAACAACAAGGCGGGCTTAGATTTCGTGCTTGTCTATTTGAGATAATCATTGTAATATTAGACGAACGATTGTCATGTAAATATATGAATAGTAACAAAGGGAACTGTTCACTTGAGCAGCAATCTACATTCGTAATGGCTACTGTTGCGAATTTGCAGATGTATACAAGTATAAATATGATGGAAACCTCAACTACCGAGGACTACGCAGAGGGCTTCAACTTGATAGAGCTCAGTAGTAAGTTGAAGCTGCTTTCATAATATAGGAAAGCATCAAGGTTGAAAAGATGAATTTTCTGCTTGTGCCAGAAGAAACTTTTTTTTGTTTGCAGCTCATAATAAAACTTTTGATATGAGGAACGTACTTTCAGGCTTATAATATAAAGTTCTTGAAATTTGTTTTTAAAGTCATCAAATTCACGTACGAGTGTTTTCTAGAGATTTCATAACTATCTCGTTTTTTGGTATAAAATTAGTTCTATATGGAAACAGCAGATAATACATCAACTTAATCTAAGTCGCACAGTAAATTATGCTTATAATCAAAAACAATACCTTCACAGGGTTATGTGATTTTCGTGGAAAACATAAAATGCCGTACCCATGGATTAAACTTGGGTGATAGTAATATTATGAAAATGAGATTGAAGACTTAGAAAGCGAAAAAACAAAATACGATCGAATGTTTTTTTTCGCGTACGCGACTCAGCTGTCGCACGCGACGTTGTCGCTAAGTCGTAAATTAACGGACGCAACTCGGTTGTATATCGTCAGCAAGACAGATCAGTGGCGTCAGTGAATGTCATGAATGACGACGACAAGATTCGCTTAATTGAGCTTGATAGATCGTGCTGCTGCTGCTGAGTTATAACTATGATCACTTTGTGAATAGAGACGGAATTGGCCATCGTCGAATATCGCGATTCGAAAAATGATTAGTCAGCGCCTTTCTAAGCTATGAGATCTTTTTTTTCCATATTCTTCTTTAATTCTGATATATGATAAGGAATTGTCAAAGATATCAAACCACCCCTCGCGAGAGTATGCATAACGTAGAGAAAAGTGAATGAGTGATCGGGCAGATAGGTAGTTACAGATTATCACAAAATAACGAGAAAGCGCACGAATTTCTGCTGATGCTGTCAATCATCAGGATGAAGCAATGAGGGTCCTTGTTATAATGTTCTACTATTACAACCCAAATTTGCAGCACGATAACTGAATATCTATGATCACGATAGAGAAGCTTATTATATTAACATAGAAATTTATAGAATACAGCTCAAAACCTGACGACTAATCGATAGTCAATAAATAAAGACTGTAAATCGTTGCTGCGGAAAATGGTCGATGAATAGATCGATCTGATGATAAGTCAGCAACAGGTTACGGTGGCCGAACTGGCTACATCGACGTGAAAATGACCAATACCGTTGACACTTGGATTTTTTTTTGTTATATTCACTTATTAGTCTATCTTGTTACCTCTATGGATATATGCCGACAGTTTTCTCGCTTTGATACGCCCTTACAAAGAATTGATTGCGTTTTGCTTTTTCTACTCTACAATTCCAATGATATTATTTTCCGTAAGAATGTTGATTTCCGTACCGTAAACGATCGATGGACGACTTCCAGACGAACGGTCTGTTTCTTTACAGTTACGGCTTCTATCGATTATTCGCTTGAGCACTGAATTACTCATTCACATAATTCTTGTCCTCAAAAGGAAAGAAGCCATGAGCACTTGTAAAATCGAAGAAAAAGCATGGCCTCTATTTTCTATTGGCGATGCTCACCAAAATCTGATGATATTAAGTAAATATAATCATCGAAAACATAAACTGATGCTAGAAGTAGTAGTAGTAATGTAAATAGTCGGTGCTTAAAATAACATCTCGTACTACCTCGTTATTTTTAACTCATTCAATTTGGTCACCTCAAGTGATTTTTTGTATAGGAAGAAGAAGTAATGTCAAGAATTGTAAGATCATATAGCCTATGATTATGAGAGCACATGATGTGATTCAGAGATACCTTGCCTCACACACGTTGCCTTGGAATCATTTCCACGTCAGTGGCTCATCAAGACTTTCATCATTCCAGAGACGGGTGCTACCAGACTATTTGAATAACTCTTAATAAATCGTGGTAGTCGGCCGCAAGGCACTGTCTGCACCAAAATCCCATTCAGTCACCTCTTACATTGCTTGAGTGAAACGCATAGTACATCCTCCACAGAGTGATGATCGCTAAAAGCTTTATCCAAATTGATTTTTCGTAAGCTATACTCATACTTGCAGCTTCTATTGTGAAATATTTCACTTATACATAAGAGAATTAAGTGGTGTGCAAAGTACGACCCCAGACTTGGGTCGTACACACGTTTCACCCATACCGTGGACGTCCATACAAAATACTTCCAAAAATTCATATATACATTGGTTGGAAGACAAGCGACTTCTATTTAGATGTGATGTTGGTGAATGGACTTTCATTTGATTCTTTATTCGTCACATTTTTACTCGGCGCTTTTTCTAGTGATTATGATCTTTTCTGGCAAGTAACCAGTAATGACCCAGAAATGGGATTTTTGATTTCGAAAGAGCAACAGAAAAGGACACGACCAAGATTGTATACGGTAGCTGAACATTCCACAATGTTGCGAATATTGCCGACGAACGTTCCACGAATCGTTGTACGAACCGTCATAAATCGTATTCTATCGACAAATGTTCATAATAAATCAGTTGTATGGTCGGCAAGCCGACGCCTGCAATACGCGTCAGCCGCTCTTCGCTACGATTTATGGCGGCGATTTCCAGTTTTTTTTTCCATTTCGTTTGTTTTTTTGTAGTGCACTATTTCTTCGGTGAAGTTTTAACGCCTGAGAGGTGTACGACATTCGAAGATAACTTAAGGTCTGCACGATTTTCCCCATTCCCCCTTTTTCTTCCTGCATACTTTCTCATCCGTTGAGGAGCTGCGACCTCAGCGATGAGGTCGCGTAGACAAGACGGTGATGACGTCCATCTAACGATTCAAATGGAATAAGAGAAAAGAAAAGGGAAAAAGGGAAATTGTTGAAGAATGATAGTCGGAGCGTAGTGATGAGTAGGTGAGAACATTGCAGATTGCAACAGAACACTATATGGTGTAATATAATCGACTCCATCGTGGGTATTTCAGCCAAGATGTCGGTGATACTGATGAGCAGAATGGTGTACATACATTACACTATTGAGTTTATAGAGATCCACTAGGGAATAATAAATCAGAATAAGGCTCACCTGAATAATCTTCTTCTTTCTGCTGCGGTGGGCTTTTTTTACAACTTCCACAAAAATTAATAAATACATCCATGTATACCTGTAAGACAGCAACTGTGTATACCGATGTCTGCTCCTAGAACCTTAATCTTCATCAATAACTGATTGGTTCGAGCTTTTTATCTTCAACAAGTCTTGGTTTTGCAGCAGAACACCTCGCCAAGTTATTTATCGGTGCATTTCAATTACATATCGGAATATGAATAGCTAGCTGTAACTAGATTTTTACGGTTCTTTTTACTTTCACTCTAATAACATCTAAGTACTTTTCTTGATTCTAATCGTTTCACTTCTCTCCTCTTTCGCAAAGCGTGGATAGAGTGGTATAAATGGTTACTAGTTATAGTCAAGCGGATCAGTGAGTAGCCAGGACCAAGATTCGTGTCTAAAAGTAAATTTCTTCGGCTCGCCAGCAGCGAACATTCATTTACTTCAAGTCGTTTTTAAAAGCACCTGGATATCTAAGGCAATACAAACTGACGACGATCGCTACATTTTAAATGACGGCCATATGTTATTTTTCGGGACGACAATCGCTTGGTATAAATCAAAAGCTGCGCCGCTCCCTCTCTTTCTCTCTCCCACACGCACACCGTCATGTCACATTTTCAATTTATCGCTGTGCGTACCACATTTCCGTTTCGAATACAAGGACGATACGAATTTTTTCATCATCACGACATTGTTAAGTCAACGTTAAGAAAGAGAACGGTACTTTGACAATATGATAATGCTATTGAAACCTCTCAAAAAGCTGATCTCAATGGATTCTAGATTTTGGCAAAATTTTCTCTCACGATTCACCAAGAGACTATAATTTGATCAGGAAATAGTAAAGCGTACATCTATAAAGCGATCAAACGATGTAATGTTACAACATCATGATGCTTCCTTAAACAGACAGTTCATAACTACTTACGAAACTTAAGTGATTAATATTTCTTTATAATTTACTGCAGCGAAGTTATGAGTACAAAACTGTCTAGAGCGTTGACACTAATTCGTGAGCAAATCAAAATACTGTGCGATAGGAAAAAAATGAGTCCCCAAAAAAAATTTGCTTTAATACACCATCTGATAAAATAGATGCACAAGCAAGCGAAAGCTCCCTGAATAAGTCTAGACAAGCTTGTGGAACATATTTTGGATCTAATCTAAGTTACTCAAATTTCTAAGCTTTTCCTATCAGATTCATCCTCCTTTTCAGATCATGCCAATTCACTTCAATTTTTGGATTGAAGTTTACAGCTCTGTGTTTATCTACCTCCCTTGGTCTCAGTACACAGTGATGGGGTAGTGGCTCCTAATCCCGTCATCGTCGCCGT
The DNA here is from genome assembly GCA_019055375.1 of Parelaphostrongylus tenuis. Classification (NCBI taxonomy): domain Eukaryota; kingdom Metazoa; phylum Nematoda; class Chromadorea; order Rhabditida; family Metastrongylidae; genus Parelaphostrongylus; species Parelaphostrongylus tenuis. The sequence goes on from JAHQIW010005005.1 coordinate 202,971, forward strand.
GGCCACGCCCTTGCGTTTGCTGATTGGTTGTCGCACAATTACAGTAATCGATTCTTCGCAATGCAGTCAATTAGGCAAAGAGATTTGCCCAAAACCTGCTATACTAGTGCTCATAAATAACGCTCGTTTATCTTAAAACTCAGAGATAATTCAAAATTTTGTAATAGAACTCCAGCTTTAATGGTGATACCTTGCACTAGGAACTAATCTTGAATTCGTTCGGATTTGTACGAAGTCAGATCTGATCTTAACCAGTAAAATAACTTTACTCTCATTCAGCAGATTTAGTTCGTTTTTTGAACTCCTTCTCGTTTGCACGCAGATGCAACTGCCATTATTCATGACAAATCGGCATTGTTTAATCATCATTGTAGTCGTCAACGAGTAGAAAATTAATGCTCTGTGATCCGCAACTATAAGTAGGACCCATATTTTTTTGGTTCTCAATTAGCAACTGATGCCTCTTCAGAAACCCTGTAAGAATAATGTGCGGGTCATTCGATCCATGTTTATCAAGGACGTGTTCCTTTAACAGGCTCATCCACATAAGGTAACCCAGGATGAGCTCTCATATCTATCGATTTTGTATTGAAATTTTTAATACTTCGAAAAATCGACTTTCTATCAACTTTGGTATCAAAGTCAATCATCTAATTATGAAGGAGTTTTATGACTTAGCTGCTTGAGCTGGAGTGAGCTGAGCCTTGCTTCTCTAAACTAGCGCCAGCTCAAACAGCTGAGCCTTTCATAATTGAAAATTATAGTTACAGCTACTATCATCTTGGCCGCCTGAAGTCATAAGACCTATGACTTCTATTTCTGAGCAAACATTGGGTTAGCTGCAGACTTTTTAATGCTGGAGCTCTCAAAGTGCTTCTTTGAGCTTGATGCTTGTGAACTCGTTAAAAAATACTGAGTGATATGCAAAACTCCTAACATTACGAGGGAATTGAACCACTGTTTTGAGTTTACCGAAGGTACGTATTAGTCACTACATTATGGAGACTGTGGCTAAGATCTCGACATATTTTTGCAGATCACAAAGAAATTTGATTTTATTCCGATTTACATGCAAGTTATTTGAGCCTTTTAGAAAATTTGCACAGTTATGGAGCAAATAGTTACGTTTTTTCGCAAGTAACATTGCCACGAAGCATTTCCATTTCAAGGATCTTGGTGAGCCACTAAAATATGAAACTTACATCTTGAATACGAAGTTTTGCACCTGAAACTCATTTTCGATCGTTGGTAGGTCTTATTGTAACTTCGGTGGACTTTTTTTTTACAGAAATTACCAATAGGAATTGGAAATTTGAATTGTGTTTCATTATGAAGTTGATATTTTAGCGTTACACGAACTTCGAAAATTGAGAAAGTAAGAGAAATACGGGGAAAGTGCGCTAACGCAAAGAAATTTTGACAAGTGAGAATACTTGAAACAAAGTCTGCCTTAAATAACAAGCGAAGTTTTTGAACCAAAAGACGGCGAGATAGCAGCGATCATAAAAATCCAACACTGTCACCCTAAGATTTTATGAACCGAATTTTTAATCATGTTTCAATGGAAGAAAAATGCAGTTTGAGAGAGATTTCTGTAACTATCGAATTGGACCAAGTACATTCGACTTAACAAAGTAGAGACATGCGAGAATTCAGAGGACTTTCAACGAAGCATAAAAAGTTCTTCCAATGAAGGCAATACGGTATCACGATCGAATTGGTAGCCGAAAAAGAGTGGACTGTGTGCAACATTATTCCAACAAAACGAGTTCCACGTTGTGTTTGCAGAAGACTTGAATCTCTTTTGACGACACTATCATGACAGAACGAAACTATCTAGCTCAGGACAGAATGACACAAAAGAAGTTATTTAATTTGATCTTTGCCATCTCATCAAGCAAATCTCAGTTGAAGCATCTTTGCCAATGAGAGTTTTCATGAAGATGATCTTCATGGCACTGATTTTCATTGGTATTTAGCAACACTTCTGCTATGGATTGTCGGACGTTTGACAACGGCTATTTTTTCCAGAAAAATGGCAACATTTTACCAAAAAAATATGGCAAATCATTTTACGAGAAGAAACTTCATATGACTGCTTTTAATACTTTTTTGTATAACTGGAATTTAGCTGCTTCTGTGGTTCTATGACCTTAAATTACTAAAAACTCGTACAGCATGATTTGTACAATGAAGCGGAATCCTCGCAATGAATCCTTGCTTTCAAATTTCTCCCTCATGTGGATAGAAAAACCTGAGAGACTTTACTTTGCTTTTTCTTAAACGACCCGTCCTTCACAACTACTGTGCAGATTCCAACACTTTTGCATTTGATTTGTCTCTTCGCATCCATCATAACCGAAGGTCCTCCAATTTGTGGGTTTAGCTAAAATTTGAGCAAATTTCGTCCGCCATAAATGTCGTTGAATGCTGGTCAAGACGATTGTTCCTGAAGTCTCGGATAGCCGAGCTAGAACGATGCAGCTTGGATTGCAGAGAGTAATTCCAAGTTGTTCCCGGCAATCCCTATCCCCAGATAAGTTCAACGTCGATTTCCCAACAGTAAATTGTTGAGAAGTTTGGTAACTCTTATCCAGAGACGTACTCGCAATTTTCGTTATTTTTACCACTACGCTACGTGCTACCGTTTATGCTACTGTTTGTGCACATTCCTAAACATTTTCGCAATGATAGGTGGAAGTTAATTTTATGCAACTAGTAGTCACACAAAATCCAGAACTCTTCTCGCCTTCCGAAAAACAGTCGCTTTTTTTAAATAACAGGTCCCTTGGCCGTAAATCAGCTTTCCTTCAGTTACCTTCATCTACTTTCTTTTAAATTTTGGCCGTTCTCAAACCTTCTCGTTGCGTTTCTGAAATAATTCAGATGTTGTTATTGGGAATCGTGAGTTCATAACTATTACCCATGATTTAAAATCATTTAAATAAAAAAACCTGAGTATTGAACGGTGACAACAAAAATAATCATATTTATTCTTTGACACATAAGAAGAAACTGTGGGAAAAATCACAATGTGGAAATGAAATGTGTAACGAAACATCAGAAACGAGTCAAGAAATGAAAAAATCGTAATACTACAAATAGGGCGAGAGATAGAGAGCAATAGCTGAAGAGTGCAAAGAGAGAGAGAGAGAGAGACAGGGAGAAAAAGGGAACGAAGAGGAAGAAAACAAAAGCGAGAGAGAGGACGAAAAAGAAAGGTGATAGAGTTTGAGAGAGAGATGAAGAGATGGAGAGAGGAAGAGTGAGAGAACGAAATGATCGATCAAAATAGAATAATGCCGCCAAAACTATACGCCCGACTCGAATGTTAGACGTTCGACTCGGGAAAGTTCTCGTTCAAATAACGACAGCTCAAATATCTGCATATCTCAAGTTTTTACAGCAATTTTTATATTCTAATCTGTTTGTTGACTGTTGACACGCAGACATGCACACAGTAATACCCTGTGAAATGAAGAATAGTAAACGAAAGAGTAAATATGATCTGAAAAATAAAAAGTACCTTGTCTTATTAGAGAAAATATACCTTGTTTGGTGAGAGAACCTTGTTTCAAAGCGTACCCTGTGGGTATAAAGAACCAAACACACGACAGTAATAAGGGTGATAAGGAAAGGAGAAAAAAAGAACAAAACTCAATAAAATATGATCTAAAGTGAGAACGAAAAAAAGAAAAAAAATTAAAGCTTCATATCAGCACATTTGGAATGACAGTATACATAGAAGCAGTTACACGTGTAGGCCGAAAAAAGATGGTGATGAAGACCAAAGAAGACGAGACGGCGACAAAGAAGACTGCGGTAAGGACGGTGTGAAAGGAGAACATTAGAAGCCATCAGTTATTTTCGAAAAGCTCCATTGAACTTCGTGTATCGGATGCACATAGAGTGATAGGTGAACGGCTTTGAAGCGCTTTAGAAAATAATTTCAAAAAACATAATCTGTGCTCAGAACTGGTTCGACAGCAGAAAATTTCTTGGGAAACCCAAATGCGCAAACGGCAAGGGTCCCGTTGGGAACGGCATCATTTGAGGCGTGAGTGGCTTGTCCTGAAAGTCGATATATTGATTGTTGGATCGAGTATCTTTCCAGATTAGGTCAACAGTTAGTAGTGCATAAATAGATGCGTGTTTCATTAGTTTCCTCACAGGATATGAAAATAATATCTGAGTTATTATTTTTTAGTCAACCAGATCGCGGTAACTTAGCATAAATATTCTGATTAATTGTTGTATAATCCAGTCCATGGAGCAATACAACTACAGTCTGACTCATTTCGGCATAAAGGCAAAAAACGATAGCCTCTATACGTGACTAATGTTGATTGGTTAAAATAATGGGTGGATTGTGATTTTCTCAGTATTATCGCAAAAGTTAGACTATGGGTGAAGTTATTTAGTTTTAACGTCTGCATAACCACTTTCACAGGTCATAATTCAGATTGGTAGACTTTTTAGAGAATCTAAAACGCATAAGGTATGTGCAACTGTTTTCGAACACTTCTTAAATCCACTAAATCTGTGAGAGATAGAAAATTAAGAAAGAATGAAATCGTCTTTTCGGAGCAATTCTCGCGAATCGTAACACGATCTAAGAGTTTATAGATGTTTTCCGTAGAATTGCCACGGAAGAAACGAAGAGAAATTGGAAAATGACAATTTTGATTTGATTCGATCGTATTGCTCGTCATATTTCACCACAAGCACCTCATAAATTTCAATTCAGATGGCTGCCATATGCGCTCTGCTTCGCGATTCGCAACATTCGGTTCCGTCATCGTTCAAGGCATCTGTGCGAAAACTGCTTTTTTCCGAACAGATTTTTGACGAGTGATTTGTTCCATATTTTTTCCACGAAGGTCGCGTGAAGCGCCGCACGCGGTATCGCGCGTGATACAGTGGAGTTTTTACAATGATCAATGTCGAATAATTTGAGTTCATTGAGTATTTCTTACAGGCTTCACAAATAGGTATACTTATCGAGTCTAATGAGTTAATTACTTGTCGAGTATTCGATCTTTGAACGTGTGCCAAATCTTGCCACTTCTGTGAAGACCGTGTGGACTGATGAAATGCAGAGAGGCTCAAATATTCGGCATAGATTTCCAACAATATAAACTCCAACATTCTTTTTTGGAAGATGGATTTTTGACCGTGTCCCAATTAGAGGTCGGGGTGACTGCGGCCGAGTGGCTAGTAATGATTGGCGCTGTTCGATGCAGGATTCACCCCATCCACAGAACACTCTTTAGGTCTGGGTATTCTTAAGATTTCAAGGATATGTGTTTGACCAGTGAATCTTCAACGTTTGTGAAGAAGATGAATTCTTCAAACAAGAAGGAGACGAATCAAATATTTGAATTATCGCACGCGCACGGCACAAAAAGAGCTGTGATATGGACCAAATAAAGTGCAAAGTGAACTAGAGATTAAAAAAGATATTAGCAACTACGAAGAGGTCGTTATTATTGAAGGAAGACAGTGCTCAACATGAAGTTGTGAGCCCTTGAACACGTATTTTTCTCATAAAATTCGTCTTAATGATGTTTTTTATAGGAAACATATTACTATTGGCCAAGTTCATTACTTGACAATTTGTTAAGAAAAGGTTGCCGATTACGGTTAACAGGTGTTCATTTTTCATGAAATAGCGACATTCCTCAGGGCAGAGAACAGATAGTCATTAGGAAACCAATTTATTGATTGTTCTAGCAACAAAATAAGTGAAGAGAAAAAAAGCTATAAATCTGGGACTCACTTTATTCTCCTTTTTGTGCTTCATTCGCCTATTTTGAAACCATATCTTGACCTGAAAGTGCAAAAAAATACAAACGTGAAAATGTAGTTACATGTAGCTTTTGATATTTAATACGGTAGATTTTTGAGCAAACCTTAAATCTCTAGTCATTGTTCTACCTATTCCATTTTCAATACGTGATAACAACTGGGACGTATTTTGCTTTTATATCTTAGTACCTTATTTTGATATTTTACTTTTATACTTTAGTAGCTTATTTTGATATTTTACTTGTATATTTTAGTAGCTTATTTTGATCGTACAAATTCCGAAATCTCATCTCGAACAAAAAATCGTAATGGGTCTCACCTGCCGTTCAGTGAGCATCAACGAATGTGCAATTTCAATTCGCCGTTTCCTTGTCAAATACTTATTAAAATGGAATTCCTGTAAAAAAATTAGAATCAGGAATCTAACTTCATTTAGAATTTTACACACTTAGCGATTTTCTTGGAAAAAAGGAGGAGTTTTGAGTGGAAGAAACAAACTAGAAACGAAGTTTTTGATTTGTTAAGGCTACTATGAGCAAAAGTCATTCAAAAATACGCCTCTAATTTCGTAGACCTAAGGCTATCTATTATTTTGAAAAATTCTCATTAGAATCAAATTAAACTGCGAGAGTTGAAAAACAGTCTGAAACGATGTATTCAAAAAATCTTAGTAATCATTCATTTGTAGTTTCATGCTTTTGTTTTTGAATAGATGTTGCCATTCAAACTAAAAACCGGTTTCTAAGCGAGATTTTCGTAATTTGACACATTTTCTTTCTAATCGGAAAGTGTTTATGATTCATTGAACTGTGGTAAACAGAAAAATACCGTTTTGTGAGAATTTTTTCGGAGTAAAAAACCTCAAAACTACTGTAATACCTTTTCGAGTTCTAGTACTTGATTTCGAGTGTAAGCCGTCCGTTGTCGTTTCTCACCTCGTGAACCTCCTGAAATCCAGAAATAATGGTCTGATGCGATGAATTTAACAGAAACAAGCTCTACTCCCGCTCATTATCATCACGAAACAACTAGAAAAATACTTCACCCCTAATATCAAAAAGTTTTTTTTGCAGAATCTTCCCTAAATTTCATTAATTTTGTTTTGATATCTTCCCACCGTAGTCATTGATTTATCGATTTTTGAGGAATTTTATTGACCCCTTTAACATTTATTAAATAAGTGAATCCTTGATTTCTCCTTGTTATCCTAGAGAAGAAATGAACGAGCAAACGAAAGATTGATTTTTCTCGCTCCGTTCAAAGAGAGGAAGCGTCTGAATATGTCACACGTCGTCAGAGATTTATTTTCGCCAAATTGAATAGTTTTGCAACAGACACATTATTGATTGGGATGTCGGATACGGCAAGCCAACTACGACGTCAACAGCTGCAACATTAGAAGCAACAACAGCAACATCAGGAACAGCAGCAACATCGACGATAGTCGCGATGGAAAAGCAGCTTCTATCGTGGTTTTGGACGCTTCATGATTCACAGAGTTCTTTTTTGAATTTCTAACTCGTGGCCTGACTCAATGTTTTCTCAATGAGCAGACACGATGTTGTTAAGAAGAAAGTTTATTCAAACAATATGCATCGACGTTTTGGCAGATTTCGCCATTTTAAATTTGGAGAGGTCAAGTTAACTTACAGCCTATGACTCATAGGGTCGAGGTTCACAGAAAGTTGATCCTATTGATTACTGGCTGACTCGAAAATCCAAGTTCAAGTGAACAGAGGGAAAAGGAGAAAACTCGGATAACCGCCAGATTTCTACTGGAAAGAAACAGGTTTAGCATGTGTAAGATTGTCATTGACATCGATTATTCGGATGTCTAAATGTGCGATACTGCAAACAGTAAAGCCTTCCTAGGTCCTCCGTAATCATAGCTATTCTGGCATGGAATATCAGTGTCAACTGCTTCGCACTCACATTTAAAGTGGTTTATAGCACTTGGGTGAATTGATCATTACATCACATAGAAAAATTAAACCTGCCAATGCTACAATGTAGCGTCAAATTGAGATACCGATAATCCCGTATTGAGATGCTTAACCAGAAGTGATCGTATTTCCAGCCTTTTTCTAGTCAGAACGAATATTTACATGCTGAAATCAACTAAATTTTCTTCCTACATCTATTTTGCTTCTTTCTGAATCCAATGTGCAAATCGTGGTTCGACCATTGAACACATTCGGCCTTCAATACTGACTCGACCTTGTGTCCATCACATATGGACGTACACTTATACATAAATACACATTGATGCGTACATATTTATGTGTTATACATTTACACCTGAAGTCATCATGATCACATCCAGGGTTGAATTTTCTAATTTGACTCAGACTTCGGCCGGTGGTTTGGTAATTCCCGCGATACAAAGCGGCCAGTACCGGTGATGGATTGACAAGCCGCACATGCAAATTAATTGTGGAAGTGTGTGGGAATGCAGATGTTCGAATCGAACCACTTATTCGAGCGATCGTTTTGGTTCCAGCAGAGATCAGAAACCACGCAATTGCTTCATATTTGAGAGCAAAATGGTCTTCTTGGCAGAAGTATGCATTTCACTAGAGAGTGCTGCATTCTAATTAAATGTGGGAATTTTGAAGTTTTGTAGCTTCGATAGAAGAAAATAATGAACATGAGAACCCCAGTATGCCTGGTTTTAGGCTAAAAATTGTCTTGGTCAATTCAGCTCAAAAACTTCTGAATCAATCCAGTCCACTGTCTGCTCACATGCGGTGGTCATCTATTCTGCCACAGAGCTCTATTGTAATAAAAAACGCCTTGTCTAGTCGTTATAATGGATTGCAATTGTTTGGACCATACTAAAGAAGTTGCTCCTACCGCTTTGAGTTTCAAAACTTGTCACTTATTTTAATGATTCTGACGTTCACAGCAGCAGGGTAAGATGAGAACAACACTCAACAAGATATTCTATAATTGAATTCATCGATATATGTAAGGAATTAAGAAAGATTAAAGATGTTTTGCGAGAAATTTCCACTGAGTTTACAAAAATGTTTCACACCTATTATCAGACAGATACTACGACTACATTTACACTGAAACGAGTCGTAACGTTTCGCAGTACCGTAGTTTTTCGTGAGTATGAGAAAAAAAGAATGATTAATTTGATGTCTGACTGTCTAATCATAATATGAAAATGAACTCTAAACGGTCGTCTGTACTCTTGACCGTTTAGAACCCGTTATCGTTGTATTTTTCGTCCAGTCTATTCAAAGCACTACTAACTCATGAAAAGGTCCTCTTTCCTATGAATTTTGTTTTTAGTCAAGAACATAAAAAACGTTATTGAGGAAAATGAAATGTTGAAAGATTGAGACTTTTTGGCGATGCACTGCTAATAATCAGTGTTAGACTTATTTACCAATTATCAAAGCCTTAACTTCTAGAGTTGTTGCATGACAAGAGGCTAATTCGCACATTCAAAGTACATGGGAATGACCCTGATCCACACGAGAAATTCATTATGCTGCATTGTAGAAAGGAACTATGGCCTACTTTTAATTCGCTCAACAGATCAATTTAATAAAACCTTATGTTAACTGAGTTCGCCCCACAGACAAAGAGATAGATTTCTCTCGTTATTTCCACGATTTTCAGTTTCTTCACTTCGTTAAATAAGAAATGAATAATTTTTCAACGCATAGTGTGTAAAGTTGAACATCATACTAATAGTGAGGTGAAAGGTTGAGGCAAAAGTAAAAGAAGGGTGAGAGAAGAGCAAGAATAAATGCAATTAGGTAAATGTTATCGTAGTTTCAACAGTAAAGAAGAAGAAATTAGAGATTGAATTCGAAAACGTGAAGATTAATGGAATCTAGTTGAATGGGTGCGCACTGTGACCCATCGGTGAAGTCTTCTCATGGAAAACTATTAAAACATTTAAAAATACGCTTACATTGACAAGATGATTCTGTCCTAGAAGAGAGACGAGAGCTTGCAGATCAGAAACCTAACCTTGTAAAGCTGCCGATAGTAATGAAACAAGGTAAAAGACACCTGGTACTGACCAATCCTCTGTAGATTCACTATGCATTGGAGCCTATTCACACTCCTGTAAAGATGATTGAATGTACGCTTCACCTATCAGTACCCTACTGATGGGCCAAATCAGTGTTTTTATCTCCTAATTCGAGTATGATTTCGATTTGTGTACTCTGCTTAGATGGAGAACTAACCAGAGCTGTGAACGAGTTTAGAGGATAGTTACAAGCTGTAGATTGTCGCGAATGCCAAGGAATAATGTCCGCAGAGTTTTCTAATGATACTCTTGACTTTTCCACTTAATTTTCCTTTCGAACATGCTACTATTCCGAAATTCATTGCCTTTTCTTATTATATCGAGTATTGTCATCGAGCGCTTGTTGAGTGAAAAATGATGCCGAGCAGCAATATTATGTGGTAAAAGAAGAATTAATGGATTTTGTGACAGACGATTGATCGACTAGCGACGGCATCATCATGACGACGAATTAACGACGTGTACAGAGCACCTGTCTTCTTAATGTAGCAATCATTGTCGTCTCAGTAACTAACGTATTTGTTAGGTATCGAACGTTAAAAAATAATGATTATCATCATCAGGTCTTACGTTTTGTTCCTATCTCAGTACTCATATGTTCATGGCTTATAGTTCACCCGTGCTTGTCAGTTGAATAAAAATTAGGTAGAAAATAGAATTTCAAAAATCTTATTCGAACCACGGCTTCGCTTTAGCTGAAATCACGCCGAATTATGTTCCCTAAATCAGTCCTGTCAAAGGGTGTTTGCTGATTGATACCGATTTGATTGAAAGATGGTTAAGAGAAAGTCAGGGAGAAGGGTTCAATGGTGTAGTAGAGAACGTAGAGTGCCACAAAAAAGGTGGACGCAGGTTCTCATCTCAAGCTCTACATTCTGCTCCATTCTCAAAGCTCTGTGATGATACTCTATTACTGTTTCATGTGTGGTCCTGTTCCTCTTATAGGGTGCTAGTTTAGAATTCACGAGATTACAAGTTCTGTAAGCGATCTAGTCCAGATACGAAAATATTCCACAATGTTAGGTTGGTACTACCAAGCGCGATAGTTTATAAATTATGCACTATCATCGCTTTTTTTCTGCCTTATAGACGCAGTTTTCAGCGCTGATACCGGTTCGTACGGTAGATATCCAACTGCGCTCTTGTTGTAAATGATTCGCAAGATTTATGAACAGCAAAAAAAAAATTGGATGTTTTCGAACTTGCTTTCGTCTTGAGCAGTTTTATGTGATGTGCTCAAACCATGTTATTTTGCTCCCCAATAATCACTAAATAATGACGAATGATCAGTTGAAATGAAAACGAAGGTCTAATATTCGCGCAGTAATGTAGGAGTTATGTGGCGTAGTGGTTAGAGGTGCTTTGCGTCGAACACAAGATCGATGATTCGATCTCGCGTCCATGGCTCACCAAAACTTCCATCTTTTCGAGATCGGTAAATTGGTACCAGACTAGCCCGAGAGTTAAGCAGTAGTGACTTGATACATCGTTAGGCCATCGCAAGTCATTGTAAAAGCCAGATAGGCATTCACTCACCTCAAAGGGGGTTAAATTGAAGACGAATGCGTAGCGCATCCTTCAGGGATTGATCAACGCCGAGAGCTTTGTCCTTCATTTAATGTCAGACGCACAAAGGTTAAACCAATTGTATAACAGTTTGAATTGCACGAGTTCTTTATGTGGCAAAAAACATTTATATATGTAATTCAACTGAATCATGGGCTTGTAGCGGTGTTGCGGCCTGCCTAAGTGCTTGAAGTGGTGGTTTTGTAGTTCTTCCGAATCCTGATTAGTACGATGTCTAAACCACCCGAGTCATACGGCAATGTCAAAATAAGGGGCGGCTTTTTTTCCTTGTCAAACATTTATCTCGGAAATCGTGTATAACGGTAATTGAGTGTTCCACCGCATATTTCGAACAACATTTGTATGAAAGTCTGTTGAATAGGTAAAACTTGAGTTTCAAAAGAATGAGCATTTTTTCCATCAGTAGATATATCTGTAGATGACAATTTGTTTGGCGATCATCGATCATTAATGTCTGAGTTTACAACCGTACACTACCGAGGTCGCGACGTCAGCCGGACCTTTGCATCGTTGACTTGCCGCCGACTGCCGCCGTCCGTAGTTGTGACATCGTACGGCACACGACTACTGTAAAATTGAAGAACTAAAACTCATCGACTTCTAATTCGAATATGCGCCTATCGAGTAGTCGAATACTCTGAATAGCCGAATAGTAGAGGAAAATGATAGATGGAGGTGCGTGATAACTCCAATGATAGCTTAGCGCACGTCATCAATCATCTGAGAAGATTGGGATTAGGAAAACTTCAGCGAACCAAAAAAATTTAAGATGATCCACATATTTTTGGTATACTTGGCTTTGCTATCCGTTCCTAGTTTGCGCATAGATATTCTCGAGGATGATATACTTCATATTAAGCGATTCCAGTTCAAAAAGCCTTGGGTACTTGGATTACCGTAAGAACTGCGAAAAATACCTTCAAGACATACTAGTCTATTAATAATTGTAATTTAATTGAAACTCCGAGTCAAAGGCTCAACAGAATATCTATTGTGCATCACTTGTATCGACTTGTAGGTAGCGAGCGCACAATGCTCAAAAGAAACCCGGAAGATCCGCGAATGTTCCTCAGAGAGCACCATTGATGTGGGTGATTCCTCAAAGTGCTGACTATCCCAGATCTGGTCCGATAGCTTCGAACTAGTCTGAAACCAGTTAATGTGATTTATAGCGACCTTTTCCCGCAGAAAAGAAAGATAGCCAGCTGCGAATTTGTTAGGTCCTATTTCCTTAGGTCAGATTCCTGTTGTTGTTGTCGTTGTGATTGTTTTGAATCTTCACATCATTGATTGCTAGAGCCATTTATTGATCACACTTTGGGTAATAAGTCATAACGGATACCTTGAATCCTCATTCATCCAAATTCTACCGCATGGAAAAATAGGCAATCTTTTCTCCCATTGGATCGCTTTTGTGTATGAAACGGATTTGGTGAATAGAAATCATAAATTTTCTTGCTTTAGTTAATGAGTGTGAGTTATTTATAGAGTTCCTATTGTAGAAGTGGAAAGAATCCCCTAGAAAATGAAAGGAATTCCCTATTCTTAGAATTATTTTCCACATTTTCCTCGATGTGCTCCTGATTTTTACAAAGATTTCTGATTGTTGGCAGAAAATTCCTGCACTTGACATGACCGATTTATTAAGTGACGGAGAGGAGCGGCAGCGAGGATTCGACCTCAAAGAAGCCGAGATCGATTACCTCGGGCGTGTTGTGACAGATTCGAGAGCGTATTACACAGTTTATCCGACACTTGTACATCGTCTACAGTATCTCGGACCTATTCTAATCGGCCGAACCTCAGCGATGGAGTTCTTCTTCTCGTTTTTATTCGACGTCAATCAGGTCAACTAGTGCAGAATTCTCCATAGAATCCAAATCCGATGCTGTCCACAAAAAAGCGACTGTTTCTCATTTGCACTTGATTGTTCAGACGAAATCAAAACGACTGGGACAACGTTCCAAAGCGTAATAGATTCATAAATCGAGAATTTTCTTTTTAAAACTAAAAATAGAATAAATTCTTTCACTGACAGCAAGCAACATCGCTTCAAAAAGCGTTCGCCGATCTCAAACAGTGTCTTGAGTGATATTCTTTACGATAAATACCTCTGAAGGACACACCAATTGAAACAAGCGCTTGCGTCAACGTACGCATAAATCGACGATTAGCTGGAGAGAGGGACGGGATTGTCAAGCGGCACGCGACGGATACTGTAGTCCAAATATAGCGCTGTGCACCGGAACATCACTAGATATTCCGAACGTCAGCAGGGTAATTAAACCCTTAATCAGTCTGCATCATGCTGAATTTTTTTAGTAGAGAAACATTAGGATATATTTATTACAAGTCAGTTGCGTTAAAATAATCAAACACTTCCGCTCATGAAAAGCCTGAGGTCGAAGCTATGAATGTACTCAAGGTTTAATTGTTTCAAATTTGGAAACAGTCAAACGGCTGATAAAATATCAGCATGCGGTTTTCTACGAGTTCTAACAATCTGTGAGATTCAGCGCTGTCATACAGTCTTACTGAGAACGATTTGATTAATGGCAGTCAGAAAAAACTGGAATAAAATGTCGAATTATTTGAATAAGCACGGCTCAAAAAGGCTCAGAGTAAAGAGAGCAGCGTGAAAGTCCTTCACATGATTCCTTTTTACAGCATCTTCTGTTCCACTATAAGTTTGCGAAATATGAGCCATCAAAGTTGGTTCAATTTTACAGCGCACCATAGCAAAGGATTTTTAGAATCTTAAAATTCAATTGAGAGGTATTATTTTCTTCAGTGTTGGTTAACAATGGATCCTTTGCTACGCAGATAGCATCAAGTGTATGCGTGCCTCCATATTGAGCCGGTCTCGTCAGCCTTGGACCTTCGGACTACGGTAGCTGGTTGGTGGGTATGTGTCGAAGCACCCCCGCCAGAAATAAATCACTGACCGGCCAAAATGGTTTCTTATGATCGCTACAATCAAACCCCCCTCTCCCACTAATCATGTTGGTCGAGTTGTTGAGACAAATCATCATTGTTATTAGTTTTGTTTTCAACAAATCTGTCGGCGATGTCACTTTCTGTCACTTCAAATTAACAAACCTTGGTATCACAAATGATCTAGCAATCCATTTTCGACTGAAGAACGACTCCACAATTCCAGAACCCTTTAAAAAACTGGGAAAACTGGGAAAATCTGTTTAAAGACATGAGGGCGAAGTGCTCACGTTAAGATCTCTCTAGTGTTCGCCGTAAACCCGACACACACTTAACAAGAAGATGAGCAGATTTTATTGCTTAAATAGATTATTTTCAATAATCGAGACATTCCACTGTGAATCGATTTTCGACGAACAACGAGCGTTGTCTTTGGTTATCACACACCAACGCTGAATGTCATAGTTTGCATGGCACCCTGATTGATTGAGACTCACTTAGAAGAAAACGTGGTCTATACACGCACACGTGATTACGGTAACTTTTAAATCAACAACAATGGCGAGGCAATGTACAGGCATACGAGTGGGTATCAATTCATGCATGAAAGATCTACCAGTCGCCTGGAATTACAATCGGAAAGCCGCATAGACGAGCCTCTAAAAAACTAGTATGTCCGCTCATGAATGTGTTCACTAGCACATTAGAAGAATCCAATTAAAACGGCTGAAAGAAGGAATCGATAATGAGAAGCTATAGGAGGTACTCAAAAGAGCCCATCGCTAATCTCAAGAACTACGGTATATCCAAAAAGACCAGAGACCGTGTGAAGTTTTTGGGAAATTCATAGAGTAAGGAAGATGGCTCTCTGAAATAATCGATATCCTGCTAGTATTAGTGTAAAATGATTGAAGTGGCTCTGGTATTGGCCCAGTGCTTACGTCTTTTCTTTATTTTTTCTTATTTAAAACCTATAATCGTTAAGGTCTAAAATTTAAGTGTTTAAGAGATGATTAATACGAGAACAAAATTGAGCCAAAAAAACTGCGATGAATGTGGTTGAGTAATAACGAGCGAATCAGATAAATGAGCGGGTATGACAAGAAATAACCTTCACCGGAGCTTGAATGAACCCTGGTCATCCATGGATAAACAGCGGCAACACCCGGCTTCTCTTCATCACCGTCTTTTTTCTCTTCTTTATCATCTTTTGCCCAATCCACTGATCGCTGTGTATAGCAGAGATTCTGCAACGTTTTGACATCAGAAAGAAGAAGAAGATAAAATGTCATTGAATAAATACATATCAAAAAGCATGTAATAGAGGTAATCTGGCAGCATAAGAAGAGATTCAAGCGCTGACAGTGGTTGAAAGTACGTTAACGCATAACAAACTGAGAAAAGTTTTTCTCATAATGGAAAAAAATTGTAGAAATTTCAAAGTATACGGATCAACACGTGGTTTTACTTTCCTTCTAAATACCAGAAATAGTCTGATTTTGTAAAAGCGATCTCAAAAGTATTGATGCTTCGCTAACACGTTTTAAAATATTTATGCTATTTTAGAGATATATCTGGCATTTTGATAGAGTTTTATTTTGAAAAACACCTTTACTGTGTGGAATTCGGTTCACTTGACAGTGTATTGAATTTCCTAAAGGTTGTAAATATCTAAGAGATTGTTACAATAACGTTGAGCGAAATTTCGACGTGTCTGAGTAAATTTATTGATTTCGCGAAGAAGTTCTCGGATGGGCTAGGAGCATAAACAGCATGAGGCCCGTTTTTTACTAATGGCAGGAATTTTTGAGAGAAAAGGTGATAACAATTACTTCATTATTTACACAATATCACAAAAAGAGGCTGGAAAGTTCTATTTAATTTTCCGCAACATTTTGTTCCATATTTGTTTGACGGTAGCGCTTTGAGTTACATATCAAGAGTGACAAGAACTATTTCTAGAATACCAAAGCAAGCCTGGAATATTCGAAAAAAACACACGGCGATCTGAATTGATTTATATCGAAATAGGTTGGAATAGGAACACGAAAGTCTACACAATGAAGTTTGTGATGCCACGTTCGTCTATTGATGGCCACTTCAGTCAGCACAACATGTAATGAAATCTAACAGCAGTGCCGAAGCTGTTCTAGTTGATTGTGGTCGCCTTCTACCACCATTAAGGATGGTGTACGTGGCAGTACCGACTAGTATTCTGCCAGTAGTTCTGGTGGTGTCGTGATGGGAATGGTGGTGGTAGTGGTTGTGGTGGAAGAGTCGTAAATCTAGGAGCAGCGCGGCCTGTGATTAATACGCTGTGCGTTCTCAGTGTGGCATCACCATCTGATCGTCGTTTCTCGTCAATGGTCGTTTATCATGCGGCACAATCTGCATCCACACAGCACACACGTACACACACACACACACACACACACACATACATACACACATATACACATATATACCCACACACAACACAGATACACACAGACGTGCGTATCATACACTGCTGATCTTTATGTTCCTGGTGATATGGATCCTGATGGTAATGGACTCGCGGAGGTTGTTCTACACCCCAGTGACAACACTGTCTATAAGTCGATCGGCTGCGGAATATGCCAAGGTTCCAAGTTTCTCTTCAAAATGATGAATCAACTCCTTGATTGCTAAGACAGTTTTCAGAAGATCTTCAAAAACAGTATCGTTGAGATTTTTTTCCAGTTAATAATTGGCCGGTTAGTGAAAACCGGTAAAGTTCCAAGATGATATGCAAAAACGGGAACGCAATGATCGATGCGCAGTATTGGATAATCTATCATTGAATCTCGATACAATCAGCAGGCGTGAAAGTTATTGGTAAAGTAAACTTGGTCAATACACTATTTATCATCATCATCTTCGTGGACTGAATGCGGTATTGATTAATTGACTAAAACGCAAATCAAAGTTCATATTGGTCAACTAAAGATGCAGCTGTTTATATGTCGCTTATTACACAACAAAAGTGCTAGGAGACTATGATCTAAGAAAGCGCTGAAGAGATATCGAGGAAGTGGTTCCGTGGAGAAAACTGAAAAATTCATGGTTTCGCCAACAACGTCAGCAAGACGTCAGAAGGCCAAATCATCAGAGGAAAAGAGATTCCTCAAAATGAGAAAAAATGCAAAAGAAGAACGATTGAAATGCTATCGCTTACCGAATCATGCGTGCCAGAAGTTCGATTTGTGAAGTTCGCATTTGACGCCACATTAGCGGATTGTGGGAAATATGTCGTAGCAGCGGATTGTGGCTGTTGTTGTTGTGCTTGTGACGGATCGTAGTAGAAGGCGCTTAGGCCGCTTAGGCCCTGTGTAGGCCCACCAGCAAACTCCGATGACGTCATAGGCACGACACACTTAACAAATCGCAGCTCATTAATCGGACTGTGTGCCGTCGCATCAATGGGCGGTGCAACGGCCGATTTCCGCCAACCGGCGATTGGCCGCTTCACCGCGAGGGCGTGGTCTATGCGCCCTCGTCAGTCCCGGATGATAAGCAGCCGTCAGATTAAGTGATAGTGATACGATATTGTGTCAAGAAGAAAAAAATGACTGGGTAGAAGAGTGAGGAAGAGAAAAATATGGGAAAAGTACGAATGGATGAGATCTTGACGAATAAAAAAAAACCACTAAGAAGAGGAAAATTCAGTTACTTCAAAGTTCTGACATAGAGTGATAGAGATACGATGTCGTGTTAAGAGGCAAAAAACAGCAGGGTAGCAGAGTAATGGAGGAAAGAATATAGGAAAAAGCACGAATGGACAAGAAATGACGAACAAAAAAACCAATAAGAGGATGAAAATTCAGTTATTTTGAAACTCCGACATAGGGTGATAGCGATACGATATCGTGTTGAGAGGATAAACGGGCGTGTAGGAGAGTTGAACAGAAAAAAGCATAGAAAAAGTACTGATTGATGAGAAATAATGGAGAAAAAAACAGTGAGAAGGAGAAAACTTTGTCAATTAAAACTTCGTGAAGACTTTCCGATAGTTTTTTTTATATAATGAACACTATTTCAATCATGAGCTTCATTTCCTTTGTCAACACGACGTTTTTAATTTGGCCAGAAGTTTGAAAAGTTATATACCACAGAAACTTTGATGGGGATTCTGTGTAGTTCACTGCAACACAGCCCCACTATTTTTGGGATCTCAATCCGTTTGTTTTTTAGCTGTCGGCTATGTCAATTTCTATGAGATTCTAGATGCCTAGAATGATTCAGTCCTTACTTGGAAGCTTACATTAGTATATTTTAGGTGAATGATTATTAGCATCAAGTGCAGAAAATATGGGAAAATAGTGAAGTTTATAAGTATTAGATGGATTCGGTAAGAGAAATTTGTTGCAGATGTTCATTTTCAAAGAAATAAAACTTAAAATGTTAGGGAAACTCTTCTATATGGAACGTAAGTCACTGGTATTTTCGTTACATTTGTGTGGAAAAGCTTTTGTAGTCGTGAAATTGCTTTCAGCTCAAACCGTTAGTATTACTATTGTTCTTGCTGGTTACAATATCATTATTATTTTTTCTGCAGTTACATGAATCGATGTAATTACTGTTTAGAGCAGTCTTTATAATATATCATCATTATCACTATTACAATACTGAGTCTTTTGTAACTTAAGACTATTTATGGTGTCCATAGTGTTTTTTTAATGATAGAAAATGTATTTCAATAAATTTTCGACCACTCAAAAAGCATTCCACTGAGTTATTCAGAAGTCAACTTGTGCTTGTGCCTTCCAATTATAAAAAAGCAGTTTGCTGCTTTCAATAAGAGTAAACTTCATCTAAAACAGGTGACTAGAATTCTGACACCTTCTCAGTTTGGTTAATTATTTATTTCACGATTGGAAAATCTAAGCGCTTTTCAGCCTACAAGTCTAATGAATCTATTTACTGCAATCAACACATTACTTCTTCGGTCAGTTCGTCTCAGAAAGTAGCTATGGAAGTGCTTGAAAAAGTAGCAGTAGTCACGCGACAGTCTTCTGATTGGTATGCTATTTTTAAAAGCCAGTGTTTCATGATCCAAGCCTTTTATTTTCTACAGTATTGGTCACGTAACGTTTGGTAGACCTGGTAGCACTGCATAATTGATCTCTATTCACTAATCACACTAATCATTGAAACTTTAGATAGGCACATAATAAAATTCTTGGTAAACTAGGTTCAATCCCCGTGCTTGTTCGGTGTAGCGACATCACTAGGGTGTTTGGGGTGATAATAATGGACGACCCACCTTATAGCAAAGTGAAGGTCATTACGATTTTTTCTCGAGCTGAGTTCATGAAATTTTTCTCCTTTACCATTCGTTCAAAACACGTTGCACTCATCTATTGACTGCTTGACTTCTAGACATGCTGAGATGTTTATGCATATCCTTTTCCACTTCCACTCAAATTTCTTATTTTTTCGCTAACTTCTAGATAATATCTATATTAGTAATGCGTTGTACCTAGACCTACCCCCTTAAGCTATTCTGAGCTACACCTTCGTAACTGCCGATGAACGCCAATCGCTCCAGAGCGTGCTCATGTTTGGGATTTCCATAAGCAATGCAGCATTCTAAGCAAAAATAGTGACATACAAATTTTCTAGGTTATCCTAGACAAAATACATATGATAAGTAGTTTCAAACAGTTTACGCTTCACCGTTCCGAAATTTAAACTTGTGAGTGGAAACATGCCCAAAGGTAATTCTTTACTTCATTTTTCTTCCATTTTTTATTGTGACTAAGTAGATGTTGCTTATTGAGGATTGGCAGAAAAAATAAAGGCCAGATTTGTCCTTAAAGTAGTTCACTGTCGAGAAAAAACATTTAATTTCAAAAAGGTTGAAACTTTTAAAAAGATTTATACCTCTCCATTTGACCGCTTTTTTTTTACAGATTCCGCCCAAACGAGAATAAACTTTTAAAAAGATTAACTAGGTGCTAGAAATTATCTAATAAATCTCATAGAAGAAAAAATACCACTTCAAGATTTTATCATTACAAAACTGGTCATCAAATGTCCCTGAGACACGGCTACTGCAAAATCACGACCGATCTCAATGCGCAAAATTCGGCAGTGTGCTAGGCGTCGGTTACTAATCGAAGTGACCAGCTGGATGGCTCTGCCGTTCCCTCGATTTCAAGCCGTTCAAGTCAAAGTTAATCTGGCTTTAGTCATGGTGCAATACATGTACTTGGTGGTTGCGAGTTGGTTATCTTGGCCTTTGGCGGCATGGAGATAAAAGGGGCCGCCAGTCGTGCCTCATCCATCCAACCACCCGCGTTCGCCGCCTCCACCGCTGATGTCGATGTCCATAGTGGAGGCCGCGCACGGATGGCAGGCAGTGTGGACCACCACGGCTGAGATATTTGTTAGTTCTTGGCACACACACCTACACATACGTATACACACATGCACACACACATGCGCATACACGAGCGCACACAACATATACACCCGTACATACACCCACCCGTATACACAAACATACGCATACATACACACATGCACAATACACACTTCACACTTATCCATCAACAAGCTCTATGTATATGGGCCGTCTGTTCTAAAACTCTTATCAATGCTTCTACATACTCGTAAATAAATATATATATATATATATTTATATTTATACAGCGCGCCTACATATACACATGGATCCGGTGGATCATATAGAACCTACAATAAATCATCTAACCGGGGCGTACATCACATCGTTTTGCGCTCACGCGCTGAATTTTCCACTCACGGTTTCGTTAATTAAAAAGGCGCTGCTAGTGATGCTACCGTAACCCAAACAGAATTGAATTTTTATAAAAATCACTGCATCGCAATAGAAGTTGGGATTCGTATGCATATAGTATCAACGAGAAGACAATAGCTTTTTTGAGAGCTTAGAAAAACTTTGCAGTTAGTGGTTATAACAAAAATAGAACCAAAAACGCTTACGAAACGGTGTATAAATTGATAAGATGCGATTTATTCCGGAAAATAACGGCGAATATTCATCAACTTATAGATGTTTTTAGCATATGTAAAGTTGAGATATTTCATTTTTCAATCACTGATTTATATTTGTTGAAGAATGCCCATAGATTCACTATCTCAATCTTTTTCCTTCAAGTTTTAATGTTTTACAAGCGAGTGGCAATCCTCTTCAAGTACTTGTTACCAAAAACTTGTTTCACATAGTTAGTGAAATACTCGCAGCGCCCCAAAAAAACACCGCTGAAAAACTGCTGGATCGTGCTAGGAATCACTTGAAATAAGTAATAAAGACGTTCAAAAAATCTATCGACAGCTACGATACAATTTCTTACACCAGTGTTGTGGCCTCTTTTGACTGAACTAGAATCTTTTTCTGAAGTCGGTACATCTGAGTGCTATCATCATGAAAAAGCAACGTAACCCAGTTTTACGGTTGAGGTAGAAATTGAGAGAGCATGCTTAGTCTTTAAAAACCGAATTGAGATACGAGGATCGGTTCGTATATATGCATGAGTGTACGCGTGCATATAAGTGTATCTACATGAATGTACATATGTCCAGATTATTTATTCATTTTTTGAGTCTATACATTTGGATACTTGTATGCTCATGAATTTTTTATGCGAATTTGACTGTTCATATGCATTGATATGTATATCAACTAAATTCCAGATTACCTCGACGGTATTTGAACAGATTGTATAATCAAAAGATCTATCTGTATACGCGGTTCCAGACCATAACTACCAAAGTTCAGTAGAGAGTTCTAAAGCGACATGGTTTATTGTCACTACTTCATTAGTTCGTACTGTGCTGGCGAGAAATTTTCTCCTCTTAGGGAGAAAACCATCAACTACGCAAGTGTGAAGAGTCTGGGTTTTGTGGTGGCAATTTTTCACTACAGAATAAACTACTGATTTTTTCCAGTTCAAAACTGCTGTCATAAATTTCTTCTTTTTGTTCTTAATGGTGAGATTTGAGCATAAATTTTCCTTGTCTATAGATAACTTTTTCCAGAGGCAAGAGAAACATTTTTTACTAATCTGAATTCAGTCAGCTTTGACTGTGATCGTATTTACTGTTTTTCTATCTTTTTCTATCTTATATGAGATCCACAGCGAATAAGTATGCTGAGAGAGCCTGCTGATTCTATTGTTCTTTTTAAATACTAGATTCCAATTTTTTAGTTGATTTATAGTTTCTCGAATTTAAAGTCTATTGAATAAAGTGAGCAAATCAGCACATAAAATCATAATCGCCTTATTATCGCTCGATTAAGTGAAATGACTGTTCTTCTCCCACAATACTTTATGCAGATGATTATTTACCACTAAATGCCAAAATTCTTTCTGAAATGCCGTTTGCTGCTTTTGTTTTAGGTTGTCTTTATTAAGTTTAAAAATATCACTAATATATATTGTAAACCGGCTTTCCTTTAAGCTCGGCATGAGCAATCAATCAAATTTTCTTTGCTGATTAAGCCTGTAGCAGTATTAACACTTCGTGCTAAATGCTTAATCAGCAAAGAAATAGGCTTAATCAACAAAGAAAATAGCACAAATATGATCGACAAATGCATATGTATATGGTTTCTTACAACGAGGTAAAATGAAACTTGCATTTAACGTTTTAATGAGTATCGAACACAAAGAGCAAAAAAGAAGACGTTGGGATTAGGGTAATACGGTATGGCTTAAGCTTCGTCTAAGTTCAGATTCACCAACGGACACTAGGTACTGCCTCTGGATCTACTGAAGAAAATCCACGGAGTGCTTTGCAATATTAGACATCGACCTCCTTGTAAAGGATAATTGCATACCCGAATTGTTGTTTCCTCTTTTCACTTTTGCAATTCTTAAACTCAATATTTTTTGAAATTGAATCAAACTATTCTGGTGTCAGAAATGCAGTCACCCTTCAAAATTCGAAAAGTCCTTACCTGATCAATTGTACATTGATGCTGTTGACTCTGATCGACTTCTATAACACTCAAGCCTTTGAGAGATTTCTGTACAAATGCCATAGCATTTTAGACCTTTTTTGAATATTGGAAATGAAGACAATTTTTTGATTATAGAAGTTTGTTGAGCGGGGCTCCCGCTACGTGGGATTTAGATATCGGGTTCGAAAATTACTGAGCTTTCCAAATATCAATTTTCAAAAATTTCTACCTGGTTGAAGAGAAAAGTAAATGTCGTCTATAGAGACCAGTATCAGACTAGAACGGTTTCACAGTAAATACTTTGCTCATAATATTCTAGACCACAGGCTGATTGAATTTATTAGGAAAGCTTGTAAAAAGAACTGCAGCCATCCCTTTCAATTAAGTCGTAGAAGGTCATAAGTATCCACGAGGCGACCTTGTTACTGACTATGGCCGCCCCGACAGTGACAAGGAGTTCTGATCCTAGAACTGGCGAAGGAAGGAGAAAAGGAAAGCATCTGTCAAAGAAACTTTATAGCAATCAATATTCTTCCAAAGAAACAAAAGTGGATCCGCTGTGGAGAAAAGAAGACAATGGACAAGTGAGGATGGCGGGCGATTCGATACTGGTAGAGCGCCAGCTGTTCCACTCAATCCACCATATCTCTGTTATGACTGGTGAAGCTTCTGTTGAACGTAAAACTGCAGAATGCAACTTATTCATGGAACTGACAGCTACTCATGAAGAAATGCTTGTAGCTAATTAAGTAGCTCATTCAATTTTAATTCAATTATGTTCAATTTCCAACGATGGGGGTTTACCCGTAGAAAACTATCATATGATTTTGACTTTGTAGTGAAAATGAGAATATTAAGACCAGATATTTCAAAAAAAAAAAAACTCCGTAAGCAAAGCGCATTTTTTCTCACTTGTTAGGACTGAAGTGCTCAGTAGGCATATTTATTTTCTAAATTAATGATTAATGAAAGTTAGAGATCTTCTGGAGTCCAATAAAAAGCAGGAAATTTAAGTAAGATTTGGAAAAGAAAAAGACGGTGAGACGGTTTCGAAGAGGAAGAGGAAAGGTGGAAAGTAAGAATGAGAAGAAGAACGCTCTTGAGTATGATGACGGTGATTATCTGCAACCACTGAATAGATAAGCGGAGAGAATTGTGGAAGAAAGACATGTTGTGAAAAGAAATCACAGCGCTTTTACATGAATATAAGTCTTCAAGTACAAAAAGTTAGCCCGAAAGAGAAAACTCTAATAGACGGATTTTCTGCGTAGATTTACTTTTGTATTATTGGCACTCTATTTGGAGAACAGATTCCTTATTAGAAGCAAAACATTAGATTACTCGTAAAATGATTCTTATGCCACAATAAATACTCTTGTCATATCGTTCCTAATATGAATAGCTTCCAGGAAAAAGCTCATTTGGAAAACTTCAAATATGCGTATTTTGAACCATAGATGAACTTGAAAATGTGATTTATTTCTTTGCATAGTCTGATTTTTCCTGATTTTGTCCACAACATCCAAGTGGATATGTTGCGTGCACGCCTATGACACCATACACATCCGTTCAGCACAAAAATATTGGAATCGCGTGCATGTGAAGTACATGAACTAAAAGGCTTCAAGGGGTGTGATCCGACAGTACTCGCAGGAGTTTTCCAAGTGAAAAATTCTAACTCGTTCTTAGGTTGGGAAGCCTTTTGGGTATGTCTCCGTAATCCCAAAATGGAGGAACACTTTGACCACGCTGTGGAGAACCCTCTTTCAAGCCACACCTTTTTTAACCTTTCATATGCCACAAAAGGATACTTTCTATGTCTTTCGGGCTATAGTGGTTTATTGAATAGCTCAAACGCACATTGGAAGGGTACCAGGAATAGTCATTCAATTACTCAATTTTCAGTAAATTCTGCTCGTCGAAACAGATTGCTCTTCTAACCTTTTCTGTGATTCTAAGTCAAAAAGTTTGCTAACAAAATAAGTGATTGACACTGCAATTCCACAGTTCAGTAAACCGCTATTAACTGATTTCAATCGTTTACATCACTAGGTCATAAAGGTTGGTCGCAAAGCGGTGGGCTTGGTGGTGAAGTGGTAGCACACACCTCCTGTAAGCGCGAAATGCGGGTTGAACTCCTGGCTGGAATAGGATTTCTGCATGTCATTCAGTCTTTTTAGACAAATATTTCGACATTCTACTACTGCTAAAAATTAGGTAAATTAAGGAAAGATAGGCTAACATCAGTGTTTGATCGTAAAAGCTCATTATCTCTGGACTGTTTTTTTTTTGCCGTCAAATGACGTCTCGCTCCCGGAGGTGCCACAAATTAACACAAATCTGAATGACATTCCTCTATGTATCAATTTTCAACACGAAATGCTCTCAAACAAAAAAATAGTGTTGTGTGACTAATCTAAGAATTTTCGTATAAAAAATTTTTTTCGAATGTATTCAATTACTTTCAATAATTTTTTTCCCACCATCATGTAAAGCAGTTCAACCTGTTGGTTGTGAACGCAAATAGCGCATTTTCACGTGGGGTATGTAAGTCAAATGAGAATTAGAAATTCCTGTACGAGTCTGCGCTGGACCTTCTTTCAATTGATGGGCTTTGTCTGACTAGTGTGTTATAGTATAACTTATCCTGAAGCAATGGTATCCTGTAAATACTCGTGGATCTGTATGGGTGGACTCAAATTATATTGCGGACGTCGAGATGACTAGATTGCCATAGGCAAATGACTGGAAACTAACTAGGAGCGTTGTCAATAAGAAGATAAGGTTTCGCCGAGAGTGGGAAGATTTGGGAGACTTGAGAAACTGTACATGTCAGTACCTGATGCCCTTATTACTCCCGATCTGCTCAAGAAATATCTGGTTTTCTTGTCCTTCAGACATGCGCATTTTTGAGAGTTGAAGAGCTTTTATTGGCTACCAAACTCTTATTTAAGTGCTCAAAAGATTATTGACAGTACCAGTCGCTAGATTGATCTTTCTTTTGTAGAAAATAATACATGCGTTCATAATCTTGTTCGCACAAAAAAGCCTCACCATCTCTTCCAACATCATTGTTCATTTCTCAGCTTGGCTAAATTTTTCATAATTTTTTCTAAAATTACCATTCAATGGATTTTGCTTATTACTTTTTTTTTCGAGTGATCGGATGACTGATTACAGGAATCGTTGCCATAAGGAGTCGCTGTGTTGAAAAATTTTTTTTCATATCCAAATGCAGCAGACTTTTGAGACCCGCAAAAGCGGTTAGTCATCCGTTGTAACAACCAGAGAATGCTCTAGCTTGCTTATTTGTGGTTATTAGAGCAAGGCCTCTTAGTCAACGTTCATCACTTCAACAAGAAAGTGTAACAAAACTTTAGGCTGAAATCAGATCGGCGATCAAACTCGATTGCTTGCTTATATCGAGTGGCAGTTGCAAGACAATGGATTGAATGTGAGAAGCACTAGCGCCTGCACATCCTCTGATGCCGGATTATTCTGAGAAAGTAGGTGTCCAGTTACTATTGTAGGAAGTAAATTAGCCCCGATGCCACAAACCCATGTTTTGCATTTTTTAGAATCTGTAATAAAGTGGAGAAATGTCTAGAGGAGTTGAAATAGGAGTTGAAATACTTATGAGTAGTTTAACATTTGTGGAATATATTCTTTAATATGTTATAGCTTCAAAAAAACCCCCTGTAGATTACAACAGAGTTAGTAACTAAGAAAGCTTTTCTTCTAATGGAATGAAACAAGAGTTTTCGAAAGAAAATTGTCCGTGGAGCCACACAAACTGACATACTTAGAGCATTTTGGAACAGCAACAACGAGCTGATCGAATGATGGTAGCAGCTCAAAAAAGTACTGAAAGCTCAAAATATTCAAGGTTTCGAGAGACGGAAATTTTCTGAGAAAAACCGGAAATCAGGTGAAGACGTTCGATCGATTGTCGATTGAATCGCATCGGCAAAAATTGCTTCGTGGTTCTGCGACAAGAACAGTAAAGATCTCTATCACGTAAGGTCGTAATTTTACGTTGACAGATTAGACTGAACGTATACTAATGATGATTGCACAACAACGTCACCACACAGACGAGACGGAGAACGAATGGGACCGATTAGATTACGGTGCTACGGTGTCGTCGCTCGCCACGACGGACTCCTCCGGAGACGGAGACGAACGAAGCTGCGATGTTGGCGCTCCGCCCAACCGCCTCCGTCGTGTGGTGAGCTCCGTCGCCTCGTCCAACAACACACCGTCAAAACACACAAGCTGAAATACCGTCCGATTTTCTTCTTTTTTTTTTCTTCTTCTTCTTTCTGCTCTCATTGTCATCCTCCGCTGTCGTTCATCTGTGTTGCCCGATAACTTTGTCTTTAGTGAAACTTTCTTCGAACACACGGAGATACGGTATAAATCAACAACCGTAATCTCTGTTGCAGAATTATTGAGTTACCTTATCTAAAATGAAGTCAAACTATTCGGAAAGTTTTACTTGTATGATATCCTGGAAGCGGCTGATAGCAATCGAATCAGTCGAGAAATCTCATCTTCATCCAAAATAATTAGCGCACTAGAATGTGAAATGATGTCTTGTAAGATTGTAAAATAACAGTGAAAATCTCTTCTACATGTAAGATTTCATTCTTATCTGAGCTTTAAAACCGAATATTTAATATCTTTCGATGGATCGCTTTCGAGTGACATTTGAATGCTTGAATTACTCAAAAAATAACTCTTGCGACATTTCAAAGTGAATGAAATAGTCAAAGCATCTAGAATCTCTGCAAGAACGTATTGTAATACTTCCTACAGATCGGAACATGTGCGAGATTAGACTAATCAATTTGCCTAAATTGATGTTGATATTTGAAACTTAAAAAACGAGTATACGATATGATGAAGAATAGTCGTGGCTAGTGAATATAGACACATGCTGTTCTAGAAGACCAATCTGACCCTTGGCCCTTTCGATAGACTTGCTATGGGTGGCGACATTGCATTGTTTTCGATAATCGGTAAATAACAAATTCTGAATGGTGAAAATTGGGATTTGAATAGCCGATATTGCAGTCGTTCAAAAAAGAATTTTCAATGAACATTCTTAAAAAGCTTTTTGCTATGTATCAAGATAAATAGAATGAATAAGCAAAGAAAGGAAAATAATTAGGTAGTTATTTGTACGGTTTTCTTGATTTTTCATCTACCTCAAATGGTGTTACATAAAAAAGCTTGGTCACTCATGGGTCAAAGAAGCACTAAAAGCAACGAAGTGGCGCAGTAGTAACTTTGTAATTCATCGTCGCACATATACGTTATATCTAATAAATTTCTTTTTACAATATACGTCTAGTATATAAAAAGGTCCCTACGGTGACATACCACAGAAGCAATTCCATTTTGGTACCATGTAAAAAGAAAAGCAGATTTCCTTGGTAAATTGAATCCTATCCAGAATACAAATATTTGGTGATGAGCATTTTATCCTAAGTCTACAATGCGTTTACTTTCAAGAAACTCTTTCTGAGTTGCAGATCTGTTGCTTTTTCAAATAAAACTCCTGTAAGCCTACCTTTTTCTACAAATCAAATTTACGAGATGACAAATTATTCATAATGAATAAATAGTTTGCTGGTGATCTGTAATATAGATTGTATGGAATGAGAAGAAGTACGATAACTCACAGATGGTGGACTGTCTTCTTCAAATCGTAACAAAATGTCTTAAGATATTTCTAAACTGACAATTTTGCAACTGTTATTGAGCCTTCTAAAACTCCACAGCATAGATACAATAGTTTTTTTTTTCTCATGTTATTCAGAGTACTTAGGATGTAAACTCACTACAGACGCCTAGACAATAATTAATGGTAATTGTTTTCTAATTTAATGTTTTCGAAAAATTGGTGGCTTACATAAACTCTTGGTTTGGCCTGAATTACAGTGAATGAGGTCATACCAGAAGGGAATCAAACGAGCTCGGGCTGTGATTGCAGTTATTGGAATAACAGTAACTCATGCTAATAGTTATTAAGTGGACTGAATCGAATATATCACACTTTCTCCTAACTATGTTTGATGTCGCTTCTTCTCATCACAATTTTGTGCTCAATTAACACGCAACGAATTGTCAATTGATCTAAAGAGGCGAAAAAATCTGCATGTTCTACTCAATCCTCATTATGCCGTAACTTTATAATTATTAACATGATCCCCTGCAGATCATCACAACCAGTATTCACAGAATAATAGTATATTTTATGAAATAGAGGATATATCAGAAAATATACAATGAAGATGAAGCACGGAGTTATAAGAGTGCAAATAAAAGGCTGAGTAGGGTAGTAAAGAGGATTCGGATTGGAAGGTAGAGCAAACTTAGAGGGAGTTTGTAATTTTGGATTGAAAGTTACTTGACCGCTCAAAAACAGCAGCGGCATTTCTCTGTCTTGTCATTTACATATACATAAAAAAATAATTAGAAGATTACTGCCCATATTTGAAAGGTGGAAACTTCGAAAAGTCATCAGAATATCGAAAAATTTTGCTTCCTACATTTTCAATCTCGTGTGAAAAACTCCAAAGAAATTTGAGAATTTCCAACAATATTGACTTACCTTGAAATAATGTTTTTGGTAATCACAAAATGCCTCTTTAAATCTTATCTCACCTGTAATATTATCTTTATTCTTCCGATAGCGTGTGTCTCATATATGGGACTCTGACTGCCGCGCTGCGTCTCGGATTATCGAAGCTTACTGTAATGGGTGCACGCTAGATACATACCTGACTTCTTATTCTGATTGCTTGATTATTCTAACAGCATATACGCCTGACAGATTCGCAATATTCTACGAAGAATTTACATTTGTAATAGCATACAATTCATAAAATCTCCTCACAACGTTGAACACTAACAGTTCCTGAAAAGGATCGCGGTGTACAGATACATCGTAGAATATAAAATTCTCCGCAATGTGCAATATCATTTTTAGCAGACAGTTGACTATGACATTGTTTAACAGGAAGCGCTAGGGTTGTTTAAGTTGAGAATAGTTTATTGCAGTCTCTTCAGTGACATCCCAAATTTTACTGACTATAAAACCTTCCTTAGTGGCGATAAGAGTCTAACATTTTATATAAAACTGCAACATTTTTATTCAATCACCCCGCCGGCCGCGTTGCGCGCTGGACGAAAAACGAACGTAGTAGCAAAAAGGTCAAACCTTTGAAACATTATATGAATTCCGTTGATTGAACAATACTAGTGCAAGAAAGCATAACCTGTCTGAATCTTTTATCTCAATCCATTTATGGGTTGTGGTGGGCGTGGCCAAGTGGCTTTGATGCTTGTCAGAGCGTTGGGGCCAGGCTATCCTCGAGATTGCAAGGATGCCTGCTCAACCAACATTTTACTACATTCAGGAAGCAGATGAACAAGAAAATGAATGTTAGATAGACCAGGATCCGTACAATGGAAAAGAGACTGTGGGATGGTTTGATTAAAAAATCCACTTTTTAGCCTTCGGGTACAGAGCCTTTTGAGGTTTCTTCAGAATTTCAGTGGTCAATCGATAGGTTTATGTCGAAATCAGTATTGGCTTTGACTTTCAAAAAAGCTTTATGAGTGCGCTGCAGCAACGAATATAGATTTGAATTACACGATCGGTATGCATTACTGCCTTTTTCGAATCACTCTGCGCGGCGATCTCAAAGCTGCCTTTGGAAAGGCTCAACTTTTGTTACCTATTTTGAATCTCCTCACAGTCTCCCAAAACATTCAAATTGTTTGTACTAAAATTCTAGAGAAAACGAGATCGGGCTTCTAGTTTTAACTTTAATTTCCAAGCAAGCCGCTACAAAGCTTCGGTAACACAAGCCTAGAAAGGCAAAATGTAGTCTTTCTTTGCTCTACCAGCGATCCATGAGAGTTACACTTCTTTGAAAAGATTTTTAAAAAAGAAACTGTAGTACTGAAATAACTGAACACTTACCAATCGGATGACCATCAAAGGCCGTAATAAAATGGAGGAGGGCTTTGTCTTCAAAAAGGTTGAAAAGGATTGAGATAGAAATTATGTACCGAAAAAACCATATGAACCATATGAGCCATGCAACTAAGCTATGATCTTGTTTCGTAAGATCCAGTTCTCCACAACTTATTTGAGTAGTATTTTTGTTCTGAAGGAGATAATGTAGTGAAAGCTGGTGATATCGAAGGCCTAGAGACTGTGTGGCGCAGTTAATAGAGGTGCTTTGAGATGCAAACATGTTAATGGTTCGAACCCGCTCTCAAAGCCACTAGTTCTTCCATAGCTACGGGTCGCGAAATTGCTGTCCAGTTTGCCTTGGAGAAAAACAGCATTGATCTGATAATCTCAGGCCACCGCCAGTAATTGTAAACGTTAGATTTGTTTCCATCATGATGCATAATGAGGTCGAGTGCTTAACGCATCCTCAGGAGCTGTTCAACGCAGAAAGCTCTATGTCTATCAGTCGCTATCACTACCTTTTCTACTATACTGCTTCTACCTTTGTCTAATTCACTTATTTGTTTGCATTCAATAATGTTATTTTTTCTAAAGCATAAAATTGATGTGAGCATCAGAAGACCTGTTGCCGTGGCGTGAAATAAAGGATAGACGGAAATAGTTTGGAACATGGAAACATTTTTTGGCTTAAGAAATCCGATCGTCATTAGCACAACTTAAATCTCAATGGTTTCAGTTTCATTTTCCGCATCGCTCCAAAGTACATCATAATCAGTTTGACAAAGTAGAAAAAGTGAATGGTAAAAATAAGACTTGATTCAGATGATCTGCGATAACCGATAATGCCATAGCCGGCCTCACCAGAATAATGTCGAATGTTTCCTTTCTATGTCTAGAGTGGATTCGAGACTACTTTGACAATGGTCTTTACCTGCATTACCGAAAATATGCATATTGGCAGCATGTCACAAAGTGATACCTGTGTTTTGCACAAGGGGGTCAAAATTCGAATTCGTTATTATCAGAATAGCGGCGAGTTGTGCCAGACATTGACGTACTAGTCTAAACATTGTTCATTAGTGTCTCTCCAACAGATTTCCCATTACGTAGGGGTGAAGCACAGCCGTTTCGAACCGAACGGGTTTGTGAAAAACGGCATCAAGTTAAGTACAGTGTGAATAGAAATTGCTACTATGCACTTTTTCATTACGCCAAAAAAATTCCCAGAAAAAAAAAGAAAGCGGTAGTGGATGATCAAGCAGATTTTTTTTAATATTCAACTGCTTTTGACGAAGCTTTTGCGTCAGGTGGGACCCGAACCCGCTTTTAACCTTGAGGCGCGTGCTCTAACTCTGGTATTGCCGAAGCCTGTTTTGCCACCATTCTTTCAATGCTACAACGTATCTATCAGTCATCAACCAACCGTGAACGGTTTGGCCGAGGTAGGCGAATTTGACATTGAATCAACTCACGCTGACGGATAATGGATATTGGATGATCAAGCACAACATTTTATATACCGCTTCCAGCGGTGGTATAAAGTTAGTGGAGTGCCGCCTAACGCAAAAGTTTTGCACATCACTGTACATCATTGGGTATAATGATAACATGATACCACCGCTAAAAGCGGTTAAATAAAAGGATTCTGTTTGATAATCTAATATCGAATACATGTCAGCGTAACTGTGCTCAAGGTTAGTAGCGACTACTCAGGGCAAACCGTTGAAGGTTGGTTGTTGACAATTAGATACTTTGTAGCGTAGAAAGATTGGTGACAGAACAGGCGTCGGTAGTGCAAGGAATAAGAGCACGCGCCCCCAGATATGGTGAGATGCGGTTCGAGTCCCGCGTGACTCGAAAGTTTTGCACATCACTCTGCATCATTGAGTATATGTAAAACGGTAGTGAGCCATCAAAAAGTGAGCGCATAGATTCTAAAAATTTTCAGTGCACTGTAGAGATGTTTGACAACTGTGCCAGTGTTATTTCATAGCATATACACTTTGCTTCAGATGTCAGGAAAGATTTTTGAATGAGGACATCACTGTGAAAAGAAAAAGATCATCTTCTACAAAGAAAGAGAATCTGAATTTCAGTGTCTCATTTCTAGAAAATATGGTAAAAATATGAAGCGATCAAAGGCGTCCTGTTAAATAAACGCGGTTGCTGATTCTTCCATCCCTCCAACGTCGACAAATTTGTGTAAGTTCTACCTGGAAAGATAGCAGCAGTAGTTTAATATATCAGCGCATCGGCCTGAAAGCCTAAGTCTAGCCTAAGCCTAAGCCTAATCATTTTATAAGCAAATTTGCTTTCAGATGCTTCTATGATGCTTGATTAAGTAGGAAATTACATGGAGCATCACTCAGCGATTGAACCTTTCGATACGACGTGTGCCATATGTGATATACAGTTTGCCGTTCCGCGTTTTTACTTACAAGAGCTTACCGCGCGCGCCCCCATACAAATCTGGTCTTTAATTGATCAAGTTACTTGATTATTCCTACTCTTATTTTGTTTGTCTTAATATTCTCACATCTTCATCTAGCAGCCCTTTAGAATCAATTCATATTCATTGTTAGTATACATTTTATACTTATTTCTTGCGACAATATGCACAAAAGCTTCCATAAAGGCAATAACAGCATACAATTGCATCGTAGCATATAGGTTTAATTTTTGGCAAACTATGTGCAAATAAATAACTGTTGTATTGTTCGATAGGAATCATTGCCATTTTTATCATTATCGGAAGCCTTATTGGGCCTCTTCAATGATATTCTCTTCTTTACTGATCACAAAAGCTCCTATAGTGGCCATAAAGGTTTGAATTTTTGCGAAACTACAACATTGAAATGAAAATGGGCCCCACCCGCAGATCGTGAGCGTCGCATGCCAGGCAAAAAAATCAACGTCGTACTGAAAAGATTAATCAAGACCGAAAGCTTTGCGCTTTGTTACTTATTGTGAAAAGCAAAAAGATAAGGCAGAAGTCAACATGAGCGGCATCATTTTGCTATTGATGAAGACGCATCCGATTAATCGTGGGAGGAAGGATCAGAATAGTCCCCCTTTTTTCACCTTGATTTCTGATGGAACGCATGACGAACCACTGCACTACCCAGCACTAGTCCTTCATAAAGGTAAATAAGAGATAAATCTCCTGTTTGAACGGAGTTGAAGCTCCATCAAACTGAATACATGAATTGTCACTGAGCATCTAAACCATGTGTCATGGCGAAAAACTCCATATGATTTACACCTGCGGTGAAGAACGTCAGGAAACTTATGTGAATGCGTTAAGCATACCGCTTCACAAGCAGTTCATCAATTTTTCACTGTTGATCCCATTACAGAAACCTCAAAAGACTGATATTCACATATGTCAAATGAGAAATCAATAAAATGATCAGTACCGTTTAAAAATGAATCAGAGAGATCGAGGCTGATGTCCATCGCATTCCAAAACAAATCGACAAAATCAAAGCACGCAGGTTAACAATCAAAAATCAGTTCTTATTCTGCAAGGTTTTGACGATGAAGACTAAGCTACTGGCCATCGCTTGCGACTTAAAAGCAAACACAAGCCGAAATTTGTTGGGCCGAATTGACGCGATGGCAAACCTAGCACTGAATATTCAGTGCGACAAACCATGCACATGAGAGCCTTAGAAACGAATTTTGACTCTTCAATTGTGTTTTGAGCTGTTGTAGAGCCGGTTCCTATTTACATTGAGCCTGGATGATTGGACTTTTTTGGTGCTGTACAAATTCGATGTGTTCACCTACGAGTAATGGAGCTTGTCCACCCAGCTCAGTTGCATTCCTAACCTACTAAGCTTGTAATTTCGAACGTTCCACCATAGTTGAATCCTTGAAAAAGTTCTTATTGTGTTATAAGAAATTCACATATATACATACATGAAGGATAAAAGGATAGAAGGACAAAGCTCTCGGCATTGATCAATTTCTGAGAGATGAGCCACGCATTCGTCTTCAATTTCTAACTTTGCTTGACGTGATTCGAATACATATGTGGCCTTTGCAATGACTCGCGATGGCCTCTCGCTGATTCGAATCAGTGCTGTTTATCCTTCCACACGAGTCTGATACCTGTCTGGTACAAATTTACCGACCCCGAAGGGGTGGATGGCTTGGTGAGCCATGAGTGCGAGATCAAACCACTGACCTCGTGTGCGACGCAGAGCACCCCTAACCACTGCGCCACATCCCACATATAAAATAAGCTTAAACAGATATGACTAAAAATTGTTTCAATGCTTTATAAGAGAGCCTGATGACTTTGAGGCCGAGTGGAACATCCATAGATGATAAATAGGAGACTATGTAGTGCCCAGTGGTATGTCTGCCCTGAGACGGTGGCTGATAGGCTTAATCTCTCAGTACAGTATGAAACAGTCGTGCACATTCCACATGCAGATATTTACATCTTTGGTCAAATTCATAGGTACATTTTCGTGCTTGCCCGTTGAATCCAGCACGTCTGTTTAGCCAAAGGCCTTCGAAGAAAAATAAAAAAAAACATCGAGGGCCATTGGTACTTCAATAAGATAAGCAAGCACAAATTTACTGCAAAAACACCCAGCGAGCTGATGAAGGTATGTTTTTTTCCAGAAAAGTTGAACTAATGGAGCCCGGTACTTAACGCTTTTCACCAATAACGAGCGAACACAGTTAACAGTGATGCCTCGGTGCGAGTTTGTTTTAGTGATTGCTGGCGAGATTACAGGCGATAAAGATGATAATCATGAAATAGAATAGAGATTTGAAACTTGTTCATTCATCTTAATAAAGTCCAACACTCTTGGCGCTGATAAATTCTTAAGGAATGCGTTATAAATTTGACTTCATTTAAATTCGACGCTACTGGAGGTGATCACATGCTTATCTGATCATTGTATTGACCTTCGGTGGCCTACTAAGGTTTCAAATCACTGTTGCTATCTCTCCAGACAACTCTGGTACCGATTTGTGGATTCCGACTGGATGTGAGGTGGGGAGCTCGAAAGGCGAGATTTAACCAAAAGTCACGTATATGTTGCAGAGTACCTCTAATCATTACTACACTTGTATTTCCTCTCCCCACTAATATGTTTTTACCACAACCTCTAACTGTATAGGATGAAAACCCGTCCACACTTCTTCTGAGTCGTACTAATCTACGACATGAAAATTGTCTCAAAAGGACTGCGAATTCTTATTGGAAATTCGATTCAGCCATGGAACATGCTCATATTAACATTCTAAATGATCGCCAGTTTTTTAAACGGGCAAAACGATTCCCTTCCCATCATAAGGTTCTGCTCGCGAGTGCGACAATTTCTAGTGCAGTTATATTTGATTGGGCTGGCCGCTTCAGAAGTCAAACTCTCTCCCAGGAAGGGGAAGACACTTCGATGTGGGTTATAATGATAATCAGTAAGCCAGTGAGTACATGCTGAAGAAAATATAGGCAAAACATCGACGTAGAGACTAACATAGGACAGAGATTACTGTCATTTTTTTCTGCTTTTTGTTGTGCCGCAAGACTTATGCCCTTGACAACCTGTCACTTTACAAGCTTTCGGGTTCCTCTATCACAAAACACTAGTCTTTGCGCAGCGTGATGAGTCTACAGTAGCTATTTGAAGGAACAAAATTGTTTGGTAAAGCTAAAGCGACACTCGACTGTTGAGAAAGTTTATTGGATATTGCAGCCTAATGTTCTTTTTTATTTATTCAGTCGAATATTGCAAAAGTGTGGCGAGATGGAAAAAATGAATGGGAAAATGAAGAGGAAGAAGAAAGGCAGGAGGAAGAAAAAATTCAACGGACGAAGAATGATTGCAGTCGCCGACGCTGCCGGATGGTGTACGTGATGGCGGAATATTTATGGAATCAAACAGAGGCGCTAGCGTGCCCAGCTACCGTAATCTCGCTGCTCACATGCAAATGACACAT
This sequence comes from Parelaphostrongylus tenuis, assembly GCA_019055375.1. Lineage (NCBI taxonomy): Eukaryota > Metazoa > Nematoda > Chromadorea > Rhabditida > Metastrongylidae > Parelaphostrongylus > Parelaphostrongylus tenuis. The sequence goes on from JAHQIW010005005.1 coordinate 240,276, forward strand.
TAATCAACGCTTACGAAATGAGCTCTTTTCGTTCAGGTTACTATCGATTTGGTCTCCAGCGCTAGTTGAGATAAAAATGGAGCATTTACTCTTTATAGCCTTGGATTCAGTAATGAGTGTAATAAACTGCAAATCTGTAAATTGTACTATCATAAATCTGTAGGGGCTGAAAACTCGAAGTTTTCATGATCTTTCGAGAAGAGTGTAAGGCCTGAAATGAATGCTCGTCGGACTGTTGAGATTCTGATTCTAAAACCTCTATTAAGATCAAACGAATCAAACGAATCATAAATATCTGACATGTCTCTTTTGAGTGTTTTCTTAAGACCATAGCTCAAATTTCAATATGCCAAATAATCATTTCTGAGCCACGCATGTCATGTGGTCTGTTGAAATGGGCTGACTTATAGAGCCCGATACACGTGCTTCGACCTTGCGGTCTAACCAGTCGGGTAGTTACCATTTCTCGTCTTTTGCCAAACCTGAGTGGGTGCTCCAGCCCCACACTAAGAGTTAGCGACGACGAACATTTACGCTCTATGTCCAGAGAAATTATCACCGAGCACAGAGTATTGAACACTCGATGGTCATGGCTAATATATTCAATATATCATACCTTTCTTTTTGAGTGTTTTCTTAAAACTACAGCTCAATTTTCAGTATGCCAAATAATCATTCTCGAGCCACGCATGTCATGTGGTCTGTTGAAAAAAGGGCTGACTTATAGAGCCCGATACACGTGTTTCGACCTTGCAGTCCGTCAGTCACTCGAAACGAAGGATATGATATATTGTATATACTAGCCAGGAGCAATCGAGTGTACAACACTCTGTGTTCGGTGATTATTTCACTGAACATAAAATGTAAAACGTTCGTCGTCGCTAACTCACTGGAGCACCCACACAGTATAGGCAAAAGACGAGAAAGGGTAACTGCCCGACTGACGAGACTGCAAGGTCGATACACGTGTATCGGGCTTTAAAAGTTAGCCCTTTTTCAACAGTCCACATGACATGTGTGGCTTAAGAATGATCATTTGGTATATACATATCTGATTTTGGTTTTTTTGACAGATTTATCGTGGTATACTCAAGTTGCAGAATGGGCTTTTCCCAGATCTCTTGCGCTGCGCTCCATCCCAGAATATCCTTCATTCGTTTCATCTTTTTCCAACTACCAATTCTTAACTGACAAGGCTGCGAGACTGTATGAGAACCAGCAGCGATTGAAGATCTGTAGCTTATTTTATGGTCGATATTTTGGAAACTGCTCATCGTAGCTTTAATTAAACTTCTGTAATAGATGTGTTCGAGGTTTTACACCTCTTCGCTTGCTTCTTGCCATTTATGATGAGTGGAAAGGCTCCTGTGTCGTGATTAGCCTTTTCCTACAAAATTATTTGATTGGCAGCCGGCCTAGAGCTGCTTAGCCTCAAAATCAATAAAAGGATGGGAAATCGTCAAAGGTGATTTATGAAAGCATCATAAATCGCGCCGCCTAGGTGACATCTGACGTAAAGGTACAGTTGACTTTGCCGAGTTCTTTTGTGAAAATGGACATTTCTTACATAACTAACAATCAATGAACTGTTTGTCAGATAACATCACAATTTCCAGCGGCTGCGAAGGTCCTGGTTCTAGCAGTAAAATGAGCAAATCGGTGAGTTATCAACACAAGTGAATTGCGTGCCACCTGAGAATTCTGCAAGGAGATCAGCGTTCGTTTGCACTTGCCATTTTCTTTTCTGCAAATCATATTCCTCAAAGGACAGAATCTTCTAACGTGTACTAGAAAATGAGCACTGCTGTGGAAATAAATCACGTAAGCGAGCAATTAATGACCAACACTTAGCTTTATATTTAAAAGTAATGTATCGTTGTCAATGAGATCTTGATGTGAGGCAATAGACTGATGTTTACCTTAACAATCTAAGAGAGCGAGAAATATCTTCGGTTATAGATCTAATTAAAAACTAGACGGGGTCGTTAAATTAAAATTCAATACTTAATGGAGGAAAATTAGATAATAAGGAGGCGCTAATATGTATCATCAACCGATCGGTTAGATCGACGAATAGTGAATTTTTCTCAAATTGCATCTCAAAATGAAGCCATCCAAACAGAATGCCGGTTCCATAACAACATTCGAATCGTAACAATTCATCCTCTATCGAGAAGATGCAGTCATTCTCTTGCTACAGAAGAAAGAAGATGACGGAAATAGTTTCCTCAATAGTAATAATATGAGAACCAAGCTGACTCTTAACAAAAAAAGGAAACTAATAACGGTATAGTAAAAACGCTGCTAGAACTAACTACTGCTCCACTGGAATTCAAAACCGTAGAATCAAATGAAGAAAAGAAATTATTCGAACTTTTCGCGAACGCGGGAAATTTTTCGTGGCGCGCACTGCGTCTATTCTCACACTGCGGACAAGGTGACTTTTGACAGTGGATAGTAGTTGTTCGATATGAAGGCAGTGAGCAGGTATGAATTTTACAGGATTGCAAAGAGGACTTTATTGTTCTATGTGATGAATGTAATGAATGAGTTATTTACTCTATGTTAGTATAGCGAAGACATTACTGTAAGCAATTAGAAGTGTTTTGCAACTCGTGTATGTTTATTTTAGTATATTTTATAAACTCATACCTCGTGTAATTAGAAAAAGATCATTTAAAAAGCTGAAAAGAAAGAGCAATCAATCAACACTCGAATGTCTGGTCATTGAACTCTCACAAAGACCGTTTTTCTTTTTTTAGAAATCGGAGTATGGAATAGTGCATCCAGCAAGCAATGCTCAGCACAGCATCTTTGATCTATAAGCTATCAACTTACTGTGAAATCTTTGATAAAAAAATTTGTATGCGCGAAAATGACGAAAGAAAACGCACATACTTAGATTTGTGCACGTGGCAGGGAAGAGGTTGGTTGAAGTTTTCTCTCTCCCCAAAAAAATTCCATTCATTTAGTCGGTTGGGTGTGCAATAGTTCTTTTTGGAAGGGAAAAAAGAGTATCGATCTATATTATAACGGAGAGGAAAAAATACGAAAAAATAGAGTTTTAAGCTTAACAAGCGCCGAAAACATTTTTTTATGATTTAATCGATTTACAGTGTAAGTTACAGTAACCCGGGCGACAGAAGGGTGAGTAGGCGGCGAAGCGGATGCAAATGCGGTGGTTACCGTAAGCAACTGTTCGTGGCGGGCCGGCTAGGCCATGTGTAATTAATTGCTAGTCATTAATTACGGGCATTGAAAGAACGACGTGACTCCGAAAGAAAACTCAAATATCAATCGAGACAACACAATTCACATCGTGTCGCCTTCGGCGAACACAAGAAGAACATCATCATCGAATGCGGAAGGAGAAAATTTCGTACAAATCAGCTTAGCACAAAAATTTTCATTGCCGCATCAGATCCATTGAAGTTCAGTTGCTTAATAGCTGCTTGATTTCTTAGTAAAAATGTTTTGAAGGCATTGTTGAGCAATGGAAATGCTCATGCATGCTTTTGAGATTTCGAGTTTTCCAGTATTTTCTCATATTTTTTTATGATTTTTCATTTTGAACGGTTTTATTGTCATAGTCCATTAGATTTTGAATCGTTCAAGAGTTTTCATGATTTCTTATTCAGTACTAAGTGAAAAGTACTAATATAATACAAAGAACATGATGAATACGGTTTTGAAAGTGGTATGCCGCTCACCTCAAATCTCGGAAAGATAAAGGACTCTTGCGTTTGGCTCGGACTATTCTCTCAGTGAACTACGTCCGACATTTTCTGTAGACTTTATGTTGCCCGCTATTGGTATCACGGTTGTCGTCCTTGAAGACAAAATAGTGACCTGTGCATTAGTTTTCGCAAGTCAATGCACACAACAAATGTGTATTCACTCACCTCTATTTGGCTTCATAGATAAACTAAAATGCTCTAGCTCTATCCTAAGATTTTAATCTATTTCTATATCTTCATGCCTATCTTGTATACCAGAAAAATTTGAGCACAGCAATGCTTTCTTCGTTACCCATAGACCTTTCCTTGGTTTTTCGTACCATCGTGCTGAACAAATATCAATTCAACCGGAAAATTTGCATTGATCTACTTTTGCGCTGCTGCGAAACGCTTCTTTCGCTCTGGTACACAATTTTTTTCAGTTCTTCTCAATTATGGAAATAGCCAATAAATAGGTTATTTATGTCACTGATCATGCTAAATTTTTCTCATCATACGCGTGCTTCACCAATCTACTTTTCCGGAAGCTAGTCGGATATTTCGTCATCAATAGAAGGAAATTGCTAATTTGGTTTTCCTAAAAAGAGACTTACACTAACTTTCTGTTATCGTCTAAGAGCTTAGATTTCGTTTTGCGTAAATACAAGTTAGTATGTTGCTACTATCCCTGTTCAAGTTTTCATATTATTGCCATCAGTCGCTTTTTTGAAACCATGAAGAAGGTTAGAAATATCACCTTCCTGAGCAAGTGTTATTTTGACTGAATACTCATTGATGGCGAATTTCCCTTAGCACAATCGAAATCAGGTGGCAGAGGGCTCGGCACCGACACGAATTTGGGAGCGTAGAAGTATAGAGGGATTGAACCTCCTGCCTGCGTAAATAAGACATTCTCAGTATTGTTTTAGATTATGACGCTAAGCCATTCATATTTTGAATGGATCTATGAATGTGCTCTAAAATTAACAGGTTCCATCCATCACATCAATTCGGCCGAATTGTTGCAACCACGCGTTTTGGAACTTATGAAGTAGTTGCAGCCTGCGTTCGATTTACATACCTCTTGAGGTTGAGCAGTGTGTGGAACGCATGAGATTGGAGTGGAAGCAGTGATTCAGTGGTGAACGCTACTGAATCTTTTCAGTCACGCGGTAAAATACGTTTTCAACATTTTCACGGTAGTGATTATCTTTTTTGTTCCAAGCCCACTGGGCCGCGTCTCGTTGGCGCCTGATCGAAATGCGCATTTAAATGGAAATGCAAAGCCCGTAAGCTCTGTAAAATGGCACGGTGCACCGGCTTTCTCAGGTTACTCTTCCAAAATTCGGTTTCTTGAAATATTCTGCCGTATCTCTTTAACTGCAATTCGACCGCTATGTTCTTCTGTACATGTTCTCATGATCATAGAGACTCTTGTGTGTGATGAAAAAAACCCCATTATTTGTTTGGAGTGCGTGTAGCGCAGTACTGAAAAGTCTTCGATACACATTAGACTGCTCTCCTTAGTTCACATTTCCACACTCTGGCTTCAGGAAAAGATCCATACCTGTGGCGATGACACCTTGGTATCAGACTTGTCAACATGGCGAATAAAAGCAGCGAATTAATGCATCAGTAGACATCGAGAATCATTCTACAAGCCAGAATGCATCCAGTCATCTCTATTAATCTCGATAAAACTCAAAGTATAACCTATCTATGAGGGATTGACAACATCGAAAGCTATGTCGCTCCACTCTTTCCGTAAATACTAAGCGAATTTGAGCTAAAAAAAAACTGATTATTGAAAGTTTGGAAAAAAAACTTCAAAGGAAGTTAGAAGTGATGACTGAGATCATAATCGAGAAATAATCGTTAATAGAGTCAGTCCAGTTATCTCGTTTCCTGCCTCAGGTAACTTCTTTGATGATGAAAAATTGAAAGCTGTCATTTCGTTGCTAATGATAATCAACGCGACATTATCGACAAGATCGTAGTAAAAAAAAAAACTAAAATCGAAGCGATATAAGAGGTCTTTGTTGATGAAAAGCATTGAACAATGAGGAATGTCACAATTCAAGCAGTAGCGCTGCAAATCAGATAAATGAATCCGACGTACGGCATTTGTCAGAACATTTCTTGGGTTAAAAAAACCACGAGCGTCATTCAAGAATAAAATTCAGAAATCTCGTAGTAACACACCTAAGTAACAATACTTTGAACAGTCATGACAAATCACCTGTATGCAAAAGAGTATAGCTTCCATTGCTAAGCTCATTAGTTCACTTCAAGCAATAAACTCGTAGGAGACAAGCACTGCCTACCTCCAATTTCAATCGATAAGCAATCGAAGATTAGATAATAGAGAAAAATAGTAGAGTTTTGTAGGAAAAGACGCTGGTTGAGAATTTCTTCACTACAAGAAGTAAACAATCGCTATATCAGAGAAGTACTTTTGACATAAATCTATCAAATTGCTACCATTCGAGATACTTTTTCTCCCTTCGGATACAGCTACGAGAGTAGAATCGTTCCTGAAAATCTATCAAACAATTTTGAAAATTTGTTAGATTTTTTTCATCGCTTTAAATATCACAGAAGCTTTTCACACCTACGACCACGAAAGAAAATAGCTTAGATCTATGAATCTTGATGTAATAAAAGTCATTTTTGTCTGTGAGATTGTTCAAAGCCTCATCAAGGTTGATAGTCATTGCTATACGCACGTTTCGACACTGTTGCCCGCTTTATCAGTAGCCTACGTCTCACACTGAACCCTACTTCATAGCAGGGATGGGGAGACGTTGTTTATGGTGACAAAACTTAAAAGGATGAAGCTTTCGACGTAGATCAATTCCTGAGGAATGCGCCATGCATTCGTCTTAATTTCTAACTTCGTTTGAGGTGATTGAATGCCTATTTGGCCTTTACAATTACTGGCGCTGGCCTCCGCTGGACCGACTCAGTGCTGCCTATCCTCTTAGACAAGTCTGAGAGCAGTCTGGTACCAATTTACCGACCATGAAGGGATGAGTGGCTTGGTGAACATGAGCGCGGGATCGAACCATTGACCTTGTGTGCGACGCAGAACACCTCTAACCACTGCGCCACATGGGCTCTTTTATGATGATAGCACATGTTAATGTGCTATCACCATTTTCAGTGATGGATTACGGCAAGTAGTGAATGTGCAGAAAGCCATTCAATATAGTCTGTGAGGATGCTTAAAGCCTTATCGAGGTTTATAGGGAGGCTCAAAAACAGTCGATGACATGGTTCTTTACATAATAACTATCGGTCGTAATCCTCTGACTGAAAAAGTAGTGATAGCACTTTATCGTATGCTAACACCAGAAACAGCATCTCCCCCCTCCCGTTATAAGGTCAGTGTGAGACATGGGTCACCGTTTAAGCGGTCATCACCGCCGCAGCGTACGTATGGCTCTGGCGTATCAACATCGGTAAGGTTTTCAAACATTCTCATACCCTATGTTTAATGTTCAGAGTGAGGTTTAAAAACAGTCGATGAGATGGATTTCTACGTAATCACTACCATTCTTTTTTGCTCCATGTAGCACATCTTCGCACGCAACAGTGCCAAATTTTTTGCATCTAACTCGATTCCCTGCGAGTGTTGTCCCAAAGCCTCCATGTGTGAGATCATCTGCTGCTTGAACATTGTCGATCTGTTCATGGATATCGCTTGCTGGTCGAGTGAATTTTTTCTGGAGCCCTAGGAATACAACCGAGCAAAAGCGCTTTCGCTTTGCGAAGAGCAAATTCTTTCCACAAATGCGCTTTACCAATCTTTGAACCTTGGGCGATAATATTCTTAATGAGCCCTGATCGGGGCCGAACAACTACATGCAAGCAATAAGCAGCACCTCTACCACTGCGCTGCCATTCCCAAAAAAATTCCCGTCATCTTAGATAGTAGTCCGGTGTTCTAGCTTCAAGTTTCTATAAAGTGAGCGTTAAGATCAACTTTGGGCGTCATTATAATTGAAAGCATTGCAACTACTATAAAACGGGCTTGTGCAGCTTACATGGCTGGATTAGAAAGAGCCTCTTCTCCAGCATGTATATCGCAGTGAATACGGATACGTTTTTGCTATAATCGCCCATGCACGCTTACAACGAGGAAAAAAACTATTAATAAGCGGAGCAGTCAAGTGTCAAAGTAAGAAAAATGTACTTGATGTATCGGTAGTCGATAAAGAGGACAGAACTCTTGGAGCCGATCAGTCCCTGAAAAGTACGCCATGAATTCGATTCCATAAAGTATCGTTGGAGGTGACTGAATGTAAATCTGGCTTATAAATTGATTCTAAGTGTCCTACCAATGTTTGAGTGTCATCCTCTCAATCAAGTTTGATAGAATTTTACTTACTCCGCAGGTAGTTTAGTGAGCTCGCGACGTGCAATCGCATCGGCGAGCTTGTGGATGGTGTAGAACAACCCTAGTCACTTTGTATACCAGCCTTTACGCTATTCGCAAAGTGGGTAAAAATGATTTGGCTTTCCAAATTCATGCAGACATCATCTGAGCTGATGCAGGATTTTATTGACTGAAGTGAAAGTACTCAAATTTATACATTTTTCCACGGTATCACTTCTCTTTGAGGTCCTCACTTTATATATAGAGTCTACAAAATCTTTTCTTTTTCTTCTTTCGCCGAAAATCGTACCATAAATAATGAGGCGATTACGCAAGCAGGATCTTGTCCAGTAAGACATTTTAAATTTTTCATCCTTGAAGGCTTCTAAGTTGAGACTCTAGTTTTACCACCTCTATTACTCAGAAACAACAATTATATAAGAAACACGAAAAATTATTAGAATTTGAAAGACAGAAGCATGCTGGATGACCCTTCATATATTCACTCTATATGTCCGGACGTTGTAGTAATATTCCTAAAGCCCAGCGACCACGACAACCAATGGAGTGACGTGGCTGACAGCTATCGATTTCATTGAGGCTTTACGAACTACGGTAATAAGACTTATCGATTTAAATGCTTTGCGAATGTCTTAAAAGGAGAGAGAAACTTCTGACGAAAATAAAGCATCATGAAAATAGTCATCGACGTCCAAGTGTTTGAAATGAGGATAAGAAGAAAAAGAAGAAAGAAAGAATGAGCAATTCCAACCCGAGGAAATGAGTTAACTTAATCAGATATTAAGAAATATTTCCCTGTTCAGTAATGACCTTTGAGATATCAACAAGAGATTTATGATTTTTTGAAGGAGAAAAGAGAAAAATTAGAAAATAAGAATAACATGAAATATTTTACATGAAATATATGAACGTTACAAGCTTCATGAAGGTAAAGGAAAACAATAACATTGAATGAAATTTTGGCATTTTGCCTGAATAGAAGTATAAGGCCCTCGGCGTTGATCACTTCCTTAGGCATATCGCCATGCATCCGTGTTCAATTTTTAACTTCTTTGAGGTGATTGAATCCATATCTGGCAATTATAACGACGCGCGATGGCCCGAGTCAGTGCTACTATCCTCTCAGACTTGCCTGAGAGGACTGTCTGGTACTGATTCAGTGATCACGAAGGGATGGATGACCCGGTTAGCCAAAAGCGCAAAGTTATACCAATCTAATGTGCGATATAAAGCACCTTCAGCCAGTGCGCCACAAGCGTTGCCTGAATGTGATCACAAAAACTTGTATAGTCCGCCCTGCATTCTTAGCACTATAAAATCATTCGAAGAATATTGTTTAGAGTAGCAAAAGAAATTATTTTATGGCGTAGAAAGGTGGTAGGATATTATAAAGGTTGTATTATGAGAGAAGACATTCAAATAGGTGGAATAAAAAGTTTATGGTACTATGGTAGTGCCTGCGATTTAGGTCTTCTGCACACGGAAAAATTCAAACGAAACAGTTCCGAAGTGCGTATATATTTAGCAATCTCAGTATTCTTCAAAATCTCTTTCGAAGAAAAACAATGTGAGCGGAACATTTCTACTTGAATTTGAATCAAATATTCTATTTGCTTCTACATAAATACCTTTTTTGACTGCAACATTGGACACTTACAAAAACTCAAGGAGTTATTGAAACTTTGAGACAAATGGGAGCAAAATAGTTGGAAACACGTGAGAAATAGACGGTTACTATAGAATTGAGTAACTTGAAATATCCAAATGATTTCAGTCCTAGTTCATCATTAATTTATCCATGGAATCCCATATATTTCGAGTTAGTCGATACTACATAAAATGTGAGGCGGAAGGCTGACCGTATACACCAGATTAATGAAGGTTTTCATAGGCTCGGCTCGTTTGCAGTCACAGATGGTCGCTGATCATAATGTTCTTGTATGATCATTAGCTGGTATAGGTATAGGATCAGAAATTTTGTTCACGCATTTGCCAAGAACATATCATTGACAGTTCACAAAGGTTCCACAAATACTCATCAAATTTGTGGCGTGAGGATCAAATCATAGAGAATCAGTTATCAGAGCAAAGTACAAAGTTCAAAACGTTTGATTAATGGCTATCGTTGTCGCTGAGAGCGAGCTGGGCTGATCTCCATGTGTCATAGACTTGATGTCGACGATTTACATAATAAAAGCTAGTCGTCTATTGAGTAGAGACAACATCAAGCGCACACTCGAATTGTGTCAATGAGAGGAGGCCAATGGCGCGTGGCGCAGCCGTCCTTACCATAGATATTCCCTTAGGCGCACGTACAGCTGATTTTTTTATTTTTAGCTTTTTACACAGCCCCATTAGTTACATGTTTTGAATAACGTAAAAATAGCGATATAGTTCGAAAATTCATTAGATACTCGAATGGTCTTTGTCTCGACGACCATCGCTTTTTTTCATTTTGTTTCGTCGCCGTGGCTTGCGCACTAGTGTTGTTGTTCTAAATTCCCTTTTCGTTGATGTTTTCAATGCTATTCAGTTGTGGCATCTCCCTAACACTTGGCGATAGCAATGTAAAAAATTTTACAGGATTGTCATCAACTAGAGATACTCGCTGACCGGGTTTGGTCAAGAAGAGCCTTGATGTCACTAGGATCTTTCCAGAAAGCTAACGATTCAACGAAGATTATACGACATAATGATCGAAGGTATTTCTTAGAACTTATGTAAGGTGTAAGTTGATCGAACAAAAAATTTTTTAAATTACTTCCTCAACGAATTTATGTATTTCTACCATTCTACTTTATTTCATTAGTGCTTAACTAAATCGTTAGTCATTGCAATTTTGAGGAAGCAAAATTGCTCATTGTCTTGTAATCGACAAAAATTCTACCCAAAAAGACGAAAAAGCATTTCAACAAACTTCTTACAATTTTTGCAGACATGAGAAATCGACAAAATTATCCTCCATTTAATCAATTCAAGTACTAGCAAGTGTGACAACCTTTCCTCACTTTTGCGCTTCTTGTATGATATAATGTTTCAAATAAGAGAAGAGATTTTTATAAACTTCTATTTACGTTTGACTCTCAAGCATCAATTCCCATACTGAAAAAATGTTTTAGAAATCACAGATAGATAATCATTGAAATGTTCGTGAAAATATCACGATCCAGTTTCTCTATCTCCATCGATCTCTATTCTTGTAAATTTTCGCAATACGGAAATAATGTGGAGCTATCATGTCACCTCTAGCCTTGTGAAGTTTTCTCTCAGCTGAATAACTGAGTGCAAGTCTTCAGTGGTGTTAAAATCACAAAAAATTGTTACAGAAGCCGACTTAGTTAGTGACTGTGGCAAATTTTCATATCGCAACAAGCACCTTATAATGTTTTACTAGTAACAAACGTATAAACGTTTTTAAACTATCACTGTTTCGTAGCAATATTAGAGAATGCTGAGCTTTTATTACGTTCTTGCTTTGGTTTTTCTCATCAGGTATTTCCCTTTCTTCATTCTCACTAGTCAAAAGCCTTCTCAGAACCAAATTGAAATGGAACAAATCCATTCCTTGTCGTTGTCATTCCAGCTGAGAAGACACTTTATCCGGATACCCGGTCAGAAGCATAGCTATATCCCAACCTGTGTGCCGGGCTACCGTAGCCTTTTCCTAAGAGACAGCTAACACAAATGATTCCAGACAGCTGATATAAATGATTCAAGGCGAGGTGATCGCTTATTTCCTCAGATTATCTATTGAAGCACCAATCAACTGAGTAGCTTTGGCAAGCGATGAGAAAAATGAAGATTTTATTGGTTCTTGTGGAAAGCAAAAATGGGGTCATCTCTACGCTGCCACTTATTAACAAATTTATTAGCAAATGTAGCCTTTGCGGTATTCTAGGAAGTGATCTGTATTTGCGTTGTAATAGCGAAAAATTACTCTCATAATGATACGACATGTTTTGAGCCGTTAAGGTCTAAGTGCTAAACAGGTGCCTGTTTCGTCCTACCGGGAATCCTCAGTAGCACAGTCCACTAAACAAGTGTCAGTCTAGCACATAGACCTTAACGGCTCAAAACATGTTCTATCGTAATGTCAGAGTATTATCGCTTTGAGCGGGTTCTATAAAAAACGGTCGAATGATGACGTAAAATTACCTTTTTAGATCAAATCGGATTAATTTTCTGTGAAAATACAAAAGGCAGGATTATGCTTTTCCATGATATAAGCGACAACTAGCGACTCGAGACAACCCCGTTGATTAGGTGATAATTGATTCTGATAAGGACTGACACCTATTTGTAGTGACTTTTGTTTTACAATAAGTCTGTCTGCGCAACATTTTTCAGGTTTAGAGGTTGCATCATATTATCATGAACAATGGTAGGAAGACGAATCATAGAAGAACCAGGAGAATAGTGTTTATAACTTTATAGGCCTTCAATTGAGGTCAACGGATAATTTGGTGATTTAAGACTACGCTTCAAATTATCAGGGCCTGAGCGCCACAGAGAATAGGTCATAGCTATGATGAACATTTCTAGTCAAGCATCTTCACAAAATGCGGAGATTTAGAACCAGTTGAGTGCATGTCTAGTGCAGGAATATGATTACTCAGCTGGTAATCATTCAACAAAAATGCACTGGTGAAAGTCATCTGTGATTTCCTGCTTTTCTTAATCTTATATTTATTCAGACTATCGGAAATATGGTTTGCCGGACACGAATGCGCCTTAACGACAACCGATAGACGAGAGCCGTTACCGACTAAATTCCTCGGGATGTCAGACGCTCCACAGAAAGACCACCGACCCTGAGGTCCGATTTCTTCACGAAAAAGCTTGGATGAAAGGTCTGATGCTGAGAGAATCCCTAAAGCGAGGAAAACCCACTGGGCTCTTCTTGCATGCAATGGGAAAAACATGAAAGTGTTGCTGACTCCGGCTCGAGTCACTCGACGATCGATGGATGACAGGTGACACAGGTGATATTTATTCAATCGTTCCTTCACCACTAATGTTACGTTAGTGTTGTCAGAAAACCAGCGTCCCTCTAGTTTGGTAATTTCTTGATCACATTTTGTAGCACAAAAAACTCTGGTTTTCGTATGGTTTTGCTCGCTTTGCAAAGTGACTTCGTTTGATAGGAGAAACATTAAGATGTCTCTTTTCAAAATAAACGTCGGAACGCCCACCTGATTGTACGCGAAAGAGTAATCTAACAGTTGAGAATCTGAATTTGCCAATCATGTACAGCTTTACAATTAGCTTCCTACCGGCATTATTAGAACAGCCAAAAAAGAAGATTTGTAGAAACCAATTCTATCAACTGTTTTTAAAACCTAGCCATAAGCACTCAGTACAGTTTGTGAGAATGTTTGAAACTCTACCAATGTTGATACAGAGGTGCACGTGTGTTCCGGCGGTGTCGCCCGCTTGATTAGTGGTTACGTCCCACACTGAATCCCACTTTATAGCAGGATGGGAAGACCATGTCTACGGTTATAGCACATAATAATGTGTTATAACCTTTCTTAGTCGATGGATTACGGCTGATTGTGAATATGCAGAAATCCATCTCATCGATTGTTTTTGAAGATCGCTACAGATGTTCAATATAGTCTGTGAAAATATTTCAAACCTTACCAAGGTTATTACGCCAGAGCCATAAGTGCGTTTCAACGGTATCGCTCGCTTTATCGGGCCTCTCGCTCCACACTGAGCCCTACTTTGTAGCATGGATGAGGAGACAATGATTGTGGTGACAGCAAATGGTAATGTGTTACCACCATTTTATTAATCAGTGCATTACGGCTAGTAATTGATAACTAATGGAGCGAGCGACACAGCTGATACGTACGTACGGCTCTGACGTAACAATCTCAGTGAGGCTCCAAACATTCTCACAAAAGTATTTGTAATGTACAATTTTTGAGTATTAAGCTGTTTTTTTTTCTGAAGCACCTAGAGTCGTAAAAATTCACTGCTTCTCTGCTACTTCCAATGCTACACCTTGGATTCCCTGACATATCGTCTTTTCGAAGGCTTGGCTCTTGTGATCAACATAGACAAAGCGCACGACGTTGACCAATTCTTGAAATATGTGCATGTTTTTAAGTTCATCAAATAGCGTGGAGGCTGTTCAATGTGTTTTGGCCTAAACAGTAACATGGAATAGCCTATCGATCATCTATCAGGCCAGCGTTTTTACCTAACCAGTCATGTCGGTACCAGAATGCCAACTCTGAAGGAGTGGGCTTTGATCGGCTTGGAAAGCGCATTGAACGAAAAGCCGCCTGCGCAGAATCAGCAACCACTGAATTAAATGTGCCCATGCTTTGCCCCTATGTGTCTCCATTGATTCGCTACAGTAGTTTCATTGCCACGCAGTCAAAGCACCACTTCAGCAGGAGTCCTTCCAGACTGCTCAACTTGTTACAAATCCAAACCTCAAACAGTGCATCACTGATAACCTAATGTTCTCCATCTCAAGGTGAGAGACAACGAGTGCTCTTGTTTTTTGAACACTTGTCTGCTTTGCGACGAATCCTAGTGTTTTTCGTTTCTCCATTAGCCTCTATCACAACCAAGTCCCAAAAATCGGTCACGAATCTATAATACCTAGAAATTCATGGATTCGATCATCAGTGGACAAGGATCTAATCAGAAAGCAGCCAAAACATTGCTTGCCGAGACCGACTAGCGATCAACATTAGTATTGAGTGAATAATCCCGTGACTTCTTCTGTTCAGCAAACATGATGTGCTAAATACATATTTATTTCTTACAGGCTTTCTTCAGATTCCCTATATAGTTTTTCTTGTCTACTGTATATGTTGACCGCGTCATATCTTCAACACTAGCACTCGCTGACCTTTCTTAACTATTGGGACGTTTACCATTGTATACTTGGACTGCTTCAGAATTATGCTAATTTCTGAATTTCATTTACTCTTATTTGAACTGCCGAATAAACTTGTGAATCAACTCGGACGATATTTCATTCTAGAGCCTTTAGATCGAAATTTGAAAACTAAATATACGTCTTTCCAAAACACTTTGATCCTATACATTTAAGGACGATCTCGAATTCTTTCACAGCCACGATGGAGCGAAAACACGCACGCTGACTACTTGCAGGAAACTCACTATAAGCGTCTCAGTTGTTCTAAAATATTCAAACGAGTTGCAACGGCGATGAATTCTCGACAACGTTCTCGCATAAATTAAGAGATAAGTGGAGAGGGCTCTTCTATTTTGAGTATCATTCGGCGCTTATTTTGTACAACTAAAAGAGCTCGTATTTAGGCAGCACTACAACGTGCCACGTTAAATGAATACTTTACATATTGCGGCAATAGTTTCATCCTTTAAGCAACGATGAAGTTTAGCAGCGCCTCTTTTAACTAATTGCACTTAAGAGAGCTATATTTGCTGACCGTTTGATAGTCTACAGCAGGTGAGTTATTCACTTCTGAGTTGAAGCATTCTGCGAAATTTCTGCTCAAGAAATGTTCCGGAAACCATGTATAGAGAGTGAAACGACGTTCGACGACTTCGCCATCGCCAGAGTACAAGATTCTAAATTCTTTTCAGTTATAAGAAAGCAAACGATTATCCAATATCAGTTTATTGGACGAGAACTTGCATAGTAGCGTTAGTAATCATTCCAAAACTCAAATATTTGGCTAAAACCTCACTTGGCCAGTTTTTTGCAATAGCCTTTTTGATCTTGCTACAGAATGAAATCCCTTAAGTTCCACATACGCTTTTTTCTTTGAAAGACAAAGCTATTCCTTTGGACTTATTAGCATCGATAGCGCAATGTTCGCTGATTCCAGCGCTGTGCTTATATCCTGGAAAGACCGTTTCTCTAGGTAATGCAACAAGAAAAATAAGATTGATTCACATGCGCAAGCAAGGTGATTTATGGCCAATTCGCGGCGGTTGGGTGAAGCGGCAATTTGAGTCGCGCAATTATCTATCAATTTTCAACCGGTCCTAAGATAGTGTGATCTTTGTTAGTCCATTAGGAATTGTTTCTCCGCTTTGGAAAAAATTCTCAATAAAAGGTATGTCTCTGCTAGAAAAATCAATGCCAATAGATCATTTATCAGTGTGATCACTTTGACGGTTTCAGGAAGCCAGAACGTCCCAATTGCTTCCAACAGTGACTTGAAGACATTCGAATAGTACGAGATTTTCTCTACACGTTTACAGGCCCGAAAATCGATAGATATTTGCGCAGCCTCCGTTGCCTCATGCGGAGGCCTGTGAATTGACCGACGACTATCTTGTTCGCCCATGTGAATGAATCTTATTTTTCCTGCTACCTTGCAGAGAAACAGTCTTTCCAGGATATAAGCGTAGCGTTGATATCTATATCTTAAGTTATCGATTGATTAATAATAGTCCAAAGAAAGAACTGTGTTCGGCGAGAAATATGCCCTGGAGTAGCATAATCTTGTTTTGAATTTTTTCCAGCATCATAGAAGGGTCTTCTCGAAAACCGGTGACATAGGACTGTAGCCAAAGATTTGAGCTTTCGAATGCTTAGAATAGAGTAGAATGAATATAAGTATAAATAAATATAAATATAAAATAAATAATATAATTTAGTAAATAGAATATACTTAAATACTTGCTGATTTTTCTATGAAAATTTTCTGTCCAGCGAATAATATCGGGAATTTATTCAATCTCTTATAACAGAAAAAATCCGGATTTTGTTTGGTTAAACTGCTTTGAACAAAGTTTTTTTTCATTTTTAATTGGCGACAATGCGTAGATTCTAAGGGCGCTTAATTATTTTACTGTTAACCGACTCCGATGCCAGTCTGGAGCTGAAAATAGACATTGATATTGAAAGAAACTGATACAAGGTGAAATATGTTCAGCAAGTGGCCGTCAACCCAACTAGGTAACATTTTTCTCTATTGTGAATATGCACGAATTCTCCCCATACACGTTGTAGCAGGTGCTGGAAGAAATTATGTACCGCGTGTTAAGAGATCTCATATGATATGGTTATTTACCATTAGGCAAAGTTTAATTAATACAGGTTCACTTTTGATTATCTAAGTAACGAAGTCAGCGCTATTAATCACGTGAGTAATCCACTATCCCACTCTTACTGAAATACTCTTGTTGTTTTTTTTTGTTAGACAAAATGTTGACATGATCTTTAATTATCAAGCAAGATCAAAAATTTGTTAAAAAATAACTCATAATTCTTATTTGAGCCAATTTGTCATGTGGTCTGTTGATGGGCTCTGCTACAGCCCGATACCACGTGTTTCGACTTTGGCAGTCTCGTCAGTCGGGCAGAATCCTTCGTCTTCAAGCAAATCCTCTCGGAGTGCTGCAGTCACCACACTAAGAGCAGGATACGACAAACGATTTGCATTACCGTCAAGTGAAAATCACTGAATCCGCAGTTTTGCACACTCTATTGTTTTTTGAATTTCATTTTGAAACATATTATACCATTTGTTTCGAGAGCTTTTTTGAGACCACATTTGAATGTACAATACTGTCGATCTAGTGATTCTCACTCGACGCTGATCTAAATTGTTTGTCGCCGCCTACTCTTCGTGTGGGGGAAACACGCGAAACACGATAACCACTTTCAAGTCAGCATAGAATCTCACGTTGTTGCTCAGAATATGTCGGATCATCCTATACTCAGAGAAAGAAAGATCAATGGATTTCATCAGATCAATAGATAATTTTCAAGCCCCATAAGCTCATGAATTCTATGACTTGGCAAAAGCCAGGTGCGAGGCTTGAGCAACAAGATCGTGTCAGCAACATATTGTTCTTCCTATCATATTGAGTTCATTCGCATTATTCATTTATAGTTGGGTACAACGAAACAAGTAAGAGAGTGGTAAAGCTTCGCTGCTGAGAAGCAGGTAATGTATTCAGGACAGATTCTTTTTGCTTACATGTATTACATTTTTTCACATAAATAACTTCTACTACTTAAATGATATCTGATTGGATTGGGTCTACGTATGACAAGTAGATGTGCTTAGGAACACTGGTTACTTCGAATTCGAGGATTCCTAACTATTGAGCATACTTCATTGACCGCTGGAACTACCTTCAACAGGAATTAAACGGTTCTCGAAATAAGAGCAGCAAGATTTTATTAATCATCATCGACAACAAGATTTTATCAATCATCATCGACAACTTGAAGCTTTTTTTGCTTCCATGAGATATTAATTTTTCGAATACGGTACGTAAGCTATAACCGAAATGCAATGTATCGTCAAAGAAACCTAGAAACATTTGTTGAGACCGTCGTCATAAAATTATTATATTTTAAATTGAAATAATATCTTGTAAAGATTGTAGACCCTCTGTAGTAGAACTTTCGTAGTAGGACAACAAAGTCTTTTTACGCGTCTGTCATGTTGTCGATTCCTTCTCAAGTTATCAATAAATTATCGCCAGTTTTTCCGGGTAAAATTAACACGATAGCGGATGTTTTGATAATAGTTTTTTGAAAATTCTATAGTAATCATCCATTTTTCCGGAAAGAAAATTAGCTAATAAGAGTGATTCAACATGAGACCACTACTCCTTCTTCATAACCCTTGCCTACTTCCACTTGTCCCTTAATCTTCGGATGAATTTCAGATGATGTCATACAATGTTCAAAGTTTCCAAATGCAATAAAAGGTAATGGATGACTGGTGTCAATTAATACTAAAAATTCTTTTTTGTGAATCATTATAGCGAAAAGAACGCCCAGTTGTCAAACATTCCACTGCTTTTGATTCGAAAAGTAAATCCATGGAATAACAGATCATGCGCGATTTTTTCAAAATTCTTATGACGATGTTGTAAAAGTCGGATTTGAAGACGTTTTTTGTGTAGTGTATTGCTTTTTGTAAGAAACCTAGATGCAGTCAGCTTTCATGTGCGATGGTTGTTGTCAACCCATAAATCTAGGTTTTGTTTGAAAATGTAGTAAAATGTCAGACGACTGAGCGATTTTTTTTGCTATAATAATTACAAGTAGAAGAGCCCTTATCAGTAATCATACTAAAAAAAGATGGACCGTTGTGCAAGTGGGTCGAACCATAAGCCCTCTTCTCGATAGCCAGCATCACTATCTCCACGTCACAATCGACTGCTCCGCTCAGGGTACGTCGGCGGGGTGGGGTAAGCGCTGTGTCCCCAGTCGTCCTCAACGTGTAAAAAAGACTATCTACACGTCTCGATTAGAGGGACGACGTCTTATATAGTAAGTAAAAGATAAGCTCTCGGCGTTAATCATTTGCTGAGGAATACGCCAAGCTCGTCTTCAATTCTCAACTTCGTTTGAGCTAATTGATTGCATATCTGGCTCTTTCAATGACAAGCGATGGCCTCTCATTGTCTCAAGACAGTGCTGCTTATCCTCTCAGACAATTAGAGATCAGTCTGGTGTCAATTTACCGACACCGGATGGATGGATGGTTTGATGAGCTATGAGCGCGAGGCCGAACCATCGATCCTGTGTGAAACACAGAGCCTTCTTGACCACTGCGTCACATGCACTCCATTCTAGTACGTTTAGAATGGACAAATCTAAGTGACGATATAAAACCTACTGAACTGGAGTTGCACATAATGGATGTTGGATATTATCGTGATAATATATTTGTCTTAAAACACTTTCGAGATTATATCAACCTCATTTCTCAGTGCTCGTCGTAACCTCAAACTGCGGTGGTCTAGAATGAGACTTTCTAAGTGATTTCTTTAACATGAAAAGCCTCTGTATATTTTACCGGGTTCTTCTTAACTAAAGCTGAAGTTACTTGTTGTTGGCGATTCTGAGCCTTTTAAGCGCAGTTCCAGTCATTCAGCATATTTTGCTCAATAGATCAGTGTTTACTTAACGTTCCACACGGTGCCATTCCAATCAGTGAACCCTCCTAGTCTTTAAGCTGATCACTTACTTATAACGAATTTGAACAACTTTTCCGTGTAGTACCTTTCTTTTCAGCTGTTTTGAGACCTCATTCCGAAGAATATGATCTCATCATACTTTGAGACATTCATGGTTTGTTATGGCACTTCCATAGTGCGAGACACGTGTATTGGTCTTACGGCTCGATCAGTTGCAAAGTGCCTTTTGTTTTAACCATTCTCTTGTGAAGGGATATACTCCCATATATGAGTGAATCGACGACGAACAATCTACATTGCGTAAGGTGAAAAGGCCACCGCCCGTGCAGCGTTTTACAAAATTGCTCCTGCCTGGTAAAACTGTCCTAACATGTAATACCGCCATTTCTACATGGTGCGATATAGATTTAAGACCGCATGCTAGTAATTCGACCCTCCCTTCCCTCCCCTCCCTCCTTAATAGCTTCTTCGAGGCGCCTGAAAGTGAAGGTATTTCTAGTCTTCAGAAGTTTCTTGGCCTTCATTGGGATGCGGCTGCAGACATTATAACTTTTCGACTTATTCTATGTAAGTCTGAATTTTGCTAGACTAAAAAACAAATCTCGAAGACGTTGCTAGCGTTTTTTGATTCTCGTTCGAATTAATTCTTCACTGAACCTTAAAGACAATTTTTCCTGCAATGACTTTGAAACAATGGATCGAGAATTGAGACAATGGATTACCAAAGGAAAAAATCGTTTAGCGGTGACTTCAAATCTTCGCTTGACTAATTACGATACCGGTTTTATTTCTTTTCTTACCAAAGACATTTAGCAACGCAAAATGGCCTCCACGACTTTATGTTTTGGCTTCTGCTTATGAATCTGTAGCTTACTTAGTCCAGCGACCATGTTGTACCACACTTTTGGCATCCCTTGTCATGTCTAAATCCAAATTTATCCCGGCAAATCATAAAGTAAGTATCTCACGGCTGAAATGAGCTGCGTCGACGACTGATTCAGGTCTAATCGCATTTCTCATACAACGCTGAGCAATCTTGAAAACTGCGCTAAACTAACAACATCTCAACGACGCCCAATCATATAGCCCATTATTCGCCATACCTCTGTAGAATTACATCAAGCGGATAGCCAACCTCATTCGCTGGACAAGAACTTTGTAAAGAAGTGTCAATAATCATTCGAAAGCTTAAATCTCTGGTAGAGCCGTAGTAGCCGGTTTTTCTAAATAATCGCTCATAACGCTGTAATGTTTGAAATAAAATCATGCTTCGCACGCGCATATTTCTCACTTGACAGAGCTTTTGATTCGAACTATTTGATCATTCAGAAGCGTAATGTTTGCTGATTCTAATGAATTAAACATATCCTGAAAAGACCGCTTGTCTGCGACGCAGCAGAGAAAATAAGATTGATCTATATGTGCGAGCACATAATCTTTAGTCAATTCACGGGCCTGTTAAGTGGGGTAGCAAGGTGTGCTGGCTTGATGATCGATCTATTTTCAAGCATATAAGCTGTAGAGAAAGCCTCACAGTATCTGAATGTCTTCGATTCACTGTTGGAAGCGATGAGGGCGCTCAGATCTTGTGTATTCCATCAAAATGCTTACTAAGGATGAATGATTTGTTAACACTCATATCACAATGAAAGTATTTAGGGCCTTTATGTGCCAGTCATGCGTTATATCTGAAGTTTTTCTTTCATGAAGGAGGAACAAATCCTAATTTAATAACAAACATCGCACTAGCATAAAACTAGCCAAGCATCAACCGATACTTGCGCAGCTCCTTGCCGCCTCACCCAGCGGCCCGTGAACTGGTCTAGATTACTTGCTCGCGCATGCGAATTCAATCCTATGTCCCCTGCCGCACTGTAGAGAAGCGCTCTTTTCAGAAAATAAGCACAGCTTTGAAATCACTGAAGCTTACACTAGCAAATGATTACTAATAGTCTGAAAACAGAGCTCTGTCCGGTTGCTTTGTTCCTGATCCGTGGATCCGTTTCTACTTTTTGGCTGTTTCGCTAAACGATCCCACGGTCAGGTCGTTGACGTGCTCCATCGCAGCAAGACCTCTAATCCTTAAGGGACGACGTGTGCCAGCTTTTATTTTTCTAGGTCAATATATTACACTGTTACAATGAGAGAAATGTATTTAACATTCAAGCCCCTCTGATGAACAAAGCTTTTCCTCAACAACCCAGCGACTCCTCGTTAACACAAATCTCCTTAAAACTTAGGAGTGTTCTTAATTTTCCAAACGATCTCTTTATTTCGCTGCAACAATGTAATTAAAATTGCAGTTTACATGCCGCCCATACGCCTTCCACCAGTAGCATGTATATTACAGCATTGGCATCAAAACGCGCGGCCCAATGACCAGTCGATAGCTCGAATCTTGAGATCTCTTTTCAAGCTGCAGCAACAAGAATAAAACTGTGTTGCACATTTGAGTATTTTTCACTAGACACGGCTTTTCTCTCAGGCTTTCACATCCATTCGATAGCACGAATCTTATCAAATCCAAGGATATGCTTAGTTGTTGAAAAACATTTCTTAGTGCATCGTCATAGATAAAGGAATACTGGGTTTTAAACTAGGCGCGTACCGCATGTCACGCGTAGATAGCGCTGCGCGATTAACGCGGAGCCGAGTGTGAGACTTAATAATCTTTTAGATATTACAACACAACATGACGTCCTTCTCAGAAATCAAGCTCATCATTGAGTTTGATAAGATTTATACTATCGAATGGTCATTGAAAGTCTAAATGAAAAATGAAAGATGCTTGGGTGTGAAAAAAAAATTGGTACTTATATGTTAAACGGCGACATATTTTGAGTCGATCTCATTCGTTGAACAAGAAATTTTCTTAAGAGTGTTAGTAATCGTTCGAAAGTATAAATCTCTAGCTGCAGCTCCACGTAACCATTTCACCCGTTTATAATGCTGTAACATCCAGAATAAAATTTTTTTCCCATTCTCTTTTCGTTTCCATTTTTATCACGAGTGTAAATCGCTGGAGGCACGAAAAGCATACCAGCGTATAAGGGATTTTTCGTAGTATCAGAATCTACATTTGAATCTGAAGTTTTCTATTGATGCGGTGAAGAAGTCCTTAACAAAATAATAACACTTGCCGCCGTTTTAACGCAAAGTGCGGTAGATCACTGTCGAGCTACACTGTGGATCACTTGATTACCTTCGTAACAAGTCGCTGCTTTAGTTTCCCTTTACTTTATAATCAGCTATAAACATTTTCGGTGACTTTGCTTACCGGCCGACTCACGGAGTGGGAAACGGAGCATGGGCGGAACGACCGATCGCGTTTGAAAAATATTGTTATTCAACTGGGGATTTCTCCACCACACCGACAGCAACTTCGGATAAAGACATACACTTCAATGCTACATGCTATCAAAAATTTTCTACTTACTTATGTGCTTTCGTGCTTCCACAGCTTTGTGCATGTGTCAGAAATGAAGATGGAAAACGAGCGAGAAACAAAATCTTGTTCTGGATGCTACAGCGTTATAAAAGGGTATTATTAAAAACCGGCGACGTGGAGTTGTAAGCAAAGATTCAGGCTATCGAATGATAACTGCCATTTGAAATACATTTATTTGACCGCCGCTTGCAGTGGTAAGATGTTATAATATGCCCAATTATGTGGAGTGCTGTGCAAAAACATTTGCGTCACCCTGGATTCGAACACGGGTCTCACTCTTTCCGGGAGCGTGTGCTGAACCGTTGCGCCGCCGACGCTCGTTCTGCACAGCACTCTTTTTACCTTCGATAGTTGGTTGTTGACAAATAACACGTTGTAGCGTAAAAAGTATGCTGTGCACAAGGTGCGTTGCTGATGCAACGGTTCAGCACACGCTCCCGGAAAGAGGGAGATCTGGGTTCGAATCCCAGCTCACGCATATGTTTTCGCACACTACTCCACATTACTGGATTACTGCCACTTTTGTGGAAAGTTTCTATACAGTGAATGAGAACGGCTTAATATTGGTCTCCGTCTACTATATAAGCGCCGGTTTTTTTGCTTCATCTTTGCAGTATAATGTAAAAACCATTTAAAACATTAAAACACACCTTTCAGATTATCGATATTCGAGTTGGCGAATAATTACTGAAATCTCGGAAAGGAATAAAAATACCTTTTTTGAATATGGGTGGGGAGAAAGGAAAAGTACCGAGAATAGTTCTCTATAGACACATATTTCCGACCTATAATTTGCATAATGCCGATGTTCTGAGCCTTTTATTCAAACACGATTGTCCCTTGCCGCTCAGAATTCCACCACTATCCATAAGTACTCAATCTTTTCTTACTTACGTCAACTCTGAATAAGTGGAGATAAACGAATGATTGATATAAGCTTAGTTATAATGAAGAGTTTTCAAAAAGCATGTATCGAATGCAGCAAGAGTAATAATTATTTTCGATAAATCACTACCTGTTATCCAGTTTTTATCTACTATTATGACTCTTGGGTCTTTTATAATGCTAGAGGAGAGCAATTCTTGTGAACCTCTTTTGTTCAATGCAATAAATGTGATTGAATGCCAAATTCAGTGCGATTGCGTAGTAAACAAGAGTTTATCTTGACAGAAGACCTGTATAACTAAACCAAAAGCGTATGAACAAGTAGAGAAAATCTTGTTCTATCAAAGTAATGCAAGAATTCTAAAAATTTTTGCCTAATGAAGAAAATAACCTCGATCAAATAACGAAAATAGCCGCAATTCGCCCTGTGCGCGTGGATTTCTATAGCCGTCCGCTAAGGGTTAAAGGTCGCAGTCGCGGCCGCGCCGCCAGCTCGCCGCCTTCTCGTTCACGTCGCTTCTCATTCCATTGCGATTCTGTGATTCCATCATTAGTCGTTTCTTTCGTTCCTATCATTCTTCCTATCACTTCCCAGGCTCAATGTATTGTGAGCGGAGCTCATGACGACGGCGGCGGGCCAAAACTATATGGGTTCTGCTTGGCCCACCACCGGGGGATGGATTCTAGTCTCATTAACGTATACTCACCTCTAGCTATGTCAACACATAATCAGCCACTAGTTCCCTTCTTCTCTGTCCTGTTCTCTTCGATTCTGTTTGATTCTTCTCCGGAGCAAGCATAACACATTCCCGGGGTTCGCCGCCTAGTCATACCTTCAGCTCTTCGCTCAATATATCGATTCACACTCATTAGTCTCTTGTTATCGTCACAGGCTTCTATGCCGTCATCACGTATATATTACTGTTATGTTATCATTATGATGGCGTATACATCTACATTGTCGTTTTGGTACTACCATATTGTTGCCTATATCGACTACATCAAGTCGTTTATAGCGATTTATCCCATCATTCCTCGTGCTGTTCTATATTTGCTCCAACATAGCAATCGTTCGTGTCCAATCCCACCACATACCGATAGTGGCAATCCGAGCACTCAATCACTCATACGCACATAAACTCCATTTTCAATAAAAGGCAGAACGATCGAGGGCACTAAGCAGAAAATCTCCTATTGAATAAGTGCACAGGATCACATCAGATCCTGCGCCACACTCTCTTTATAACCGAATTGAACCAGATAATCATATAAAACGGTTGCAAACAAGCCACACCCTTGAAGTATGCAGTCGTACCTCCACAACTGTTACCGATTTATCCGCGCTGTCTTTTAGAAAAGCGTCGAAAGCTACATTATTTTATTAAGAAAACGGCACGATGAGATAAACTTTGCTTCCGTTGTAGTTTCCATTTTGAGGCGCAATGTTTTCTCAAAACCATGTAACATCTTGAATGCCAATGATTTCAATTCTACTTGAATTTGCAAAGAGCCTATTACTGTGCCGCAGCCGTGAAAATAAGGTTGCGTCTCACATTCGACTCGATATATCGCTCGTATGTTCGTTATTGAAGCTTTCCATGTTTATTTCACATTATCAAAAAATTTGCTTTTAAGCTTATGCCATAGATATGGACGTGTAGAAAAAAACCTTGGAATAGCATCGTACGTAATATCATCAGTTAACTTTCCAAAGCGAAAGAAAATATTCTAAATTCTATCTCAAATGTTTCATTGAGAACATGCTCAAATTAAATATATTTCATATCTCACCACTCAATTCTCTAAGTTATATAACTCACCACTCAATTCTCTAAGCTACATAAGTTACATCATAACACTGCGAAATAAGCAGTAGAATTACTACAATTTCGAATTATTTCATAACTATTATTTCAGCCAACATGTCATGTGGTCTGCTAATGGGCTCCTCGATAGCCCGATACACGTGTTTCGGCCTTGCAGCTCCGTCAGTGGAGCAGGCCCCTCGTCCTCAGCCAATCCCCACGGGAGCCCTCACTCTTCCTATAAAGAGGTAGACCTACACAATCGCCGTCAGGCGAAAAACCACCAGACCCGCAATTTTTGACACTCGATGGCACCTGGCTGGTATCTTTATGTCAGTATACCTACGGCGATTGTATGGATCGTTCGTCGTCGCATACCTGTTTATGCGGAGAGTGGGGGCTTTGAGAGGATTGCCTGAAGATGAGGGGCCTGCCCGACTGACGGGGCTGCAAGGCCGAATCACGTGTGTCGGGCTGTACAGAAGCCCATTAGCACACCACATGACATATTGACTCAAGTAATATATAAGAATTCTAAGTTCATTAACAGAAATTGTGTGACGCAATCGATCAGGTCCTAGCAAAGAGGTGATAGCTCTGAGTATGAATTGTGATCTCATTTTTTGTTGATATGACACTCTAAGAAGACTTTTATCAAGAAAAAACTGCAATATTTGAAACTCAAATATTCAAGTATTGAATGATTACTGGAAATCTAGAGAAAATTGGTTAGACTTTCTCTTCAAAGAGCCAAAAAGCTTTCCATAACAGGTACGTGCCAATAACCAAAGACTTCCATATTTATAATACAAAAGACGTATTTCTACCTCACGTAGTAATCTCATGCACACAACTCGACGACGCAATCTGACCGGATCCATAATGCGATATTTCGAAAGCACTAACCTCGAATCTCCATCGTCAGGAGCGCTAAGAGAACGATCATAAAGTGTGTAAGAGAGCATGAGATTTGTTTAGCTGCTTGTGAATGCTATTGGAGTTATTGGAACTATTCATAATGCAAATAACAGTACTCTTCTGTCGTCGGTTCAGTCGAGAGAATTAGAAATAAAAGAAACTGAAAAAAGTAATTTTTGATCATGCGCTACTCTCAACCGTTTATATAGACGTCGTGCAAAACAAACATGATGTGATAACATGGTAGCATGTTTGAGCCTGATATGAGCTCTGATAAGGGCGTTCAAGGAGTGCTAGACAGGCGGCTGTTCCACTCTTCCGGTTTATTCGGTAGCGCGATCTCCTCGGTTAGGCCTATCCCTTGGGCTATAACTCCATATAAAGGAATCGGGCGCCGAACGTGTCGAATGACGAAATCCTCCGACATTATAGTAGCCTCAGTCGAGTGCTTGCGGGTACTAGAATGAATCATGGGCACCCTCAGCCGTTTATACAGACTTCGCAATGTTGGGGAATTTTGCCACTCAACATGCGGTAATCTATCACTCTGCGTTGATTTCTTTATATAGAGGCATATCTCCAAGAGATCGGCTGATGCGAGGGAAACTGCGCTAGTGGGTAGTGCGAAGGCCTACTGCGGTGTTATGATGTTTCTATAAACCCAATGATGTAGAGTGGTGTAAAAACGTGAAAGTGCAAAGTGGAGTGCAAAACGAGCGTCCGGCGGTGCAACGGTTTAGCACATGCTCCCGGAAATAGTGAGATCTGGGTTCAAATCCTGGCTGACGCAAACGTTTTTTGCTCACCACTCCACATCACTGGATCTTCTGACCTTTGGGCAAGTAGTTATCAAATGCTAGCCGAGACAATTCCTAGAGTTCTGACATAACCATGCTAGGTGCTCTCATATAGATTAGATGCAGTGGCCATTTGCCTCGTATTAAACTTCCGTTCCCGGAAATTCAAAAGGATTGATGAATCCAGGGCGAAGTTTGACGAGCTCACAGGCATGTTCAATAGTGCGTTATTGAACGAGATTGCCGGCACTGCGCTATTTGCTTTCTCTTTTCGGATTTAGTATTACAATGAGCATTTTTGAATTAAGTTACGTCACAATTTCCTGAACTTCTTCCACTATCATGTCTTATCACCGTGATAACACTTTATCACAGTCCATGCGTATCATACAATTACTCCATTGTTTAGTTTACTCACGAACGAACCAGCATGGCGACTCCTCGTATATTTCATTGAAGTACTGACGAAGATCCAACACAGGTCACTTTAACACTTCGAGCTTTTGCTTCTCAATTTGTAGAGCGTAGATCCATGTCAGACTTATATCATCTATTTGCAGTATACCAATTATGATTCTACGCAAAGTGGAAGGTCAGTTATTCTAGAAAACTTCCTTTGTATGACGTTATTTTATCGATGATCAAAGTTAGTTTAGAGAGTCTTCGGATTTGTCATGGTATTGTGCTGACGGAAAGAGTCGTCTAATGAGGATTCAACTAGTGAATAACCACATCTATTGGCCTCATCACATTGTTCTCTACAAATGATGACACAACAGACTCCCGTTCGATTATTCCAATATCGACTTTTTAAAAATTTCATAGTTATGCTTGATAAAAAGAATATTCTCTTATACTTCTCAAAAATCCTTGATTAGGCTCTCTGACGTCGTTTGACCGCAAGCAATATTGACAACCGGTCTCCTTGGTCGTTTTATCATAGCACTGTTCGATAGGAAACCTAGTCGTAAATACGTTGAGTTAGGAGCAAAACTCGGAAGCCGATGTATGTTTGACGATCTCAAACTCCCACTACGTCTTTTTGGGTCGCACACTACACGGTCGAGCTCTATCGTAGCATTACTCGTAACGCTGTTTTAACCTTGTTTATTACTAGCAACAATGACGCATATTTTATGTTTAATTAAGAATCTATTGCAGTACACATAGGTTGAAGCTATGCTGATTTGCATTTATTTTAGTTATTTCTTGTTTTTATGTAGAAGCCGATACAAGAAGCGACACTCCTGCTCGTTCTACTAATTCATCTCGTAGTATCTATCGATTTTCGCAGCTTATCGAAGAGATGGATAGTAAGAAACCGGGTATCACTAGGATTTTCTTGCTGCAATCTTCGTAAGATTTGTATATAGATGAATGTTAACTTCTTAGCGGAATTTGCGCAACTTCCAAAAGAGATTATAATTGGATGGAGGCTGCAAGGAAATACTTTGACAACGACCAACATAGCGAAGAAACGTTAAGGTTTGTACACCGAATGAACTGCGAAGCTCTTCTGGTAAAAAAATACTTATCTTAGGTTTTTTTTGATATAGCGTTATTCTCTCAGGTTGTGAATGTCACTCGCAAAATGCGTCGCAACCTCAGGCCCAGGGACAGTTGGACTAGACATTGTCGAGAAGTTAGTTTCCATCATATTTTAGCAATAGTAATGAAGACACCCAGTTACAAAAAATCGCAGCAGTATTATCTACGATTTACAGGCGGTCAACTACCATTTCAATAGTGCTAATGTTTTTATTGTGATTTGTGGCACCCACGTACAGACAGTAGCCGCCTATGGATGAATCAGATAACCGCCACTGTTCTCATATATGAACCATTAACTTTCGTAATTAAATCAAATCTCCGAGGGAATGTTCACTTAGTCGTCGGAGATTTCTTCGTTCGAGATTTTTTTGTTATTTTTCCTTTATTTCTATCGCTGGAGATGGGCCTCGTTTTGATCGGCATAATCCCTCCCTCCCCCATATTCTGCTTTCTTGAGTTATATGCTTTGTGCTTCAAAAACGGATAAATTTTCGATGCACTTTAGTTAATGTTTACCGTTAATGCGTTAGCCACTGTCAGAACTTGAACTCTGACTCGTGACTGTCAGAACTTGCACTCACCTCTCCTTATACTTTTGAATTAGTCACGTAACTGACTTATTTGGTATTTGACCTCTTCACGTGAAATGACAGTGAATGTATATCCTATAATCTTAATCTGGAATCTCCATCCTTAGCTATAACTTTGTTTCACACTAGTCATAAAACCGCCTCTAACGAAATGAATACAAGCAGTCGAAAGACAGTGAGGCTCTCTTCCGTTTGGTAGTACTCTCGACTATTAATTCGATATATGCTCTCTGTAATTTTCCTATGTAAACCTGTGCTGCTGGTATTGTACTGTTTTTTCATAACGATAAATGATAGTTATACGAAGCGTTCGAAACAAAAGCAACTAATAAAAACCCCTAGTGGCCAACTCAGTTCAAACAAAGCAAACTCTTCACTGTCTTCCTTTGCTGCAACCAGATTTGAATGAAGTAGTGAAACGAACTGAGGTGTTACTGAGAAAATGAACATGCTTGAAAAATGTTGGAATAAGATCGTTAGAGAAGGCCTACTCATGAAGACATTCTACTAACATATTTCTTAAGAATCGTCTGCTGATTGGCGAGTAGTTGATGACGAGGTCTCCAAGACACCGTCTCTCTCTCTCTATCGGTCATAGATTTTTTTAGATATGCAATGTTCGATTCGATTATGGACAACCAGTTAATGAAGAGTTGTGGGTGACGGTGGGATGTCCACACATGATGAGCAAACACGCTTATTATACCTTTTGAAATTTTGAAGGATTTTGAAGGAATTCAATGGGTAATAGTGTGTGCGTTGTAGACCACTCGCACAAGGATGTACAATGTATTCACCTTCCTCCATGACATTGTGGAAGTGGTAATATCTATGAACAAATCATAAGATAACTTGTGGCATTCCATTAATACTAATTATGTTTGTGCATTTTACCCTCTCAGGCAAGTGTGGCTGCCTTAACAGCGCGTTGCGAGGCAAAACCAATGACTTTTGGATATTACAATGCGCTTCTAGCCACTGTGCCATACTGTTCCCTGAATTTATACTATCCAAGCAACCGAGAGAAAAATTAAGGCATTATAGCAATTGAAATTTATCCATTTATTAAATCTGAGTAATGTCACTGATATTAATAGCAATACAAAACTGAAATTCATTTGGCCATGGTTGAGGCGAATATGGAAAGGATTCGGAAGAACATGTGGTGCAGTGGCAAGAGTTTACTCTGCGTCACACTCAAGGTCGATGGTTTGATCTCGTGCCCGTCTCTTACCGAGTAATCCATCACTTTATGGTCGACAAATTCGTACTAGGCAGGTGACAGATTTGTCTGGGAGGATAAGTAGCAGTACTTGATTCAGCGGAGGCTAGCGCAAGTCATTGTGAAGGTCGGATGTGCATCTAGTCATCTCAAACAAAGCAAAAAATTAAAGAAAAACATGTGGCGCATCCATTAGGGAATTCACAACTCCATAAACTTTATTTTTTATTCTTTATGGATAGGGTGGTCGATGATCGACATTTGTAGCATGCCCGAGTTCGTTCGTACTTCACCGCGGCGTTATGTAGTAGCATGAGATCATGAATAGTGTCATAATTGGCTTTGCCATGAGATGTGGAACCTTGTGCTGTAAGCAGCCTATTACAAAATTCTCTACAGAACAAAACTGAGAAATAGCGAAATTGAATAAATAGGTTTTTTGGTCCTATCATGCAAAGTATATCAAACAGTTGATTCACTTCCAAGTGATCCTGAACACAGTTGAATGCCACCAGAGATTGGAACGGAAATAAAACCTCACAACAATGGTCGTCGTTCAGAAGACAGACTGCCATACTCTCACGAATGTTGTACGACAGCAAATCAGGTTGTTATCACCAGATTTTGTACTATACAAGGCAACATTCCGGAGCTAGGGTGAGATATGTCGTGAATGAGTAGTGATCTCTTAGCCCAAAAAAAATCAATGACACCCAACGAGTATTGTCACTTTTGCTCATACGACACTATAGTGTAGCTTCGTGGCAGAAAAAACTGTGATAATGATATGGATACTAACCTATTGACGAGGACGCGGTCTGTCTTCTTCCATGCCGCGAGCCACCTCTCAAAGCAGTTATGCTTGGTGCGCTGTTTCCGTGCGGATTTGCTACTTACATGATATAATTATTCAAATCTTTCTCTTCTCGTTTCAAATATTTGATTGTTGACATACCCAGTGATGTAGACTGCGCGCTCCCGGTTAGAGTGAGATGCGAGTTTCGAGTCCCGCTTGAACGTGAAAGTTTTGCACATTACATAACATCACTGGGTACATCTAAGATATCATACTACCCTAAGAGCGGTTAGATTAAACAGTTTTATTCGATCGTCCAATACCCAATATCTATCAGCATGACTTGATTCAATGCCGATGCCGGCTATCTGAGCCAAAGCGTTGACGGTTTGTTGCTGAGAGAAAGATGTATTGTAGCGCAAAAGAGAGTGGGCAAAACGGGCGTTAGTAGGCAGCGCGCTCGCGGATAGAGTGTGTTACGGGTTTGAGTCCCGTTGACGCAAAAGTTTTGCATATCACTTTACATCATTGGGTATATTTATAATATCATACCACCGCTAGAAGCGGTTCGACAGAAAGTAGTGTTATTTGATTATTCTTGCAATACTTGGCATTAGCAATTTCACATTACCCTACAAAAGCATTATACCTATTGGCACGTATGTGTTGTAGTATATTATGAGTATCCATAACAGTATACACAAACACGCCTAAGAAAGGATTTGCTACACAATTCAATTTTGTTTTGCTTATTGAGATGCATTAACGTTGTTCCTTCTACCGATAGTTTTACTGAGGTCTCATCGCTCATACACTTTCAAATTCTTATGATATTTCAATCACTTATTCACGATTAATTCCAAACTTTGTCACAAGCTGCCGCATTGTCGCTAAAGCTCGCCACGCAACCGCGTTGCCTGTCGCGCAAGATTTCAATATGCTTGTTGAGGGGTCAACAATTTGAGAGATTTACGGGGGCACACCAAAGAGTTGTCTGCATAGAGAGAGCAATGTATGGTCACAGTTTTTATCGCTTCAAGCAATGGCAGTAAATTTCTAGCTAATGTTTTGGTATACAGAGAGAGGAGGACGGGCAGGGGCAAAGAGAATCATTGAGTGAGTAAGTAAGTGTTTCACAAAGTAATAGTAATTTCTGAAAGGGATTTTCCTCTTTCAAACTTCTTGCCTCAACCATATACAATGGGTGCACGTTTGACTACAGAACTTTAACCTTTCAAATTCATTTTGCTAAGTGGGACACAGTTTCTGCTGTTGCTTGAGTTCAGCAGTCACTTATTGTTTACATTGAAAAGTAAAATATTCTCGAAAAAAATTTGAGTCATCAGCAGATACATTAATGTGATTTAGACGCAAGCACAACTCATTTCCAAAGACAAAATGACTTTTCGATATGGGAGGCTGCAAGTGATAAACCTGAGATAGGCTGTGAACCAGCGACTACGTTTTCTAGAGTCTTATTTACTACTCACCTCACCAATTAGAGACTCCACTTCATATTTCATTCTGCAATGTTTTTACTCCTCGGATCAGCACTTCCTATATCGTTCCGTTAACGGAAAGTTGCTGATAGGGCCCATGATAGAATACATGACTAAGAGAAAGGTTGAGTGCATGGTGCGGCAGTGGGTAACCCAGCGAAGTTCCGCCCAAATTTTTTATTTATTTTAGCTCTATTCGTATCTTGGCATCTTTGTGGGTGTATTTCGCATAATATTTTGATGGAAAGAGACTAGGCAGTAATAATAGTCAACCTTGTAATTTCTAGAGACATTATTTCAAAGGTAAAAGACGAAATTGTGCACTACTTCTTGGACGACATACTAATTCATTCCTACACTTATCAAAAGTCTCGTGCCTTGACAAAAAAAATTTCGTAATATCGCTTTTTTACCCCATCCCATACCATTCAGAATGACTGAAAGACATAAGTGCTCAATGTGCAGTAAATCCTTGTCTACACCCATCGCCTCACTGTCGAATGACGTCAGACTTAGGTATTGCGTGAACAAGATGAAAAGATTACTAAATCACATAGAGAGAGCAGTTCACCACTACTCGTTAAAGGGCCACCAAAATCGTGATCTTGTGAAGCACATAATAATTCCAGAAGTATTGAGATCTTCACAGTGAAAAAAAAACACATCGTGAAGACGGATTAAATGGAGTACTAAAGTGCTAAAGGAGCACGGTGCCTTTCGGTTCAGTCAGTTCCTCGAAGACATATCCTAAGTATAAAAGAATAGACTCCGAACTCTTGACAGTCAGCGTACGGTGGAAAAATGACGGTGACGTTCTTTCAGAAAAATATGTCATTAGGTTATATATTTAAGATATAATTGAAGTGAAGGGTACTGAACGTCAGTGGAATCTGGATTTGGCTGCCCATTCTTTCTGAAGAAGTGATCTGTAAGGTCCCTATAAACACGATCATCACAAGAGCGGTGATCAAAGGCATGAGGTGTAGAGATTGAAGTCTTTCACGACGATCGCATTCATACAATGCATATTGATCAATACGATTCAAACACTTAGAAAGGGGAGAAAGCGCTCAGGCGAGCGACGAAGTCTTGCAATCCAAACATTTTTCTTTTCCTTGATTAATTTGATTAGCCTTCTTTCTGGATTCTCGTCTTTGCCTTACGTTGGCTGTTTTACAGTCTTCTTCATATTTCATACCAGCATTTCGCAACTCCGTAAGTTCTGCGCAGGCGTCTTTCATTGTCGTCGTGCAAAATGTAGACTTAAAAGCCTGCTAGATCGCTTGCTTTGTAATACAAAATTTTATAGTTCAGGTATATACGTGTGTTTTTCTCTTCATCAGGCACACATGTGTGACGATTGCCTGGACTTCAGCGATTGCGTTCAGATCCAAAGTCCAAGCTGAACACAGAGGTGTATCTCATAAGAGACTCTGTTCCTCAACTAACATCTGGCCGAGATCTCGAAAGGTCCTCATCCAGTGCCCAAAATCTAGACTTTGCGTTGAATACTATAGAAATTTGGAATGGATGAAAATGTTGCATTCGCTTGAAGAGAGCTAGACAAGTGTAAATTACTTGCGGCCATGAAAGAAGGATGTTTTTTCAGAATGCTTTGATTCTCCTCATCAGAAATGTGATTGTTGACTTTTCAAATATTTGACATAGGGATGGTATACCCTTCCCTTTGTTTTGATTCTTCTCACAGCTTTTTTTCACTGAGCGGATTACAGTACTTCTACAATATTTTCATTGGACTTCATTTATTTTACATTACTCGTTGTTACAATTTACTCTACTAATCCCGTCACTTCTTGCATTCAAATCGTTCCCTTGCATTCACCGTCTTAAGCGCTTTAAACATTGTTTCGATCGCTGATGAAGGATCTATCTTCTCAATGAACGTCGTAGCCGAGTCGGACCATCTAGGATGCTCTCGAGGTCACCTAGCTGACGAGTTCTCTAAGGCGATTGTTGATTGATTTTCAAGAGATTGTTGGAGCGCTAAAGTTCTGCGTATTATTTTGCTCTCTGACACGCTGCATTCTAATCACCGGCATTACACTGCCTCTAGAATAGACAAAAACGTTTTATTCAAAGAGGTGCTTTAAGTGTTTAAATATGCGGTTTCAAGGGCACATAATCTATTCTCATGTTCTCTTTCTGAAAATCTTGTTTCTCCGCTGAAAACTGCGGTCTATCAGGGCACTTGGCTGTCTTTGTACTAAAAATATATTAATAAAAGTCTCTTCATTCATGTTCTACATTTCAGTGACAAAAAAGTTCTTCTAAAATCCAAATTTTACCGTATTGGCAACAGAGTTTGATTGAAACGCTCATCGCCGGCCTCTCTTCGTAGCCGTCGTAACACTTCGATTGTCGGTCAGTCTCCCGACCGACAAAAAATGGCCGTCGTCCTCATCATATGGAAATTTCGGATTGTTTTATGAGATAAGAAAGGTGACTACTATAAGGGTATAATGACATTTGACTCAACACTTCCGGAGATACTTATATATACATCTTGCTTTCCACACGATTACAAGACTCATCGAAGTCTCACGAGAGTACAAACAACCATTCTGTCTCACTTTCATCGATCTGAAGAAAGCCTTTGATTCAGTGGAAACAGAAGCGGTTATAGAGGCTCTGGATAACCAGGGCGTCCCTACTCGGTACATAATGATCCTTCGTGAGCTTTATAAAGATTTCACGACCAAAATATCTCCATTCTACAACAATATCACCATTGACGTAAGAAGAGGGGTTCGACAAGGCGATGCAATTTCGCCAAAACTATTCACTGCCACCCTACAAAACGTCATGCGAACATTAGAATGGTACGAAATGGGAGTGAAAATTGACGGTCGACAATTGAACCATCTTCGCTTTGCTGACGATATCGTTCTCATAACACCAAACATCAGCCAAGCAGAACGAATGTTGACCGATTTCGATAACTCCTGTGAAAAGATTGGTCTTCAGCTAATTCTAACGAAAACGATGTTCATGAGGAACGGATGGGTTTCGAATGCCCCAGTCACGCTCAACGGAACGACAATCTCCGGATGCTCCAGTTACGTCTATCTAGGTCAGGAAATCAACATGATGAACGACCTAGCTCCAGAGTTGATCAAGAGGAAACGAGCGGCTTGGGGAACGTTTAAGAACGTCGAAGATGTAGTGAAGAGGACAAAGAACATACGACTACGTGCCCACCTTTTCGACTCGACAGTTATCCCTGCCCTGACGTATGCAGCAGAAACCTGGTCGCTACGTAAGCAGGATGAAAGATCACTTGCCACTGTCGAACGCGCAGTCGAAAGGTCGATGCTAGGAGTATCCCGTATCTCGCAAATGAGAGAAAGGATCCGAAGTTCCGACCTGCGTCAACGATCGAAAATCAGAGACGCCGTTCTACACGCCAGGATATCGAAAATAAGGTGGGCCGGAGCGCTTCAACGACAACCGATGGACAAGAGCCGTTACCGACTGGATTTCTCGGGACGTCAAGCGCTCTAAAGGAAGACCACTGATCCGTTGGTCCGATCTCTTCACGAAAGCAATAAAAGAATGATATGATGCTCAGCGAATCCCTAGAGCGAGGAGGACCCACTGGGCTACTCTTGCACGCGATAGGGAAAAGTGGAAGAGTTGCTGGTACCCGCTCGAGTCACTCGACGATCATCGGAACGACAGGTGATACAGGTGATACATCTTGTTTTCACAAATTGCTTGAATCTTAACGTCACTGATTCACTTTTCTTTCATCTAATGTCAGTAGCGAGTAAACCATCCTGCTTCGTCCTCATATAGTCGACAAAGCGAGTACTTAGGAGCTCTTTTTGATTGATAAAAGAATCTTTTCTGTGAATAATCTTCTATAGGTTATTGAAGTTAATTTACTCTTAGTCGGATTTTCAAATGAGAACGCTGGTCGCATCAAGGCGTTGGAAAATTCTCACATTTTTGACACAGTTTGATTACTCTGATACTTCATGAGTATTGATAGATTGTGAAATTTCATCACTAGCGTTATAGTTCATCTATAACGGTGAGATGCCATATACTGAGAAAAATCGAGAGACTAGGGCTCAAAATGAATCGTACATTTTGCTGATGGGTCCGCTCGTAAAACTTTGTGCGTTTTCTTCATTTGACAAGTAACACGAGGAACGTTGCTGCTCACAAATGCCATCCATATCCACTCAAACATTAAGTGGTACAGCCCAGGCTCAATAGGGTTTTCATTCCTTCCCATTGAGAGGCAGATCTACCCATTGAACTCTTCTAGTTAGAAAGGATAGAATAGCTAGTTATTTTTTCTCAGCATGTTCGAGAAAACTTGAACTATCGCTTGATGAACACTGTTTCTGACAAGTTTCTTTTCCAGCTGACGCCTCTCACGAATACTGCCTTCCTAATAAATATTAGTAGCGCAAAAACTAATAAATATAGGTCGAACTTTTACCGATTAACGGCAATTTTACGAGGACGATATCAATAATCATGAGCCAGAATGAGCGAGAACTAGATAGAAAAGCCCTAGTAAATTAGTGCCGTTGTTCCTCAAAATGTACAATTTTTTTCTCAAAAGTGAATGAATTTATTATGACTTCAGACAAAGATGGAAGCAAAGATAGCAAAAGTATGATTTTAGAAAATCTCCTTGTAGTACTTTGCCGCTTTCAGCGATCTGTTCCCGAGTAGCACAGATTCCAAAAGACCTCTTGCAGTTTTTTGCAGCAATAGTCAGTTTGCTCTAAAAAGGTATGATTTTTATAACTGAAATTTAGAATAATGGGCCACATTGATAGTCCAAGCGAAAGTTTACAGACGTAATGTCAAGTCTTTCGTTTAGAGCATTTTTGAGACCACGCTCAAATTAATAAAATCTGATAACATATTTTAAAGCTCGAAATATGTTATCAGGTTCTTGGTTATTGGTTAATTCGTTCCATTTGGATTACTATGGAATGGTTTGGCTCATTAGACACCTAGACTATTTGGAGAACATTAGCTGATTTCTGAAATGAAGGTGCACGCAGTCTTGAGGTACTTACTGATACGGTGGCCGTTCCAATTTCTTGTCCGTGCCGAATAAGTCGATGAACCCGTGAGCGGGTGTATTTGACTTCATTTTTATAAGACAATAAGAACACTTAATTTGGTTATTATGGATCTCCATAGTCATTCCGTGCGATGTCGAGTAAAGAATACGTTTAATCTTTGAAGGATGTAAGCTTGAGGAATTTCCACTTACATCTTTAACATTTATATGCTTACTCTGAGCCTCCTGAGGAACGTATGTGATTAGAACTTTTCTTAAGTACCACGCCTTCTAGTGTTCTGCTTGCCCTAGCATTTCCAGTAGATTCACTTTACTTCAGCAGCCATTCATGGAGATAGCCTGACTGTAAACTGAGGAAGTTTTTGTTTCTTACCAAGTTTAATGTGTGGCACATCCTCAAAGCACCGATTAGCGCTAAGAGCTCAATCCTATTTTTTCTTTATTTTTTCGATAAATTTTTTACTGGATGGATCGTTAACGAGAACATTTACCGCACATATAACCAGAGTACTGTTTGTTCATGTTTGGTTTCGATGCGATTAGGATGATACGACTTTTATTACTGATAAGGAATGTGATGGCCTAGAATGACAATGACAGAATCTATAATGGGTCTTTAAAAGCATCTCTAGCGGTGATTTAGAGACATTACAACTAAAACGCTTTCTTACTGTTAGTAATGTTGGTGACCTGCTGTAATATTGGATATTTTCACTAATTTTGGGAGGGCAACAAGTTGTGGCAAAGGCATAATGAGAAAAATTCAGAACAGCAAATGACTGATGACTTTGACACCTCTATTTGTCTTCACAGTAATTTCTCACTGCGCAGATTCCAGTATTACTAGCATTGATGTGTTTTTTCGACTTCTTCTAAACGTCGTAGATACTGGTTGAGCACATCTCTTTACTATATTGAGGATAGCCTGGCCGTGGGATTCCATAGGGCGTTCCATGTTGACTGCCGAGAAGGCTGGAGGGTAGGGGTTTGCTCCAAACTCACCGTGACAGCATCACAACCATTCAACCACAGCGCCACTGATTAATGACTACTCACAAAAAATTAAAGCACTTTTTGAACTCAAAAATTTGTCTGGGCAATTATCCAGTGAGAAGATATCCTAGTATTTTTATGACGTTATCACTTAAACAACTATTTCGTCAGCAGCCAGAGAATGCTGCTGGATTAAAATAGATGAGACTCCTAGTTGATCATTTGCTCCCATTTTCCTTTCCTCTTCACTGTCTTAACTTCTGATACTATCCAACAAACTCTACCTTTATCACCGAGTTCATCTTGGTATGGTATCGGTAGATTATTGCTCAAAAGTATTCTTTCAAAAGCGCCAAATAACTAATGAAGCGGAAAAAAGTGTCATCAACGATTGCTTCAGTTGTTATACAAATTTCGATAACGCAACATTGGAAGGGTAGCAACACCGAATTGGTACATCGGTAGGCCACTGCAAAAGATGTGGTTTTCAGATTTGCAATAAATCACCTGTGACGAGACTTAATGTAAATCAAATACATTGCTCCAGGGAATTATCAATGCCGAGCAACTCTATCATTTCCTATGTTGTTTCTCGTAAGACAGCAATTCATTAAGTGGGGAATAGAAAACCAAGTTTCTATTTACTCAGAATTTCTACCACAGTTGGCATTGAGGCAAGACGAGCTCGTCATTGGAACGTGCCTCGGAAGCGTGACTTAGATGTGTACCGAGATGAGCACGTGCTTTATGTAGAAACCGAAGAAGGATGTTGTAGAGTAATTTTTTGAATTATCATTTCAACGAATAGCTTTAAGAAAAGTCAGGAAAATTCGCTATAACATTCTATTTGTGAAAAGACAGATTTTGAAGAGCAAATTTCAGGCTAGTCAGGTGGGAAGTGTAGCGACATCTGTAAACACAGAGTCGAATAGCTGAAACACGTCTGTGCTAAAATCTGCACAAATGCTCCTGAGAGAGTAGTGAACTGGCAAGCATGCGTTTCTATTCGCGAGGCCATAGAAGTGGCCGAATTTTTTACTTGGCCGGTCATATCACATGCGGTTGGCACCAATCTATGGAGTCTTGATTCCCATCTCTCCACACGAGTTCAATATATAAAATTTGTCCACTAATGGGAGAATTTGGATTAAGTTAGCAAAGACGCGGCGTCGTACTAGATCACATTCCTTCCCAGCTACCGCGTCACATCCGTCGTCATGACTATTGGTTGGTGTTTTTTATAGTCCTTACCTCTGCGCATTGGAAAAGTGGTTATTTGATATTCCGAGTTCCAAATAACAGTCGTAACAGTCGATGATCATCTACTGCAATATACTGAGCAGAATAAAAGAAAGTTCGTCTTCTACTTTTGTAGTTTAACTTATTGTATTAGGTTCTTTCATATGTTTTGGCACTAGATCAATAAACACCAGTTTTATTAACCGGAAGTAAATTGCTTAACAAGACTACTGCTGCCAGCCGGAGAGGCAATGAATTCCAAGCGCTACTTTGAGTACTTGAACTGTTGCAATCGAGTCCTGTCACGTCGACGTCGCCATCATGCTCTAAGACAAGGCTAGGCTGCATGCCGCCAAAGTGACGAAAAGGAAGTTAACCGAACCAAGCTGGGAGTTGTTGAATCATCCGCCGTACAGTCCTGACTTATCGCCGTCTGACTATCACCCCTTCCAGCCACTGAAGCAACGGGATGAAGTTTTGAGACATTAATCATTTGCGCCGAGAATTGAAAACTTCTTTTAAACTTGAGGATGACGGGTTATATAAGCGCGATACTGATTTGCTGCCTGAGATGTGTTCAGGCTGATGGCTCATATTTTGAACAATGTTGCTAAGTAATTCAACTACTTCTGGTTAATGAATCTGGTGTGTACTGCTCGTGTTAAAACTTACGGGAAGATCCAACATTATCTACATTATTGTAAGTAGGGCTTTGAGTTACGGTAGGAATATGCCATTACGTAACATATGGTGATCGATATAGGTTATCAGTGCTATCGCACGGCTTTGGTATCAAACGATCGGCACCGTAACAATGAGAATTCCTATGACAACAAAAAACGTCTGTACCATGTACTTGAAGACGTTATGGATTTGCTAGCAAAAGTGTTCACCGTCATTTTTACTTAATAAACGCGGTGTGTAAGCTAGCTCAACGATTTGGCAAGTGTTAAGAATCTCGGCTAAACGCTTTTGATCATTTGAAGATGATATAGGGTGTTTTTTTTAAGAATCTAATAAAATCACTTTTTTGTCACGCAAAAAGTTGACGATCCTGTACATTAAGGGCTGTTCAAGTTTTTATTGTATTTTCTTTGCTCTTTATTTCTTTCTGCTCTATTTCGAAGTTCAAGAAATGTTTGATACGTACTACTCTGTACTAACAATCTTTCACAACAGGGTGGCAAATTTCGATTTGTATTCAGAAAAAAAGAACAGCGAAAATTCAAAATTGTATAAGACAGATCAGCAGCCTGTGAATAATCGATTGCACACAAGCTACTGTAGGATCTGGACCCAGTTTTTCTGTGAAGCCCATCTGGCGCAGTATTCAGAGGTTCTTCACATCGTTATACTGCGCTCATCCTTTAGTTCCACCCCGTGCATCCGTCAGACCAAATCCCCCATCGCTTTGAGGTTGGCAAATTTGTATCAGATTTGTCTGCATGCAAAGTGTGCACTCGATCGTATCGGCGACGTTACGAATGCAGTGGAATGCAGAACGCATGCCTCATGTAGTGATCGAGGGGAGGTGGGAGGGAACGCTTTGTCTTTTTTTTCTTTTGATGTTTTCACTTCATATTCTCAAAATTAACGTTCAATACATATTGCATCCTCAAATGTGTATTTGGCGTCGTGAACTCACACCATTTTTCAATATCTTTGCAAAAAGGCAAGAGACAAGGGCAAAAATGATTGAAAATAATTCTTTGAATCAAATCGCGACGATGAATTTGTACTAACAGTTCTCCTCCCACTATTTCCTTATTTTGTTTTTTATTTT
Organism: Parelaphostrongylus tenuis; assembly: GCA_019055375.1. Taxonomy (NCBI): domain Eukaryota; kingdom Metazoa; phylum Nematoda; class Chromadorea; order Rhabditida; family Metastrongylidae; genus Parelaphostrongylus; species Parelaphostrongylus tenuis. The sequence goes on from JAHQIW010005005.1 coordinate 282,892, forward strand.
CGTGAATTCATGTCTGCGAAACTGTAAACCGAGTGAGTTGCTGTTCATATTACGTATAATCCGAGATTACTCCTTGCTTCGTCAACTTTGGTAAATAGTAAAACCGTGGTAATCTTCAGATGTCAGAGGGCTATCGAGCTGTCAATGATTTTCAGCAGAAGTTCGAGAGCTCAGGCGTTTTCGGCCTAACCAAACCCAATTTTTGTAGCCATTTTTGATATTCTTGAGATCGCACTTTCTTCTCCGGCCTCACAGTCAAATGGCGTTATGATGCACCATCTCAAAATCTTAGTAGTTCGTAATCACCTCTATAGAAATTTCATCTAGTCTACTATTAGCAATTAATCAAGAGTGCACTATTCTGTAATTTTCTTATTAACCAAATACGAGATTGTTGAACTGATAATTTATTTAGTCAGCTGAACACTACACTACAAGTAGTCCTGATGGCTAACGTTACGACGCTCTCGCGTTTTTCAGAGCCTACGGAGTCAAACTGACATGCAGTCTACTCATTCGAACATCTTCATAACCGAAGCTGATAAGGCTTGGTATATAAGCATGAAATTGCATGGTGAGCAGCTTACTTCACGTACCGTACGTGAGCGCCGAAACGTTAGCCGTTACGACTACTTGAGGTCTTCTATTTTTTTCCGTGCTAAATAAATCATCGATTTAACAATTCTATATTTTCTGAACAATAAAATTTCGGGTTATTCGATCAATATCGAGGTTAATCGATAGCTGGTCACGGGCGCTGTGTCACTATTCTTCCAAAATTGAAGTTGAAATCTTTAATATGCTGCGTTACCGCGTCTTTTTTGCTCTAGAATAAAAACTAATAGCTGATGAACCCGTATAAACAACAACGAAAACTTTTGATATTCTTCTGTCAAACGAAGGACTTTTGTTTACCCGGACGTCTTCGTCTTTGAGTTTGTATGAAATCGCTGAAATTGATCGATCCAGGATGGTGGCGATGGTAGTGGTAGATGGTGAGTGGGCGAGAGCCAGGAGGGTAAGGGTGGTTCCGACATTCACGAGAGAGCCAGGAGGGTAAGGGGGTTCCGACATTTACGACTTGGACGCGGGCCATCTTCTTTACTCTCCGTAATGGACAGCTATAAATCAGATGTCGGCCGATTCGCAACATCTCCGCTCGTTAGGCAGCACAACGACGACGGAATCGCAGAACTGAGCGATGTGGTCAAGACGTTTGGCGCTGGCGTTAGAGTTGAGGTTGTACGGTCGACCTTTACAGCGTATCTCTCCAGTCTGCTTTGTATGAAGACACATAAATACAAAGGTTTAAAGTTCAGTAACAAAGTATTACTTCTTATTACTTTACTACCCTCGTCCTCATGCACCTTCCCATTGTTTCTCACTGACATACAAAGCTATCTGAAAAGGACATCCCATCTCACTATTCGTCACCAAGCAGATCCTGCCTTGTTTTGTAGGATTATGATCGAGCATTTTCAAGTATGATTTATTGGTTTTTCGCCATTGCTGAGACATGATCAAAGGTAGTGCAACAATGTTTCCGTGAATCAGAGCCTTGATCAAGCGAATTTGATGGTAGAAATCATGAAGGCGGCGTAAATCTTGTTAAGTAAAATTTCGGCAAGGTGATTTTCTTTGTGGGCTCTGTAATTCAGGCAAACCTCTAGAACACAGCTGGCTGCCGGTAGCCTGGAATTGCTCTCAATCCCAGTGATGAGTGTAGTTGTTGTGAGGAATATTTTTATCGATTAAATGTCAAAGTATTCAAAGAAAGTTGATATTCACAGAAAGAAAGAAACTTTTTCCTATCGTGTCAGTGAAAACATATACGGACTCGTTTCATGTTAACCTCCGTGCCAATTGACACTAAGTGCATGCATATATTTACGAAAATTTCCAGATTTTTTTCTATAGAAAATCATCCGAATGCTCTACACACTAATATAAGTGCACGTTTAACCATAAACACACACGCACATTGTGAGATCCAAAGAATATTTATCTTTTGACCCAACTATCCAAACTGATTAGTTGGAGTACAAGTAATTTTCGCAAAACATCTGATAACAGTGTGATGAATTGTGGAGGTTTTCAAAGTTTTCTGATGCCGTTCTACTCTAATCTGGAAGATGAGGAAAAGACGAGAGGAAATTTTAAGCGCAAAGGCCCTCCACATGTTATGTTGCTACTGGAGCGACTCGTACAAAACGAGTGTAGAAGACGCTCCTCGCCTTCCCGATTCCGAATCATATGAATTCAGATTATTTTTGTTCGATTACATCAAGCGGAATCTTTACATTCTCTCGCAACATTTGATCATCTTCAGAAGCTTCCCAAAAAAAACCGTAATAATGTGAAGTGAGAAACCTTTTCCAGGATGTTTCAGTTCATATTCAATTTCAGTTCAAGTGCACCTTGCAGTATATCTCATAAACTATTGGAAAAGTTTCTTAAAGAAATTGTCTGGTTTCCCAAAGTGAGAAGCAATCTCAGTTGTACAACTTTATGATTCTTATGATGAAAAACGTCCAGAATGTTCCTGTAGTTTTCGTTCAAAGTATTGACTCAACCATATCTTTTTCTCTTCACATTAACGCTTCTTTTTTTGTTGCTCTTTCACTAGCATAAAAGGAGAGTATTCTAGAAAAAAAAAAACCAAAAAAGAACAAAGGCTGCAGTAATTAACTGAAAAGAGAATTGATTTTCTCTCCTTACCAAAACAGATGTGACGATTGATGAAAAAGCGAAATGGGACCTGCATACGGTTGTCCTTCATTCTGCCTGTAGCGACGAGCTTATTTTATCTAAGAAACAATCTCGTACTAACAGGTAGAACGAGAGTCAACCACTGAAGGAAGTGGGAACCTGAGCAGGTTTCGGGAAAATCATGTGATAGAGATAATGATGAAAGCATTTCTCACTAACACGAAGTAGGAAATGAGAAGTTATGAACACGAAAGAAGAAAAAGATGAGAAGGAGGCGAAGGAATTCGTGGAGGAGAACTAGCACTTGCGCTGTTGATGAGTGTTGTTGGAGTGTGTGGGTGTCGTAATATTAGTAAAAGTTGTGGTGTGACGAGGAAAAACTCAGAAACAAACAACATTTGACGTCAGGTGTTACTGAATAATGCAAAAAACGATCTATAAATGACACTATGAATCGAAGAAGAAGCTGACAGTTTGGGATTGATGAGGCTGCGAAGCATCGACTTTTCAAACACCATGGAACAGCCGCCGATTGGCCATCCTCATTTTCTTCTTTTCAAAGAGTAAAGCGATTAATCAACGCATTTTGGTAGACATTGAGGTGAACTTGAAGATTTCCATCCGCAATGATTTCGTTCGTTAACCATCGTTCAGCAACCGAAGGCAGTTGTGACAGGTGTTGATTGGCACCTTGTTGCTTTGCTAGATATAAAAAAATCGAGTCCACTTTCCCTTTATATCTATCTGATCATAGAGCGAAAATCTCTTGCAAACTGAAAAAACATGTGCGAAGGAATTCAATCTAGAGACAAAGAGGCATTGTAATCACTGTGGGATGTTACTGTATTCACTGTGAGACGTAGGTGAGACACCTTTTTTATCCGCCAAATTCACTCCAGTTGGCCAGATTATCTAAAACCTTACGAAGGTTTTTACGTAAGATCATTTTTAGTGGGTGTTACTAGCTATGAAATCTCTGATTCTACAGGGTCTCGATTTAGATAGATCAAAAAAGTGACAAAAATAGGATTTCAGTCACCTAAATCAAAAATCGAGTAACTTCATGGAATCAAGCTTGGTTATAGTGACATCTGAACCACGATTCAAATGTTATAATGGAAATCTTCTTGAAGAGTTATTCAACTGTAGCCAAAACCCAGCGGCAAATCCGAAAACTGGATCATCAGTCAGTAGATGGCAAGCTTGGTCATAAAAATAACATGTGTTGCTCCATTTGGCAACTATTATAAGGATTCATTCCTGCAATGATAAAATCATCTTACTAAGGACGTCGTATTGTCAATAGTTGAAAAGGAGATACCGGCCATACCATGCTGATTTTTCGTGAGAATGGTACTGAACAACATCGAAGCTGCTTGAAAGAATCATTAACGTCGAGTATGGTTGACCGTATATCGGTAGTCACACCGATGTTGCACATTCAGCAACAGCAACATCAGTAGCAACAGCGATAGCAACAACAACGACAACGACGACCAGGGACGGCTTAGCACAGCGACAAGAGACTATCAGTGCTGTTGAGGTAGCATAGGAACGCGGTAATACCATTGTGGGTGAAGGTAGGCAGTACGGTTGGCTTGGCTCCAAATCGGCACCGCCTCCCTTCACAAACCGAGCGCAGGTCACATGGCGGCACCACGACGATCCGGACGGTTACGCACCCGATCGGGTCGGCGACGGGCGACACTGGCTGGCTTGTGGACGCATCGCCGCTCCCTTTATGCAAATTTCGCCCATTTCGTATCATAAGCACATTGTGTACGATTGGGATAGGCCAGTCACATAGCATATTTATAAGCAAAATACAGAGATAAAGGATAACGCTAGGTTTTTGATAACCTCTGAAGGACGAGGCATGCATTCTACTCCATTCGTAGCCTTGCAAAGAACGGCTAATACTTATTCAGTCCATAAGTGGCTCATAGTAACCTATCAATGAACAAAATCAGCGTTTTTTTTTTCTCTTCCAGACAGTTCTGACGCTAATTTCGCGATCACAGAGCGATGTAAGGCCAAATGAGCTAACGGGGTGGGATAAAATCAGAGACTGAAGCAGAGCGTATTAAAGGACACCTCAAGCCGTTACGTGTACTGGCTCCAAAACACTTCTCAAATGTTCCGTACATTCAAAGCTTACGGGCGACCACGAAATTTTCGTAACTTTCTCTGGAATGTTTTCTATTTTGAGTACAAGGAAGTCTGAGTGGCTACTAGCTGAGTTCTGCTAGGTCTGGAAAGATCTGAGTCTGCTATGGCATAGGTCTGGAAAGATCTGAATTCCATTCTATGGTATTGATAAAATCCTCCTCACCCTAGAGGACTCTATTATTCATACGAGGACGTATTTTGTGTAGGCGTCACAATTCACCGACCAAAAAGATTATCTCTCGGTTCAAGTATGTGATAAATCATTGAATGAAAGGTTTGATCAGACCTAAAGAAAGCTCATTTATTTGTAAACTCTAACGAGATTGATTCTCGTCAATCGGTACACCTAAACCTGGACTACAATTGGTTCTCATCTCTGCTACGTAGATACGGTATGTGATGGCACGAAAAAAAAACTTAGGTAGACTTTTTTCACCTCTTATCGTAGTGCATAAGCTTGAACTTTCACGGAGTTCCGATAGTATCTCTGCTAATGACGACAGAGTTTCAACGAATTGGGAACGATTTTATAACTAAGTTCATTCGCTGGATATGTGTTGAGCACCCTTGACGTACGGACTTCTTCTGCCATGTTTCGTTGTTTGTTTTTCAAGAAAAAAAAATTAGTTCCTACAGAAATAAAGGAGCCAAAAGTGGGAAAAACTGGCAAAGTCAATCTGAACAGATTAAAGATTATACAAATAGCTTGCAACCTTACATTCTGAAAACCAGAACAATCAAGAAAATTGACCCAATATTCGAATGTCAGGTAGCACAACGTGTTATGATTCAGAAGTGAATTCGATAGAAATAATCACGAACCTGTTTGATGAGCTAGATCAATATCTTACATATAGAAAATCGATACTGAATTTATATCTCTCTCAAATTTGTTGGAATGAATTTCGGACAACGGCGACGGAGAGACGGACGACTGCTTATTCAGAACGTTTGCCGACTTTTCACCACGGTCCACGTCGTCGATTAGAGAAAATATACCAAGACAGAAAACGTAAAGCGTTCCTCTCCCCTCTTCCTACATGTTTTTGTCATCTTTTCTCGAAGGAGAACTCGCTTACTGCCATTTTTCGCGTTTGTCTCCCAGTGTACGGCTTTTGATAAACTTTAGGCTTAGAATAGGCCCGTTCTTCCACGAAAAAAGGTTGCTAAGGAACTTGTTGAAATGACTGTTCCTGGTTTTTTCTTCTTTCATTTTCTCACATTCTTGTTCTCTCGTCGATTACCTTGTTCTTCTCATGGTGTCCACGTCAGTTCTCTGATGTTTTGACGTCAGATGTTTCGTCAGCCAAGCAACATAAACACTCTATTTGGCTAGCATCATTTACGCAATAAAAAATTTAGGCCGATAACCATCACAAGTCGTCCTTAAGACGAAGGACATACCGAAACCGCCGATCTAAATAACATGTTAATGACGGAGTGACGAGAGCGACCGAGGAAGAAGTCATCCTGATGAATAGCGCCGAATCATCGCCATCATCATCGACTAAATTTCATGGGACACCGCCAAAAAGACTTCTATATCGTATTTTCTAAAAATCAATTTTGAAGTGCGGTTCTTTCTTTCCTTTCCTATCTCTCTCTGTCATCTACTTCTCTCCTTTCCCTCTCTTCAATTATTTGCGCTTTCACTTTCACATTCAAATCTATGAAAGCCATTGTTGCACTTGAGAATCTTGATTGACTGCAGTTAATCAGATAGAATGATGGCATGAATTCGAAATGAAACATTGAAATACTACTCGCTACCTACCGTATCACTACAATTCTACCGTATAACTTGCTTGCCGAAATGTCGAATGCTCACCGTCTTACACAACCGTCTAGTTTGGACACATCGTGTTCGGATATCTGTTGCATCAATGATGAACCATCGAACAAAATAAAGAAAAGCGAAAAAAAAGGAGCGATTTTATCGATTTTTGTGTTGACAATTTCACGTCAATGTCGCCGTGCTTTCAGTGATTTGCTGCATGTAAAAAGTATACAAATATGCTGAATAGACGGAAAATATTCTTTAAAAAAGCTTACAAATTTCTTTATTGACTTATTGAATTCACGATTCGCTTCATTTCCCCGTTTTTCATTTCATTATCCTTAGAGAAATTCGTTAGCAGAAGAATAGTAGTACTTTTCTTGAAAGTGCTTTTCTTATTTTTATGTCAAAATGTTAATTTATCTTGCTTCCTATTAATTTTTCCCGAGCTTTATTACGACATGTAACGTTCTTAAGTGAAAGTATTTCTTCCTTACTCCATTCAATTACTATTTTAATAGTCGGGCATTGAAATGAAACGATGGAAACAAAGAGAAAGTAGCAAAATACATCAGTAAAATTTTTTTTAAACTTGAGAGAAGCAAAATGGTTGTGAAAACACTGCAGACACGTCTACCTAATTACTTTATGAATTTTACAATTAAGGCATGTAAAAATGTAGAAGAAATGTTCAACTGACTCCATTCTAAAACCAGTTCTCTAGGGTTTTTCCAAGAAAATTAGAGATAATGAAAGAAAAAGCATGGATACAAATACTACTTACGGCTATATTCGATGGATAATGGAGCCGAGACGGCTTCTATGTAAATGTCGACGACGGAATTGATTTGATAAGCAAGACGCTGATAACGAGAGAACGGCAAGCGACAACGTCCCGAATCAACAGCCCGACAACGATCGACGCCCTACTTGGGTGAATCGTCATATGAAAACGATTACGGTACTGTATGATTAATTTCTATCAAAATAAATGAGATATAACGCTTCTTCTAGGCGTTCGTCGTACAGAAAACACCCATTCTACGTTCGAACGCATCAGATGATTTTCTTGGTTTTGATTAGTTGAGGGCAAAAATGAATGAGATTGAATGACTTCCCGGATTAGAATCAGTGAGTTCAACTTTTATATCAATCCCATATAAGCTCCTGAATGAAATAAAATGTGAAGCAATTATTAGATAGATTTTTTTTGAGTTGTACAGCTGAAGAATTAGGTTGTTTGAAAGACTATCCTTCACCCACACAAGCACACACACACACAGTGGGTCCTCCCATAATTTTTTCGCACCTCGAAGCTCCTGTTAATCGGATTTTATTATTTGAAGAAATTAATTGACAAGCAGCATAGTCATTACGCCTATCAATTATATTCGGACATTTGTTGGGCTAAGAGTGGTTGCTTTTCCCCAACAAAGCAAGAGGGCGCGAGAAAGATAATAATCCGATGGAGTATACCAGGGCTATACGGTGTATATGACACCGTAGGTCCAGCTCAGCTTCTCCAAAATGTGACCAGCCGACTTGGCAACGTAAGGTGGTTGGTCAACGCATGAGCTGTTCATGAGAGACTACTTTCCGGCAGTCTATTCTAATTAGATGGCGAGCGGTGGTGGTACGGCCGTTTCCAAGTGTCTGCTCAAGATACTAGAACATTCTTCAACATACCAGAGCCTTGTGGCTATAATCCGATTTGAAATGGGAGAAAGTGAACAAAATAATACTGTGACAGAAATTATGGAACAACGTTATACATGAGCATAAACACGCACGTTCATCTGCTCCAGCTATGGATACATGTACATACGCGCATACATACACACATTGCACATACACATATACGACATTCGTACTTACGCATATCTTTTTATATATACATAAACACATAAGCATATATGCATTTATATGTGTATATATAATTGTTATGCATAAATACAGCGTACCCATTCGCATATATGTGCATAGAAATATCGCCCATATATACAGACGTGTCCACATACATACATGCATCGCACGCATGCATAGGTCCACAAAATATGTAAACACACATAAACACACCTTATGTACTTATGTATATTATGTGTACGTATGTACGCGACATACACTTTTACACGCCCATGTACACACATAACACTCACTCACATACACACGCACGCGACACACATTCAAGCCAACATACACATACATACACACATACGTATATCCATACATACATACATACATACACACATACGTACATACATACATACATACGTACATACGTACATACGTACATACATACATGCATACATACATGTATACATTTCAGTTGTTTTCTTCTTCCTTATCTAATCAACGGTCTCTCGTCCATGACTATACAAACATCGAAAGCACGGAGTCGAAACAATGACAATTATAGCCGTTTTCCGATTTGACTTCTTCCCAAACCATTGCGTTTTTTTCTGTTCGAAAAATTTCTGACTAAAGTGAGTCCATTGTTTCTAAAACACTGAGAGCAAATGTTCAGGAAACTAATGATTAATATTGTTATAAACTTCAAAAAATGTTTGCTTTGCAGGACTCTAGAATGTTTTTAAAAATATAAACTTACAAATGCTATTCCCAATTATGTCATCCATTAACTTTGAATTCCCCTACTTCTGAGAGTCATGGTGAATGAAGAAGGAAATAAGTCTAATAGAGAAAGAGAGAGAGAGAGAGAGAGAGAGAGAGAGAGAGAGAGAAAAATTATGTTGATTTGAAAGATGTCTATTGAGATACAAGTAAATGGTTACTGTATCATTTTGTTTAGTCTTGACGACAAAAATTTGGTGGAGAATGGAAAAAACCGCAATTTAATTGGGAAATGTCAAAGCCGCGCTACTCAAAGCCATCTCCATTCACCATCCACGTTGATTATGTTAGTCGAGTGGACTTCTTATCGTCTCGACTTGGTGATAGTCGATAATGTGACGGCAAGGACGACGATAACGACGACGACGACGTCAGAAGCGACGCAACGATTGATGCTGTCATTTCATCGATAGATTTTATGAGGGAGGCTTGAACGTACAACTGGCACACGTCATTGCCGTTACGAGTAAACACAGTCATAAAAATGAACGACGGTTTGATTACTATGTGTTGCCATTTTTTGACGACTATCAACCTTTAACGACGTCCAGTATGGAGTAGTAAAGGAAAGAAGAGAATAAGAAAGAAAAAGAGTGATAATGTCCTTTCTAATTATATAATTCAGTGCTTTACTAATGAACAATAAAGAAGGAATATCTCAAATTTCACACAACTCCTCATCACGTATGCGGTGCCGATCCCAACGCTTCTTGCATTCGGTCCGTTTCCTCGCATTCATTGTCCACGAAAGTCGTCCAACATTTTACGTGTTGCCTTGGTTGTTGCTTGACGATTTCGTCCTTTCCATGATTTTTGTAGAATGTCCGTCAAGACAGTTATCTTTGTAAACTTAAAGATAGCCAAGCTAAAAGATTCCTAAATGCTTAGTTGATTTATTGCAGGATAGTACTGCGAGAGGGATTTGAACCAGTAGCCTGCTGACAACCTTGCTTTTTGATGCACTGCGTCGCTAACGACTGCGTTACCCCGCCCCTCCTCCGATCTCGCATAGATCTTACTACATCATTATACATTCAAATGGCCATTATTCCCAGTAAACTATAATGCGGACACAGCAAGTCGATTTTCTCTTTGAATCGTATTTTGTTGCCCAAGCAATTTTTTTCACTTAAAGTTCGATGATAGCCGTGCCAGGACGTTCCCAAGTCGTTTGTCATATCAAATGCAGTCACTGAGCCTTATGATTGGACAAGAGTTTCATTGCTTAGTGATTTTGTGGCTTTTGGGGGAGGTGAAGGCGAGTTCGTTCCTGAATTGAGTGACCTTGCCAGTTGTTGGGAAGATATCGAACTCGTTGTCAGTTCAGGAGGTCTCCGCGATAGGCATCGCAGCTTGAGGAACACTCAGAAGCACTCACAAGTCATAGTTTGTTCATACTATGGCATAATTTTGAGCTTTTTGTTCATGACAATAGTGATGAATGTCAGTTTTCCAAGAAATTCTTTTTAACCTCCTTCTTTGGCCCTTTAGTAAATGCTACCTCTACTTACTGAAAAGTGATAGATGTCTTTACAAGGAGCTGTAAAAAAGCAGAAATCCTATTTTATTTCTTAAAACAAGTCTTTTTTTCTTGTTCTGAGTGACTGGTTTCCGCATTTTTGAGGCGACCATAGGCATAAACTGCACTGTATCTTTAGGGAATTCCATGAAGAAACAATGACAGCCGAAAATTGAATCTGAGAAGAAAAGCTCCTTAGAAAAGATAAGATGACATTTAATGATTGAAGCGTACTTATACAGAACATATAATGTGATATTATCATAATATTATAGCACATTATTATCTGTTTTCAAAATATTTTTTCACTGTGCGGATCTCAGTGCTTCTAGCATTCAGTCATTTTTTCGCCATCTGCCTAAACGTCGTAGTATACTGATTGAGCGCGTCTCCTTGCGATATCGAGAAATCCATACGGCGTTCGTTGTTGACTGCCGGAGAGTGCTGAAGGGTGAGATACGACCCCACACGAGTCGCGACCAACATCACAGCCACTCGGCCATGTCGCCTCCATTATTGCAGTATTTAATGTTTTATTGGAACTTCAAACAACAGTTTGAAATTGGACCAAAGAAAAGCATGCTTTGAATTAACAATACAGCTACAAAATGCAGCTAAATTCTTACCACTCGCCATCCGCGGTCATTAATTTTATCGCATAGAAAGAAAGCGTGGTTTTTTAGACAAGTCTATAGCTTATCCAGAATTGAATACTTGAATAGGCTATGAAATAAAAGCAAAAATCACTGCTTCGTTGCTCTCCAAGCTTCTCCAAAGCTGAAAAGTGTACTAAGGATAATGAGGAAAGAAGCCAAAAATGATGTGATCGACACAGTGAATCTTTTTAAAAAAACTTTTTTAGATCGCTTTATAGAGTTTTTCAAGAGAATGATTTTACGTGAGAACAAGCATTAGGTCTATAATATGAACAAACTATTCTATTAGGTTTTTCCTTTCCCGTATCTTTTGAACTTTCTTGCAACAATGATAAATTTTTTATAATCTTATAATGCTCTTGCAATAATACGGAAAACACAACTCTAAAAGACGCGGAAGATCTCCAAAAGTACAACATGTTTTTCTCTCTTGCGGAAAAATTTACTGTCAGTTTAGAGAGATAGTATCAACTTCGTGTGGACTTTATTGATGCCAGTAAACAATGTTTTCTCTAAAAAATTCCTATCCTTTTACAGAGAGCGTTATCTTATCAATATCAGTGATGCTTGGCTCCATTTAGACATGATAAAGAGAAAAAAAGAGCGCTTTTCACAAGTGAAGGTTTCCTATTTTGAAAAACTTCATGTTTTTCTGAGTAATCCCTTTACTTGGTGCCTAATGAATTTTTGTTCTAAAACCTTTTTTAGAAAGAAGAATGGGATTCTGTTAATTTTTGCAGCATTTGACAGATAGTTAGTTCACTAATATTGAAAATAATTACTCGAAAGCACATGTTTAGAGAAGCGCTGCATCATATACAAGTCGCTGAATCGAGCTCGTTCGAACAGAACAGCATTCCGGTCTTCGGAGATCAGTAGAGTGGGTCCAGAATCGTCCAAAAACTTCTTCTGGTCTATAAAAGCCATAGAAATTCTAGGGTTAAGGAATGGATGTGAAGGTCTAAGAGAACTAAAGCAAGATTCCTCGGCCATTGATCAATGAATAAAGGATAAAGGATAAAGCTCTCGGCGTTGATCAATCCCTGAGGGATGCGCCATGCATTCGACTTCAATTTTTAACTTCGTTTGAGGTGATTGAATGCATATCTGGCCTTTACAATGACTCGCGGTGGCCTCCCGCTGAACCGAGTCAGTGCTGCTTATCCACCCAGACACATCTGAGACCTGTCTGGTACCAATTTACCGACCCCGGAGGGATGGATGGCTTGGTGAGCCATGAGCGCGAGATCGAACCATTGACCTCGTGTGCGACGCAGAGCACCTCTAACCACTGCGCCACATGCGCTCATTGATCAATGAAATGCCCAAAAAATTCAAAATTCCTTAGCAGGCGACCGAACCGGCACTCATTCCCATAGTGGCAAATGAGTGCGAGACAATGAACTGAATGAAGCGAGTTTTAAGTCCGCTCAATCTTTGAAGTCAGGCCATCTAAATCAACAATTCAATGAATAATGTTTGGGGGCCTCTAGATAGATGTGTTGGGCCATTATTGATGACGTAATGTAGGGGATGAGACGAATGATCTAATTTGAAGGCGGTCCAATGCAACGATGCTGATGACCAAGAGAGTGTGAAGCCGCGATGACGACGGTCGCGCGCGATGGAAGTGGACAACTGTCGCAAATGGTGGCGACGAACGCTGTGCCGCGCGGTAGGGGTCCGATGGCATACCTTCGTAAACGGACGGATTCGAATGCCGACAGAAGACGATCCATCACCGATAGTCAACACACACACACATCAACCCACCAATCCGCTATCTTTTGAGGTCAGCGTAGCTTTGTTAGATAAGCGCGTAGTTTGAACGAACGAATTCAACTTGTCGTTACCAGCTAACTGGACGAGCTTATTCGATTTTTTGATGATAATTTTGATTTAGTGAAGATTTAAAAATTTTAATACCACGCGATATATTGAAGGAAAGGAATCTAAGAAAGAACTTAAAATCTGACCTTCTCTAAACCTCGGTGTGAGTAATGAAAAATGGGAAATATCGTACAAACTGTGTTTCCTTCACAGGAAAACTTGCACAAGGTTGGCACTCTTCCCTTAAAATTCGATGGCTAACGTTCCGGCCGCTTCGCCTTCGTCACAGCTTAGACATACTAGGCTATGACCAAAGCAAAGTAGCCGAAACGTCAGCCATCGAAATTCAAGAGAGGAATACCACTTCGTTCAAATTTATCCAGAGAAAAGGGTAGTTTGTGAAAACCAAGAAAAGATAATTATCTTCGACACATTATATTCACGTACATTCGTTTACAGTGTAATAAAGCAGCGATAGTGATAGCACTCAATCGATTAGCTAGTAGCCAACATTTACTTTGTGTATGAATTTTCCTAACTATTAGAAAATTATGGAAACACGAACTGATAACACAGCTGTTCTAAGATCTGCATGCTGTCATAACGATCAATGATAATTTCCACTTGATCTTTTCCTATTTTTTCATAACAATGTAAGTTTTCCGTAGCGCCATGACCAAGTGCTTGTGATGCTCGTCGCGAAGCGTGTGAAGCCGAGCTCCACCCCCATCTCTCTCTGGTAGACAACAACTCCTTGTGGAAATCCACAGCCAGGTAGTCCTTGAGATTGCAAAGAGACTCGCTCAACCTCTATTCTACGACGTTCAAGAAGAGGACGAAAAACAGATTGAATTCTAGAAGTCTTGGGATCCACACAGAAAGAAAGAGAACACTGTGAAGATGGAACAATAAATTGTCATGAAGTTTCATGTAAGTTTTCCACTGCATTTCAAAGATCTCAAAAATCTCAACTAAAAAAAGTGAAGCATGCACACTAGAACCTCTCAAAATATAACTGCAAAGTATGCCGAGATCTCGGAGCTGGCAGCAAAAGTTGCAGCATCATATGTATGTCAAATTTCAAAAGAATGTTTTCAGAATTAATAGTATTTTGATGCATTTCGCATTGTTATGATGTTTTCTATATACCTAAGAGAATTGAGTAGTCGGGCAAATGTGCCTCGGTGGAATGTTTTCATGTAAATGTTTCCAGAATGTTTTTACTTTAAAAATGGATGAGAAAGATATCAGAGCTCAGGTGGATGTTTAAACATTAACGAAAATTCCTTAGAGTTGATTATGCTCTTGAAGAATAATCAGAAGAAGAAAACAGAAATATTGACACTCTTTGATAGCTCTCGCTAGTCTTTAATATCAGGTGTTTTTGATTAAGCTAAGAAACTCTAGACGGTGGAAAAACTTATCTAGCCAGTTGATAAATGATTAATTAAAGGACATTTTCTGTAATAACGATGCGCTTGTCGTTCTATGAAAGAAGATAGATAGGTAATCTTTTCTAAAACCTCAAATTGGCCGTGAAAAAATAATAGAGTTTTCACGGCAATCTTTGTTTTGACGAATTTTTCTCGAAACACTCTATCTACTACGCAGAGCGATTAAGGCGTTCGAATGAAGAGGTTTGACTCTTTTATCACAGAACATATCGGGCATAAGCACAAGAAGAATCTTCTACTGCGTATGAGTGGCCGTCATCACAGTGATGGCATGAGAAGTCCTGAAGGAACGGTGGAGATGGAGAAAGTGAGATATATAGACATCGGAATCCACTTCGGTTGTTGAATTGAATCGAAAGAGAGACAAACTCAGAAGAATAATCCTGGAACCTACATTACATGCTAAGGAAGCTCAGCGAGAGTGTTAAAATGAAAATATGTAAAATAACAGTAGGAAATTTTGAAAGTCTTTAATGAAGTGGAAAGTAGCAAAAATCAAGCAAAAAATCTTTTTAGCTAATATGTTACTTCATGGTTTCTTTTTGCACTGAAATTACCAAGTAGTTCTTACATTACGATCGGTGGAGTATCGCCCGCAATTTTCATCAAAACTTAAGATTTTCTTGCAGGATTTGGCCAGATTCTTGGATAAGTAAAAAAATCAAATAGCTTAGTTTGCCAATTTATGGAGTTAATTGAGATAACTGAAATAACAGCTTATCAGCGTCTTTACAGTCAATAACTTACACCACGTCGCAATGAACTGACAACATGGAAACATGGTGTTTTAGTGGTTTTCGTGTTTCTGGTTCCTCTCAGTTATCTCTTAATTTAATTTCTTTAGTTGAGTGCAATTTATGATGACAATTACAATGTCTTTGATAAATATCTGAGATAATCGCTCTTCAGCGTTCTTTTTTTTCAATTATCTGTGAGGAAAACTGAGTGAACATTTTTCAAAATCTAGTAGTCGCTAGCCAACTACGAAGCGCATGTGGCGCAGTGGTTAGGGGTGCTTTTCGTCGCACACGAGATCAATGTTTCGATCTCGCCCGCATGGCCCACCAAGCCATCCATTCCTCCGGGGTCGGTAAATAGTTACCAGACTGGTCTCAAGTTTTTCTGGGAGGATAAGCAGCACTGACTCGATTCAGCGGGAGGCCACCGCGAGTCACTGTGAAGGCGAGATATGCATTCAGTCACCTCAAACGTAGTTAGAAATTGAAGATGAATGCATGGCTCATTCCCCAGGGATTGATCAATGCCGAGAGCTTTGTCCTTTATCCTTTGCTCACTAGCGTAGTCTGCAAATCATGTCTAAGCATCTGACTGCTCGCTGGAAAGGATTGAAACCTAGGTCACCTTCTCAATATAAATTATTTTTCATTTATAAAAGTTTAGATTTTTCTCTTTAAATGAGATATGTAGAAAAGCGAGACTTCTTTTTTGCCGTCTCAAAAACGGCTGCTATTGATATTGCACTTATACCGAATCATTCAAAACGACCGATGATTTGTACGGTTCTCCTTTTTCTTTCTTTTTCTGCAACGATCCGAATCATCGATGTCGTTCTATGATGCAGTAAGTGGAGCTGCTGTTACAAATGTTGCTGTTGTTGCTGTTGTTGTTGTTGTTGTTGCTGCTGCTGTTGTTGTTGCTGTTGTTGTTGTTGTTGTTATTGTCGTTGTCCTCGGTATAACAAATGTGTTGGCGGTTGATGTTAAAATAGAGCAGATGCCACGACTAATCCCCTCGCTTACATCGATGCCGGCACCGTTCCGCTCGGCGTTAGGCGTGATGGATGCGCTCGGCATTGAAGCCGGCCAACAACTGCACACAACACGGTAGAGGCCGAACCGACAGACACCGACTGATCGTCGTCGACACACACATCGGCCCTGCCATACCGCTCCAATGAAATCAATATCGAACAGAAAAAACTGAAGCAAAATTTATGCTTAACACTGTCCCTCTACCATATTCCCATATTACTTAGCATACATCGCGAAAAGCTGGCAAAGGTCCACAGTTTCTAATTCTTTTGCGCTTTCTCTCCTTACTGTGAACTCTGGTACATATTAAAATCAAAATTGGGTTCATTTTTCTGTTCAAGAAACACCAAATTTTGCCTTAGATAAGTAGCTTAAAGCAAAAAAAAAGCATTAGATGAAAAACGAATGTTTCACGTCACATTATGAGAGTACCAATATCCGTCTACACAGCTCCTATTTATGAATCGGGCTCTGTCCTCGGTTGCTCAACTACGTGCATTATTTCCAAATTCAAAGAAATTAGTCACTTCACTTGAGCACTTCATTTGACCCGTAACACAGTTCTTTAACTTTGCGAGTTCCAGTCCTTCTAGCATCCGAGGCGCCTCCTTGGTAACTTGGGAAGTTTATTATCTTTGTGAGCGTCCAGATTTATGGAGGGTGGTAGCCAGATTGAGGCCTTCCGTGAGGCTTTCAGTACTGATCACTGGAATGTGTTGTGAGAGGGCATGGGAGAACATACAAGCCACTCAGACACGAGCTCCAAATAAAAATACTTGGAATAATATAACTAGGCATTTTATGAAGTTTCATGAGATATGATAAGAAAAAAAAGATTTTCTAAAAATTCTGGGTGTCAGAAATTTCGCAATTACTGAAAAAATACGATGACCTTACTATAAATGGGTTCGCTGCCAAGCAACTACACTTTAGCTCGAATATGAGTACCATGGAAATCGAAAGTTTGTCACCAGATTACTAACCCTTCGCTCCCATTGACTTCAATAACGCTTCACTAATGACAACGAGACTGTATAACTACTTAAATGCTATATGAATAAGATTTCCTTTGTATTCTCAGCCACAGTTATCTTTTAAAACGAAGGAAATCAGCATCTTTGTTGAACTATATGTTTTTTCCGAAAGTCCGCTAATCTTATTTCTAGCTAAAAAGGCGACAGCAGACGAATTCTTTGAAGGAGCAATTTATTTCTGCTCTTTTTTAATATTCAGAGCAACATATCGAGCTCAAGAAAGACGAAAAGCACGCTCTAACTCAACAAAACATGGTGAACATTCGGAGTCTCAGGCAGGAGTTGCATCTAGTTTCTACCTTGATGAATGTGCGTTTTATAAAAGCGTCGAAATAAAGAAATCTTGTAATTTACATCTAACATAAATGTATTGCGTTAGACAAGTGACGGAAATTACTGGGAATTCTCAAAGATTTCTTACCTTATATGTCTTTATAGGATTGGAAAATACTCAAACCTTGAAAAAGTTATGAAGCCATGAACATTTGAAAAAATAACAAAAATTGCTAGAATAATCTACGTGCCCTTTTGTTTGGATTGATCAAACAGTTAAGAGTGCTTAAGATGTGCCATTGAAAAGTCGCAAATCGGAGAAATAGAAAAATTTTTATGTTTGTTAGGGTGTGCTACAGATTCAAAGTATCAAGAAGAAGAAATCTCAAAAAAAAAAAATAGCATCTCTACTCAGGGATTATGGCCGTCGCTTTGCAATCGCGTCGTGGGTACCTTCATTTATCGCTGAGGTGGTTTGCTCACTTATTGAGCGACATCCAGAAATGTTACAAAGGTTGACTTTGGAAAACAATTAGAGTCCTTCTAGCAATATCTCATTCTCGTTCAGATTTCTACCGTTGAAAAAAGACAGCATTGAAATAGTTTAGAATTATAATGGCTTCGTTTCCCAAAATTCTTGATGAGTAATAATAAGTATACGGAAACGTAAGGAAATAAAAAGATTAGACGCCTCGCTCTTTCACGGCCTATATTTGTATCCATATCATTGTAAAGTGTGTTTTTGTAGCATGCGGACGTCTATTCTAGTGAGATCCTAATAAACACAAACAGCAAAATCATTGATTTCACGTCATTACGGTCAACAAATAAATTCTAACTCTTCCTACCAAGGCCTGTTTTTTTTTTTTAATTTATTACATCAAAACATTAATAAAAATGCGGTAAAATGAAGAATTATCATATATTACATATTTGTGTATATATGTATATGTGTTTCTATGTTTGTATATTATGTGTACATATTCTGTAAGTTTTTGTATGAGAGCGCATGTGGCGCAGTGGTTAGAGGTGCTCTGCTTCGCAAACAAGATCAATGGTTCAATTTCGCTCTTATGGCTCACAGAGCCATCCATCTCGTCAAGCTCGGTGGTCTATACAGAGGGAGACTACTAGATGTCATTGTAGAAGCCAGATATGAATCCAATCACCTCAGACGAAATTAAAAACGAAGTCGAATGCATGGTGCATCCCTTAGGGATTGAGGGATTGATAACGCTAAAAGCTTTATCCTTTAGCCTTGATGATCACATCCTTTCCCCAAATTTCACATTGCTATTCGTATAACGCTACTGTAAACGCCTTCATCGTCCTAGGTTTCTGCTTGTCGTGTGTTACGAAATCCACCAGATTCATTTATGTCTTCACAAGCGGCTCGTTAGATCTTAGAAACAAGTCCGTATTTTATGACCCTTGTAAATCTAGTCCTTATTAGAACCAAAATGACCCTTTCATTAGAATTATATAATAGTATTATTCTAAATAGTATTAAAGCTCTTAGTGCTGCTCTTATATGCCCCATTAATATTGTTATATGTAAAAGTCACCTCGCTCCACTTCGTAGTGGTTGTGCCTAAAATGTTTCAAGGCGCCGCATAGGAGATGTAACGCGGACCAAAAGCAAAAAATAGTCTCGAGATGCAGATGAATTTAGGAGATGGGCTTCTGTCTTTGCTATGCAACTACACAGAGCTTACCTATACCTTTCACATGCAAGTAGTCACATTCATCCGAGGCACGTTGATGTAACATAAATTCTGTCGTGCTTGTCAACTAAAATGAATGGATTGAACAATATTTCAAAGATGATAATATCTGTGGAGCATCGGCTCGGATAAGTCGACTTTAAAGAAGACGAAACGGGCATTACAGCCGAATAACTCAGTTCTTTATCAACTTAGTGTTTTCGCTTGATGATCGAAGAATATTTAGAAGGATTTGGAGTCTTCTTCGATAAACGCTTCGTACCTTCTCGGAATGTCTTGCGCTTTTCGTTGATGATCTTTACCAAATCTGCTACTTGGAAAACTACCACGTGACTGTCGGATCAGTAAAACAGGAAATTTTGACACGAAGGCTTGGCTTGCAACCGTTATTTGCTTTTGCTCAACCGATGAAGTGGAACGTAGTGATTCCGCTCCTTTATAAAAAAGACACTCATCATTCTGTGCTAGTAATTAGTAGCAGTCATTATCTTAACAATATTCACGTATATGCTGCAAACTCGATACGATCGAACGGATATTGAGCTGGGTTGATTAAAGACGAGAGATGAGTTTGTGTCTTCAGAAAAGTTTACACTTCACCATCTCTTGCACTGCACTAATGCATAACTCTAGCATGAATGTCGATATTTGGGAAAACGGAGCTATTCAGTTTCTTAGATCGTTTTGAATAATTTGTCAAAACAGCAGCCTAAAAAAACCTCAATCACATGGTAGCAAGCTTCACTATAAGCAACGTCTGGCTATAGCTTGTGATGAAGAGTTGCAGATGCAATAGCAGAGAAATCTTTAGATTTGAAAAAATTGATTTCAATCATCACTCAGTATTTGAATCAGATAAGAGGAGGATCTGCAACAGACCTTAAACGGACTGCAGTCGATCCGCCACACAGACTCCTTTCTAAATCCATAGTCGAGCATCAAGAAAAAATATAGGCTTCTAAGAGGACTTTTGAATCACTATGACAATCAAACTGAATCAATTTCGTGAGAAAGAAAGGCAGGGGTTTTGATACCTTGGAGAGAAAATCTATGATGTAGATAAGTTTCTCGAGCTATCCATGAGAAATCATAGGTGAAGCAACCAAAAATTCTCATTAGGTATGACGAGACAAAAGAATATTGAGGAGGGTTGAGGTGATGCGAAGGGAAAATTTTTTCGTCGGCCTCTGCTTGTGGCATTGTTATCACCGATCGCCCTTGGTGTAAGTTATTGAAGGCACACTCGCAACTGACAATGACAAATGACACCGTAATCACATCAACATCATCAAAAGAAAAACTCAATGATTCTTATCAATACGGACCTCATGGGTGGCGAACTAGTCAGCGATTGTCATCACCGACGTAGTCGTCGAGCCAATAAATCTTGTATGATCAGCAACTAGTTGTTGCCAACGATGGGCGATGGTACTGTGGCACAGCTGAATTGTTTTCCATTTCGTTCTTAGTTGAAAAAACGACTATTAGCAAAGTTAACAGCGAACTAATGATTGAAAATGTTTTTCACGCATAGCAGAAAAATTTCTATAGGACTTTAAAGTATAGTATAATAGTAATAATTATGGCAAGTACTTTTTTTAAAACCTTTCCACCTCCTAAATGAAGTTCGTTTTCAAGTAGCAGATCCTGTGCCATGCAGGCCTCGAATTATAACTGCTTATGATGCAGTAAGCTTTTTAACTATATCGCAATAAGTAGATCGTTTTCCTTTCTAAATTCAATACTGGGATCTAGATTTATTCACTCTTAGTTGAATTTCCAAGATTCCTAAAAGCCCTTTCTCAATGTTACAAGCTCAGTGGATTTTTTTTACTCAGCGAAGTTCCTGCTCACTCGTAAACACTCTGAAGCTCTCACGAAGTATTTCCTTTTTTTAGAGAATGCGTTCTCCTTTCAGAACCCATCAGATCAATCAATAGTTTGATATCAATAACCTATTTTGGTCGGAGGCATGTAGCCCGCCAAACACTTTTTCCATAATGTTTCTAGACTTTTTGAAAGCAATTCTCCCTCAGCGACTTGCCAACTCATCATGGCATCATAGGCGCTCT
Source organism: Parelaphostrongylus tenuis (assembly GCA_019055375.1). Taxonomy (NCBI): domain Eukaryota; kingdom Metazoa; phylum Nematoda; class Chromadorea; order Rhabditida; family Metastrongylidae; genus Parelaphostrongylus; species Parelaphostrongylus tenuis. The sequence goes on from JAHQIW010005005.1 coordinate 304,512, forward strand.
TAAGTAAAACTGTGATGTAAGTCAACAAAAGAGGCTCATGTCAATCTCATTCAAGAAAGGATAAGAAGCTAGGCATAGCATTGAGAGGAATATGAGTTGAACATCCTCTCAGAAGAGTAGGCCGTTGTTGAATACCACTATAACCTATACCATGATTGGTTGTCACTGTGTAGGAAATCTAGTCATCAAGAAGCAAACGTCTAAGCTTTACAGATAGGCGAGTGTTTTAAAAAATAAATTATGTTTTCAACTGTTTCACCAAATTTTCTTAACACCGCAGAGTGATGGTAATGCGGAGTTATGTAGGAATTAACCTTTAGTTAATTCAGTACTCAAATGAAGCGATTACCATGGTGAGTACCGCCTTACCAGTAACAGAAGAACTGATAATGATTACCGTTGACGGCAAGAGATTCGTTTGAATCTCAGGAAGAGATCTGCTTGGCGTTCAGTTGGCGTCAGTCGTTCCCTAAGGAGATTCGCAACCAACTGCATTTGTCCGTATTGAATGCTTAAACTATGAAATCGATTATGGACATTTATTTAGAGCCGACAGCTATTCCCAAGTGGGAAAAAATGCAAAACAAAAATCACTTCCAGTGGGAATCACGACGAAAAGGCTGAATGGCGATTAGCGAAAAACGAAAACGAGCACACTACAATTCTTAGCGGAGAGCATTGGATAGAGCAAACTGTTATGAAATTTCACTTGAAAGAATTTACAGATGCAAGACAAGTGCTTGATGATTTAGCTGATAAGATGAGAAACGTGCTCATCTACTCAACAAGTTCATTCGATACTCAGTCTTGCGAGATTTCTGTTATGAGCAAATTTACCGCAGCTAAACAAGCTATAAACGCGCTGAAAAAGCGAGTTCACCTATCGTGTTTCGCAACTATTGATACGACTTTGACATATTTTGAAAGATGAAGCGTTGTTGAAGCATTTAGACTCTTCCAGAAAAATTTCTTATAAGTGCGAAAATTTGGTTAATAGCACAGCGAAAAATTTCCATTCAAAGAAATGAAATATCAAAAGCAGCAAAAAAAAGCGATTCAAAAAAATTGGTGAATCCTCCTTGAGGTACTGTTAAAAATCACTGGATTGGCGGCAGGGTTATAGCTCCATGCCTCTTAAATGATCAAATTTAACTTCTCATTCTTGCTTACAACAGTGAATTTTCTTGTTTGGACAATTGAGAGATGAGCAAGAAGAAGATCAGTAGTGAATACTTGAATAACCAGAAAAAGTTATCAAAATTCAATCATTGGCGAAATTTTCCGTATCGCAAAAAAACCTTGCGAAGACGACGATTCGTTCGCAATATATGATAAATTGACTCTGCTTTACGAAGAAAACTGACAGCATTCAAGACAGAAATTTTTTTTTATTTTCTCCTCTTTTTGTTCACATTTGGATCAATATTTTGCTGCTCAAAGACACTAACAAACAGACTGAAACGATGTCCAGATAACGATGGTGATGGTGTGCTGGTTGAGAAAGCGAGTTGGTTGGTTGCTGGGCCGGATGATGGAGCGTTCCATCCGTGCGTTCTGGCCGGCCCAACTCGACTACGAAAGGTCTTCGACAATGATTAATGCTGGCTGCCTGACTGGTTGGCCGGCCATGGACACACTAACAATCTTTCAATACCCACTAACTAACCGGCTATGAAAATTTATCAAATACCACACAAATATTTGTTTTTAGCATTCCTTCCTTTCTGTTTTGTGTCACCATTTCGTACTTGAGTTTTGCTATGCACTCTGGTTTCTCATTCGCTCGTTGAATTCATTTCATTCAATAAAATTCGATTTCATCGCTACCGTAAGACGATCTTCCAAGAAGATGCCACTAGATCGACACGGTGTTGAAAGTGATTTGAAACTAGTTCTTTTTCTTCTAATGGAGGGTCCTTTTTTTGAGAGACATTTCTTACCTTGGAAGGCTTGCAACATGCTCTTTTATTTAGCGGATAGTACCAAGCAATTGGATGGAATTTGCTCAACACAAAATTTGTATATACATAGTTAAGTATTTTTTGCTTTGATATTTAATTCATCATCTAACTGTCGCTGTGAACGCTGGTAATAGAGATCATTCCGTTCTACTAACATCAGCGAAAACCTCTTTTATGCTCGATTCCGATAATTTTCAATCAACCAGATGCTTCTTTTGTGCTGTCCATTCCATTCTCCTTGATCTTTTCCATTAGTGAACATACGGAATACGATCGATCAATCGATTGCCACTGCACAAGCGTTGAACGATTCGAATCTTTACAAGCAGATGAAAAATTGATAAATCAGCAGTCTATAAATAGCGCTTATAGCTAGAGCAAAAGTGAAGTTGAAGATGAATTGGAAAATAGTGATAACTTCAGCAATTTTATTTTAACGTCTGAGCTCAAGCAAAAAATATGCAATATTTACGCTTAAAAGAAACATCGGTGGTATCAATGCTTTTACATAAAAAATCGCGTGCCTTATCGCAATGACCTGATGGACTTCGAAAAGCCCCTCAACTTTCTTCATTTATTCATTTTTTTGTCAAGACTTGTTCCAGGAAACTAAGTAAAGAACGAAGAAACTGTTGTCATTTTCCAAGTAGTTGTAATAATTCAGTTTGAAGGAAGCCACTAAAGCGGAGCTGTTAGGAAGACTGCTGTTGGCCTTTCTGAATTTTTTCTTTTTTGCTAGACACTTTGCAACGTCAGGGTGAATAACTGAAAGAGTTTTTTTAGAGAAAACAAAGCTAAATAAACATTAGCATAAGCTGAAATAGATATAAAAAATTCTTAGATGAATGAAGCTCTAAAGGATAAAGCGCTCAGCGTTGATCATTCTCTAAGAGATGCGCCATGCTTCGTCTTCAATTTTTTTTTACCTCGTTCAAGGTGATTGAATGCATATCTGGCCTTTACAATGACTAGCGGTGGCTTCCCGCTGTACCGAGTCAATGCTGTTTATCCTCACAGACAAATCTGAGATCAGTCTGGTACCAGTTGCCGACCCTGAAGGGATGGATGGTTTGGTGAGCCATGATAGCGAGATCGAACCATTGACCTCGTGTGCACGCAGAGCACCTCTAACCACTGCGTCATATGCGTTCCCTTATGCGAATAATGAGACTATATCAATAGCTTGTGATGTGATTCTGATCCGAGAAAAAAACATCATGAATAATAACTAAAATGAATTCAATTTGTAAGATGAGCATTTTAATGCATCCGTTGCGAAATAATGAGCTACACTGATTGAGCGATTACGAGGAGCCAGTAGACGGATGATCGGGTGAGTGAACAGATGAATGTATGAGTGGACGAATGAATGAATGAATGAATGAATGCCAGAGCGAGAATTTGAACGTATAAAAGGAGAAATAGAAGATTAAAATTGCGAGGAGAAATCACACTATTGCTTTTGTATCCTGTATGAAGCTTTATTCACATACTTCTTGCATTAACTTCTCACATGATATCACTTTTCGTTGGGAAGCAGACATATGCAACTGGAATCTGGAAACAAAATTTACTGCTGTCAAACGTGAGTTTCCCACTTAGAAATGAAGATTCCCAGAGGTAGAGGGATAGAAAATCTTGGAGTTTGGCTCTTCTAAGCGTTGGATTGCAATTTACTCGGAGTATTCAAACTTCCATCTCAGATCACCTAAGCGGCAAAAACATGTGAATATCAACTGATTGTCCAGATTGCAATAATTCCGTCGCAGGCATGCCAACAACCTAGTTTCAAGATAACAATTTTCCCCCGGTGTTAGCGAATCCTATGATAATGATTTGTAAAAAAAGACAACTGTCACGGATGCTTCAGAACTCTTGGAAAATATTGCTTCATCAATAGATTAACTATTTGATAAATTACCGTGACCTGCAAGACGTTCTCAGAACATCGATGATTAATCAATTCAGTTAAGGGCATGATTGTGTAGGCCTCTGTAGTAAAAAAAAAAGATAATTTAAATTGAAACTAGAACTCAGTTTTCGCAAGCGGTTTTTTCAATTTGTGAGAGAAAGTCTCAAGATTTTTACGACGGCGTATGATTGAATAACTACCTAAAACGGGCTTTGTACACATCGGTTGTGGGACCATTCATCGTAGTGGACTCACGTTAATTAATGCATCGTTGAATTCAACATCACTACCGAAGCAGATCATACATCATTTAATTAGTCGCTCTTTCTTCATATTCACCCATCGTTGAACAGAATGCACCCAATGTTTGAAGGGGCATCATCACAGTATTGTTCATCAGCTACGGTTAAACGTCCTTTCATAGCCTCATTGAACCAAATACGTTTCAACGTGAGTCGAAAATCACTTTGTGAAATCGATTCGAAGAAATTCAGCTTTAGTAACTGTGCCATTATGCCATTCGTTTCTTTTAAGTGTTTTCTTAAGACTATACTCCAATATGCCTATAATTATTATTAAGCCGTGCATGTGGCCTGTAAGAGACACATATGCAATGGAATACACGTGTTTCGGCCTTGCAGCCTCGGCCTCTGTTCTTTATCAAACCGTATTTCCCTTGGCAGTTTTTTGCTATGAAAGCTTCCCTATATACATTGGTGACAATATGACTGTCGATGTCGATTTGTGATGCATACGTTAAGCAAATTTAAATATTAGGCCATTTGAGTTGAATTTTGACTGAAAATGTTGATTTTATTGAAAAATTAAAGCTCTAAGAGATGGCGCGGAGCGATAATTTCTTCTCTCGACGAAGCAATAAATCAGGTACCACCACATCAACGAGAAAGATTACGCGTGCTTTGCAAAACACCACTGCTTCGAGTTGTAGAAGTCATCATCTTATGTCAACACATTCGAAACCACTTTAAATAATCTTTATTCGCCAGAGTTTTACCAAATGCATGATTAAAACTAAGCATATCAGCGAGAGACTAGGTACTGTAACGCACCACTAAATAAGGTAGTGATATTGCATCAAATGGCGCAAATTATTCATTCTCTCAAGGTGACTAGCCAACTCATTTGTTTAGTAGAAAGCCAACGCTTATATTAATACAATGGTTTTAACGAATATTCATTTATTATAAGTTTAAAAACAGAATTTATAGCCGTTTTACCACTAGAAGTTGAATTTTATATATTGACTCATTGCTTAATGGCGCATTCTACAAACTCATAACGCCAAGTTTACCCTGTGATTCTGGCTATGTCTATGAACGGAAATTCATTCAAATCAACCGCTTTTAGCGATGGTATGATGTCACCAACATATACAACATTGTTGAGTGATAGGCACACTTTCAACGTCGGACAGGCATCGAACTCGTATTTCACCCTTCCTCGGTGGCGCGTGTTAACCATTACACTACCGGCTCTCGTGCTGCCAACACTCTTTTTCAACACAATTGCATCGATCGGATATTTTTTCAGTCGCTTCTGATGCATAGCCCCATTTACACGAACTCGTGTGCAAGTTCAGGAAACCAAAGAACTCTTCCTTGTTAATTTTCTTCGCAAAAAATCCCTAAGCGTTGTGTTGAATAATCAGCCCAGTTTTCAGTTCCTTATGACATCACTATTTGACTTTTATTATCTGTTCACAAAAGTTTTCACTGGGTGTCTACTGGTTACTGTAGCCGGAAGTGGCTTGGCGTGCCATTGACGGCCTGCGCATCCACGATTACCTCGCTATTTCGTCGATCTGAAATTTTGCGCCGCATCGCGAGCGTCGGCGCTAACTTATGTCCACCGTAATCTTACGTCTGGTGATTGTCGTTGAAAGCAGTACACAACTTATTTGAACTAAGTTTAGCTGCCTCTTTCGCTTCATACTTCTTTCTCGATGTCAGGAACAACTTCATTGAAAAACCCAATTCTGAGCAAAAAAAGCCGTCGGCAGACATTTTTGAGAATCTGAAAACTAGCTACCACATTTGAAGCGAGTCGAAATTAACCGTTGTATGACTGAGAAAAAAGCTTTGAAGTGTATATGTCTAGCTAGTTGTGTCAGCTCTATCACACAGCGGGGTTCCCATGTGAGCGCTGGATGATATGGATCAAACTAGCTGTTCAATGAGGCATTGTGTGTTTCTTCGTATTTCGAGCTTCACGTTGTAGCTGCTCCCATATGGAAAGAAAGCACTTTTTATGTTGTGATAAATGAGCTAAAGCACTTAGGTTTTTTGAATTTAACTATTCAATATTGAATTGATGGGTTACGCCACGATTGGTAAACCTCCACAGAGATGCTCATCAGGTGAACATGGTTTTCAGTTGCAGTTTCACCACGAAACACAAACATCCTTCCATATTTGTTCGAGCCGCAGTTATGAAAACACATCCAGTAATCATAATATTTAGCTGAGATCTATATCTTAGAGTTGTCACGATTGCTTCAGGTAATTCTTGACTTCATAGGCTCGAACTTCAGCCGATACTGTAACGCCCAACAAAATCCTCCGCGTAAGAGATCTATTGGTTTCCATTGAAATATGCGAATCGGAGTTAGCAAAAAAATGACATCTCATGAAATTTAACGACATAATTTCGACAGCAATGCTGGAAGCTTCACAGTCAATTTTTTTAGAATTACACATTTCAAATCGTCACATTCTCACCATAAATTTTGGTATAACTGGTGAGCAATTATCAAAGATGGTCTTAGTGATAAAAAACGAAAATCTTCCTGGTTCCTTCGCGGTCAGGTTTTGAGAGACAGTGTTTAAAAAAACCTTGACTAATAGAAAATTCTAATGAAACCCAATCTGAGCGGATTATGTCATCAGATCTTCGGCAGCTACTTTTTACAACTACTAGTCATATGCTTTCGATAGCGGTCTATTTTCCTCGCTTTCTCTTTCAATACAGAGGTACTGAACTTCGACTTCCTTTATTCCAATTATCTGGTATAGTCTTATTATTGGTAAGTTCATAAACCATTTTTGACTACTGACTCAATCTTTGTTTTCTTACTACTGAGGATCTTCATAATAGTTCATCATCTCAAGATCTCAACCTTTATTAACTATTCGTACATCGATCTATAATATGCTCCTGTGGAGTGAAAAAATCGCACTAGTGAAATTCCTCTTCCATTATTTCATCAGAATCGCACAAATTAATTGTCTCTCTGCTGAGTGCTCCTTGTCAAGTTGCATTTGCTGAATCAGGCAAGTTTTTTCGCTCTCCTAAATAAACATTTGTCGATCGGAGGTCGTGCCCCGTACAGTCGTCGTCTGTCGAATGATTTACTACGTCTTCTGTCGATTATGCGCAATTAGTTCTGCTCGAATCATTTTGTTATGGTCTCATCATCAGCAGAAGTAACGTCGTCGACGATCGGTATCCGAAAGTCAACTTCGTCTTCTCTGTTATTTCACTTCTTGTCCTACATGCACGGCGATAGGAGAACATCAATCAGTTCTACGAAGTATAAATAGGTGAACAAAGTTGGATGAGCGCCTTGTTTGTCATTAAATAAAACAGCGATTTCTCGACTTTGCCAGCTTAATAAACTTCGAAATTACAAATAATGGTCTTTCTGCAGACTTCGCGTACCCAAAGATCTTTTTTTTTTTTTGGAGATCGATTTAGATACTTCACTCTGAAAACTAGTTAATAGCTATACTACGAAATAGACAGCAATATTACAATTTGATTGAAGTATGAGTTCTACAAAGACAAGAACATAATATTTACTCCACAGCAAATGTTCAATGGAATTCGATAGACATAACTGAAATTACTCCTAGATTTTTGACAAGACATAAATCTTTCTCTTTAAGCGCACACAATCTTTTACTTTTTTATGCTTTTATTCTTGGTATCCATTAGTGCGCTTTCATTATTTCTATCACATCAGTCGGAATATTCTGATTCACACATCTTAATCATTAAATGGAAGTTGCTGCTATGCTGACGCTTCTTAATCTTGATGCCAATCTAAGCAATCCAAACTCGAAACCTCTCTTATCTCATCCTTCAAGTTTTTCCAATGTCATTCGTTCTTTCAAAAATCCTGCTGTACCTAAATTTCTCGCGCTTTTTTGATCCTTACTAATGAAAATTATTGAGCTGAAAGTGCAATGACATGGAATTTAATGACGACACATCTCCATTTACGTAGTACTTTGCAGATTTTACGAGTAGTCACTTGAGAACCCAGAAGCTGGAGTTTTTGCGAAGACATTGAACCAGACAAAATAAACGCTTGTCTTTTTTTTCTAGAGAATAAAGTTTCGCTCTTCTAATATCTGTAGAAAATTTCTACTAACTTTGTAATTGAGTCACATGCAACTGATTTTCTCTGCCCAAAGATTGATGGTTCGAATGTGGAACTATGAAGATATGATGGGACTAGCTGATCAGTTGTAGTTTTCGGCTGCATATCATTTTATATCAGGAAATGAATGAAAAATCGCTTGTCTCTCATTGTCGAGCTTCGTGTATCCTCATTGTCATGAAATATATTCTTGCAGAAAAAAAGAACGAGAAAACGCGGATTCGACGACATAGTCATTTAGAGAAATCCAGATTTGACGGTTAGCTGTTGTGGAGGCAGTTCCTCTACTATCCAATCATTAGTATCGTTGTCAAAGTTGTGACAACGTGCCAAAATAGTATGCAGTAATAAAGTTACTTTATGTGATTCCCACTTTTTGATATAAGTCACATGCCTTATTTTTCCAAGGTCGCAGATCAATTTAATAAGCCACTGAGTTCAAGTTGGCATGATTTTGTATAAAACAATTGAAAACAATTCTTGCATATCAGACAGATTATTTTATTTTGAAGCTTTTAAGCTTTTTGAGGTCTATCTGGTCTATGCACATGAATTATTAGAAGATCAACAAAAGTATACTTCCGATCTTGGACAAGACAAGATAAGCTCATGAATACTTTGTGGGCGTTTGTTTCTATTGTTAATAGATAACAATTTAGCGACAATGTGCCAGATTGAAGCGTCTGAATTTCAAGATTTTATTGTGTTTTCTAACATTTAAGTTGCAATCTTCGCTGTCATTTTCCTCTTGTTTGGACGCTGTTTAATCCGGAAGATTTTTCTCAAATTTTCAAATTTCTGAACGATTTTTCATGTTTCGCAATGGATAGGACAAATTCAGCGAACGCCATTTTAATTCATTTCACAGCCAATAAATCTTCCTTTATCGCATCATCAATATTGTTTTGCACCACATTCGCTCAAATTCACATGGCACGCTAATTTCCGCACTTCCTATTAATCATCGCCCGTTCTGCGAACCTCGTAAATGTCGTGCGCTTCGGTTTCAGGCCGGGTACGGTAACGCGTGGCGCTGATTGGTCGGCGGCCCCTCTCGTCCAATTGTCGAGTTCGCTGCCACGCCCACGGCGGGGCGGGGTCAGAGAGCGGTGTCTTGTCAGACGCCGTTTGAGCAGTGTGATTTATTACCGCCACCGCCGGCAGCTGATTTACGCAGAATGAGCTGTGCGGAGTCCTACACACCGTACTATGAATGGCCTACGCAGCCACCGTATGCACCATATCCACGGTGTGAACCACCCAGGTACGTCAGCTTTTCCGTGGGCTTACGTAAGATTTCCTTCCTTGGAATTTCGCTACACTCATGTCTTTGCCTGGCTTCATCTACTTCAAAATTGAATCTTAGAGGAGCATTTTTAACTCTATTTGTTGGAAATTAAACACGTCAAATACCACAGATACAATAATGATAATTCCTAAATAGAGAGTTACAGAAGCAGGTTGGTTCTTTTTCTCTACAGATTGTCTCAGAAGACGAATCGCAAATGAAATCTAAAAATCACAAAATTATCGTTCACAAATCTTTGCAAAACGTAAGGTATCACGAGACATTAAAGTTCCTGTTTAATGAAATGGAAGTGATTGAAGAGGTTAGCTATCAAATTTCAAGCTTTTCGCCAGTGAGGATTTAGTGGTGTCATTGTTTACTTCTTTGTAAAATATATTTTATTAGTGAGGAAGTGAATATTAATAGAAGCTGTTATTTATGCTGCTGCATTTCGGATTTTGACAACTGACACACAGAGATGACGTGTGTGCGTATTTCTTTGCCTTCGTAATGATTGGCGGATAGTTGTTCCTATGCAAAGATCATCCTCAAAAGTTCGATAGTCGAATTCAGTTGTTCCAGAGGCATCAATCCGCCAACGTCGACAGTCTCTCATGCCTACAATAACATTCCTCCGTCATCAACAAGCGAACTGTGGACGGCGGCCACCACACAATTTCCGCATCAACAGGCTGCTGCTATGACAAATACCTACAAATGGATGCACACGAAACGATCACACAAACCTTCCGGTATGATCATATCGATGTAATCATATTTTATTCCTTTATTATCTTTCTTTTTTCTGCACTTCTGTTTCTATCCCTCTATTCTATTGCACGCAATATTTTATAACTTCTCAGTCACCAAAAAACTCGCTGTAGCTCAAAAGTCCGGCAATCTCTAAACCTCTGCATGACCGAAGTAATGTAGAATTTCTTGCGAACTGTCCTTTTCTATATTTGGAACTTGCACGAGGTTGCTACTTTTTTGCCTCAAAATTTGATGGCTAAAGTTTCGGCGGCATTGCCTTCGTCAGAGCCTTATTTAGAGTTACATGAGAGCAGTCACAGGTCTTGAGTGACACAATTTGAAAAATTATTCTAAACAAGGCTCCGATGAAGGCGGTGCTGCTGAAACGTCGGCCATCAAATTTTGAGGAAGAAGAATTACCAACTTCGTGCAAGCTTTAGGTAAGGAAAACAACAAACTCATTATGTTCGGACAATCTTTATAAAATCAAAGGTTTCAGAAAACTCTAGTGTAAGTGAACTATGGAGAATTAATGGCACTTTTACTACAGTATTTGGTTCTATGCCATAATTTTGTTGTCGTTAGATCCGATTTCCTAGCGGCTTGTTTAGCACCGTGTTCGTTGCAATTTTTATTCTCCTTAGTATCACTCGTTACTTTCTACGATTACTACATTCCTCACCATCTACACATCCCCAGGTATTAATTTAGACCACGTCGAATCTCCTCATTCTGATTTACGTCTTAGCCTAAGGTCATTTGCGGTAATGTGCTCTTAAAGAAGTCGGCCTCGAACACGTTATATTATTGGTGTCCTCTGCAGCCGTTCATATCACTGTCGGCTCTACACAGAGAGATTAAGAGAGGCACGGAATGAGAGGTCGGGAAAGAGTCACCACCTATAAAAACCGCTTCTTCTGTTTTCCACCACGATGGCCACCAACAGAAAATAGCCACGAAATCGATATTATATCAATTCCAAAGGTCTTTTAAGCTTTCCATCAATTCATGTGTAATGCTGTGTTTTTATCAATAGTTAGATATTATTTGACAATACTTGACATTGATAGGAAGTACTAGCGCACTTTATCCTTCATAAAACTACACCAAATACTTATAGAAAAGCTATAAAACACGAACAACGCTGACAATCGCTAATCCTTTTTCATATTTTGATCTCAAATATCTTTTTTTTTAATCATCACTCAAAATTTTCTCCTTCTAAGGTTATGTGAAACGCTTAAATTAGACTAGATTCGATTAATTCCAGCCGATGTCAGCTTAACGATAGTCATTCAGCTTAGAAAGTGTATTATTTAAATCGTCCTGCTCAGAGAATCGTTCTCAACTGTACTAAGCAGGGTCTGTTTGGATGTAGATATCCACAAGCAAAAGATTAATTCAGCAATGTGTTAATTGAGTCACACGTTTCTATAACCGCTATTGATTTATGGCAGATTATAATTCCACCTGAGTAGATCCTATTTTAGCTCATGCTGTATTTTCTGAATAAAATGTCTCCTCATCTAAGACAACAAAAAATTCTTTTGAATGTACCGACAGTACGATCATCCGTCTTTCTGGCGCTGACAGTTGACGTGTAGGTGCGATAAATGTGTTTGTTCCCTCGGATCATCATTTGTTCCAGTCGTGCAGACTTCTCATGTGCTTGACATTTTCCGTCCCTTCGTACAACAGCAAAGCTTAACACTAACTCGGACGCGACCAATGACTTTTCCATTAGGCCAATTCCCACCGCATTTGCCTAAAGTGGCTTCCGATTCATTTTCGACATTTACATCGATTTTAGCTGCATAGAAAGTTTATGGGGAGATGTCATGTGATAATCGGTTGGCGTCCAGCGCGATATCAATCAACCCTCCGTGGTCTACGGTATGTCGACGGCGCGCCCCCCAAATTCGCACCACCATGCACCTCTTTACACTCTTATGAGCCCGATCGCTATACGTCCTTGGTAACGTGCCGTTATTGATTTATCGATTTTCAGCTCCGAAACGTAAGGTCGTCGACGAGAACGGCACCAATCGCACTAACTTTAGCACACATCAATTGACCGAATTAGAAAAGGAGTTTCATACGGCCAAATATGTGAATCGAGCGAGGCGAACCGAAATCGCTCAAAATCTCAAACTTAATGAAGCACAGGTAGGTCAGATGCCTCGCTTTGCCAAAAATGCAGTCAAGGAATATTTTGTAGGTGAAAATTTGGTTTCAAAATCGACGAATGAAGGAGAAGAAACGAGAAAAGGAGAAGGCGTTCTTGGCCCGTAATGTGATGCCGTGGGACAACTCGCCGCCATCGTCGGAAGACGTGAAACTGCCACTTTTATAGATCACCTACGACCACGACGCGCTTCACAAATATTTTCACATAATTATCTCTAATAATTTGAAGTGTAATGTCTCTTGTTCTGTTATGTTCTCACCGTCATCACCGGTGTAGATTAAACGCTCATCGCTCCACGGGTTTTTCGCTCCAGACCCTCTATCGCTTGTTCTTTGTCTCTGTCCCTCTGTCGTATATAGGCAATTTCAAATATTGTAATCTCTCGTTCTTTGCGCTCTCATCATCACTTATGATCGATTGGAGGTTATAACCGAGTTCCTCCTCATCTATGCGAACTTTGATTCCTCAATTTCTGATCGTCCACTGCTTAAACACGCTGTTCTGGCATGAGCTGCTCCAAGCAGTGCTCCGATTCTCGGTCCTTATTGTAATGTGGCGAAAAAATTGGATAAAGTAAAATTTTTACACTCGTTCGTTTCACATTTGAAACCATATAGCCCCTCCCCAGTCATATGATTATGTCATGCTCTCATATCGTTTCCAACGTTTGCTAATGGCTATTTTCTCTAAAGAAGATTTACCGAGCCATAATTAGTTCTTGATCTTGGAGAGTGTTTTCTCCGTTGTCTTTGGCATTTCCTGATTTTTTTTCATTTTTTATTTTGCGGCTCAACGCGATTTCTCTTCGACTGTACAAATGATATTATGTAGGAACTATGAGTGAATAAAGGTTGATTTATTAGTTTTCTCTCCAAATTGAAAAAAAATGAAAGGCTCCAAATGCGGTAGACTTCACTGGGAAGAAGCGTGAACATGGAGAGTAGGCGTAGCATCGAAATTTTATACAAGGTAAAGTGAATTTTTTTGCAAAACAGGAACTAATATTTGAAAAATCGGCTGCGCCAATTTAGAGCTTTGAATTTTCACTTTTCTTGAACTGTCCTTAATCTGAGGGATGGGTACCGTAGTGAGTAGTGATGCGATGTGTCAAGTAACAAAACTGACAAGAAAGGCGCTGGTTCAATCCTCTCTCCAACACCCACCTGCGATCAATCAGCGAAATCCTCAGGGAACGCCTTGGCTCAGCTACCTCCAAAATTGCAGGGAGATTTGTCTGTATCAGCTTTCTGCGGCATTCCCGAAAAAGCGAAACCGTCAAGCAGCAGCCGGAACAACACGTGAAGTGTACGAAGACTTTTATGGAAGATGAATGCGAGGGAATAAATCAGATGTCTAGTCTAATTTTCTGTTTAACCATTTTAGCTATGGAAGAATTGTTTACTGCCCCTTGAGTCGCTTCGCGGTCAAGGAGTGTTTAGACGATATTGGTGGTTAACCACATATACAGACGATTAATATGTAGTATTATCTTAATAAATTAGCCTATTCACATGACTGGAAGTTGACTAAATTCCCCCTTTTCCCAACTTCTGAAAACATTCACCTAGCTTCAAGTCTTCGCTACTGATAGAATTGCTCTTGGGCCTTTGGATTAGTAAAAGTAGAAAATATTTCGTGTTTTTTTCACTGAATTTTAATCTTGCAAGGTGATTGGAAAGCAACTCATTATAAGTAATTTATTATAATTCATTAACCAAGCACAAAGTTAAACTTAAATAAATACGAGAAAACAGCTAAATTGTGGAGCTTTACAAAATTTTCCGAGCTCTAACATTCTCCTCATAGTGTGCCAAGTTCGACAACAATATAAACTAATTCTACCTAGAACTCTTACGGGATGGAAGACATTACCCTCGTATTGACCCTTCAGTCTACTTCATGACCGTTGGATAAAATGTAGAGTAAACGTGCTCTCTCAACCAACTCCTTGAGGAAGAGGTCTCAGAGAGTTAAGTCAAGGCTTCTGACCGATCATTCATGCGTACCACAGCGGTACTTACAGCTTAAGACGGCCGGCCGTTTTTGCAGAAGGTGTGAATTTTAGATAAAATAATCGGTCTAAAAGACAACGCGGAGTTAGTTTCTATTCGGAAGAAACTACGTAAAAACTTATAAAACAATCGCAATGTATGTTTACATTAAAAACATTTGAAAACAGAGAGCTATTTCCTGACCTTGTTGCGAAATAATGTTAAATTTCTTTTCATAAATTTTTCTGAAAGTCGCGTTTCAACTTATTTTATTCTGCTTCAATTTAAAATGGTAATCGATTCAACGGATTTTTGTCATATATGAGATCCGATAATATCCAATGATTACTGTAAACGTGGCACAGATTTTTTCGAGTGGGAGACAGTCGATTGCCAATAATGCATCGCTAAGGAACCGAAATAGAAATCATGTCCATTTACCGGATTCAGAGCAAAACAGTCTGCAGTGGATCTTTGCCGATTTTTCGAATTACCGCCTATATTTAGTCTCTTGATTGCATTGTAAGTTAATTGAGCTATGAAAGTGTTAATGGGAAAATCCTTAGGTCGATGAAATGATGGTCATCGAAAAACTCACCCAATGTAAAAATGGCAAAAATAAATTTATCTTTTCCAAGAAGAGGTAAAAAATTTAGCGGCACTCGTTTCTACATAAAGAACAGTTCATTTGCGTGCGCATCGCTTAGCCTCCTAGACGGATGTGGGATCAATGTATTTTTTAAGTGAAAAAATAATATCACTTTTAAATAGAAATTATCTACTCGTAAGCTTCTGAAGATTTTTTTTGGTTCTTGTACTTTGTTGACTAAGCCTGTAGCACAAAATTTGATATCAATTTTATTCGGCAATCGATTTGACGCGTTTCGTCATGTTCAGAGGTGACGGTTCAAGTCGATCGTCCACTGTTATTCGTCCTCGCTGTGGTAGTTCACCTTCGTCTCGCTTGAGTCGAACCTTCTTTCAATGAACCGTCGATCGAATTTTCAATTATTTCTGTTTTGGCTGACATGCGTGGCTCAAACAATGATTACCAGGCATATTGAAATTTGAGCTGTGGTCATAAGAAAACACTCGAAACAAAAGATATTTCTGTTCTGTATTCTGGGAAATAGTGCTCATAGATAATGGATAACACCACTCTTGATTAAAAAGTGTTGTTATAGGCGATATATTGTCTTCATTTTTTGCCGTATCCGTCCATCCACCTCTTGACGTACTTATCAGAGCAGCCAGCTGCGTCGTGACCGGTGTGTCGGTGGCGTTTGATGTTGACTGACAGTATTGCAGTAATGCGCGAACGCTCAGCTCCCAAACCACTCGTAAGCCATTATCTCGGCTAGGCGAGCGCATCCCCCCACACCACACTCCATATAAATAAGTCGGTGACATACTCGTATGGGAATCACGTAGGGAACTTATGGTTAATTAGCCCCAAAGTATTTAGTGGCAATGTAGCCCTGAGAAAAAAAGGAAAATAAAAAAGATCGAGGTAGACATTAACTTTCCAATTTTTTAAGTAAACGGCTTAGTCGAATCTTAGATGAGAAGCTTGTGAGAAATTTTTTTTCACCAAACTGCTGCACTTTTGTGAAAAAGATTTAGACGTCTATGATGAATTTCATGAATAGTACGAAAAGGGAAAAAAATACTTTACTATCAGAAAAACGACGTAGTTAACGAAAGAAATGAAAAAGTATTTTTGTAGATTTTGATCTATCTCGAAATTTTTCATCGTATAAAATGAGAAAATATAAGACGCAAATAAACCGATTAGGTTTGTAGGTTGCAAAACGTATCTTCCCGAAAAAACTGAAACTTTCTTATGCGAGCGCATCGAAGACCTGCTAGTTTTGAGTATACCGTATCGTGTCCATAATATAGATTCCTGAAATTCAACGTAGACTAAAAATGATTTTACTTTGCTTTGAGAAGCAAGTACATCAAAGTACTGAGCTTGTCGTTTCCACTGCCATCATTCGCTTAGAACTCGCTTGAGATGCTTGCTTTTAGTCCAGCTAGTTCCCTATGTGGATCTCTTAGTCCTCGATGATTATGTGAGTTTGAAGCGAGCTTATCGCCTTCAAGATAGAGGTTTATAGTTATTTCGCAACAGCACAAAATCAAGCTGCTCCAAAGACGAGTTTTCAAAAAATTTAGTGACAGCTCATCCACTCAAAAGAGAAATTTTGAGTGTATTTATGGACAAAGATATTATTTGCCTCCATCGGACAAGTGCTATCCACGACGTATTCCATCTTTGGACAAGGTCAAATAGGAGTATACTGATGCTGTTAGTAACTCAGTAATAACTCTATGCTTCGTCTGTATCACCTGTCGTCTCGATGATGGTCGAGTGACTCGAGCGAGCACCAGCAACACTTCCAATTCTCCCTATCGCGTGCTAGAGCAGCCCAGTGGGTCCCTGCGCCTTATGGATTCATTGAGCATCATATCTTTCTTCCAGTCCTTTCATGAAGAAATCGGACTATCGGATCGGTGGTCTTTCTGTAGAGCGCTTGATATCCCGAACAATCCAGTTGGTAACGGCTCTCGTCCATAAAGTCTTAGTATCCGCGTCTGTCTGACACTCTGTGCTTAACAGACGCCATCGGCTGGTGCCTGTGGTGGCCAATAGACTTAGACGCAACGCCTATTACTTCTCTGTCAGGGAGCCAATTAAAATCTTGGTAGACAAGTGCTGCATAGTAGTAACCTGCCGGTAACGAACTAAAGCAAATTTTCAGATGGTTACTTAATGCATCAAGATTTCATAAAAGTTACTGAGGCGACTAACAAACATAGTGATATTTGATTAATAATAGAGATAAATTTGTTATTTGAACCTGCTCGGTGATGAAGATCTTCTACAGCAAAATAGTTTTATCGATCGGAGGGAATAGCTGAGTGGAAAAGATCCTGATCTTCGCTCGAGAGTTTATGACAAGAATCTATCAATGTGCTGCAAGTGCCTATCGATTGGATTTGAATCACTCATAATCGGTCACCAAAGGATAGACAGTTGTCAGAATCGGCATTGTTGATGTTCAACATGATCGATCATTTTCTCATAGCTTGTCAAGTAGAAGATGAAAAAAAAGACACCGCCACCAAATCTCGTCATCGTGTCCGTAATCGCACATGCATAATTGGCTTAATTAAAGGTCACAACAATCCCATCTCCCACACAGAATATCACTGATACTGTAGATTGTAGATCTTGGCCAACGGCTTGGATGATGTTTGTAATCCCAGCAATTATCGCTATAGTATGTAGAAATACATCAAGCCAATTATGAGATGTGTTTCGCTTCTCAAGCACTTTCTTTAGCGTATTATCGGAGCAGGAGACTGGCAAGGAAGAAAGGAAGAACTAAGAGGAAAATTGGTACGCTAGAAACTAAAAAAAAGATTCAATTATATTTTGTAACAAAATACTAGTGATTCGTATGTATTTTAACACGGCTTGCATGAAAAAGATCCGAAAGATGCACAGTCTCTGGAAGCCAGTAAAGACGATTTGTATCAGAGGTGTCATTCGATGCTAATGTAAAGATTGCTCATTTTGTGTTTTTTGAAGAGACTCAAATAAAGAGAAAGAGAAAAAGACGAGGAAAAAGTAGAAAATCGAAGAGTGATCCCGGTTTTGTATTGTGTCTTTGACAGGACCATGTCAACAACTCTTTGTAAAAACACGAATCTAAATAAGGAAAAAGAGAAGAAGAAGATTAAGTACATTTTGTCTGACACGTCCTTTTCATAAAATTCCCAGAGATAAACATTCGACTGGAGCTGATTCTTAAGAACGTTGTTTCCAATTCTTGTGGCGACAGGTGCTCTAGAGATCATTGCACAGCTTCTTGCCAATGGGCTAGTGCAATCGGCTTGTACTCTACACTCACATCGCATTCTGTAGGCTTTGTCCAGATTCGATCACTTAAAGAACCGTTTATTCAAAAATTTTCCTCAACTGCCTACCTGAATGCGACAATCACTTTCAGTTCCATTGTTGTATTTCATCAAGGTTTTTGGTTGAGCTCGATAATCATTAGAGAGTACTATCGCACTTGAATTAGTTGCATACGTGCTCCATTATTTTGACCTATATATAAGTAAACTAGCTTTAGTCTTGTGCCATAACTGAAATCGTAAGCAGCTTTTTTACTTGACATTTTCGTCACGAAAGCATTCATGTGCTTCTTATTCGTGATAATCTTCACTAGTGCATCGGTACTAAGATTACTATAAATACGGATCAGTGAATAAGACAGAACGTCCTTGTTATAGCGACGAATCACCTTTATCTATCATTCTTTTCGTGTTCATATATTGATAATATGATTCAAACTGCATTGCTTTGTCTTTTGAATAATGAACGCTAAAGAAAACGATTATTTGTGAGATTCCGTGTGTTATACAAATGTCACTGTATTCACGTAGTGTTTTCTCCATAAGATCATAAGGACCTTGATAGATTTAATAATTTATGCTAACAAAGTATGGCTTATTAAATTAATATGAGAGTTTATTCAATAAAAAATCAGTAGATATTGATTTATTTTGATAAGTGTCTAATGCAATAATCTCCGAAAAATATTGGTCCACAGAGAAACTCGCCTTATTCGCAATGGATTTCGTTCATTTATTGTCTGGATACGTCGTTGAGTAATGTTTATATAGAGCGCCGCCAGTATATTGTTTGAATGATGAGGGACACATGAGTGAGTAAGTTGATGGAGATGTCTAAGTGCTGTTCGGTCGACATGTGATGTAAACGGCATCCAAGCGGTTCAGTCTATCAAAGAGACCGATGCTGTGACAAGCAATGATGAATTAACATCGGTCTGCTACTACACACACACTTCTCTATCGACCAAAGTTGTTAGCAAGTTGAGAGGCCGAGCTCAGGGACTCCCTCTCGTACCTCATCATATCCCTGAAGCCCAAAGAACTGATTAAAATAGAAGTAAAAACGAATGAAAAGATGAAATGATAAGGCGAATGATGTTGATCAGTCTCTGAAAGATTTCCTCAAACGCGAATTCGCCAACAATCCTAGACGCGATTGAATCAGGCTTGTACATTGATCTAAAATGGCTTACTGGTGCTGCTATCTTCCGAGACGCCTAGTGCACCATTTTGCTAACACTTAAGTAATCGAGGAGGGTCGGCTTTCCTGGGGTCCCAGGTCCAGCTTGCGACGGTGCGTGTATTTCTGTGCGACACTACTCAGTGCACAACATCAGTCCATCATGAAATTTTTAGTTATGTCATTACTGTTATCATTATTATTCTTATTAGTGCCAGTTGCGGTATTCGTATACCAATTTGAGTAATGTGAAAGTTTTTTACAACATCAGGAACTTCAATTATTTCCTGAGAGAAAGACGTTTGAACACTAGAGAGACCTTGAGAGTAATCCAACGGGACGGGCTGTATACGAGTATCTGAGGCAATACTTAAGATTTCCGAACGCCTCTTCTTTAGTGATGGAAATATTCAATCAAAACTCATTGAAGTGCGAAAATGGCAATTCGTTAAATCATATTTTCTTCAGCCTAGTAAACTTCTCACAGGTTATATTAAAAAAGCCTTTTCAGACTTGAGAAATTTGTACTAGATTTCTTGACTCTGAATAAAACAGGGTGAAGATCGGCCATTCAACTGTACTATCCATTAAAAAGTTAATAATGAGCCAAATCTTTGAGTGGAGAAAATCCAGTAAAACAGATTCCGACTGAAAAAAGCCTTGGGGAAAAGATCAGAACATCATTTATGTTCATCATGTTTTAGCGGAATTCTCAGGATGAGTTTCGATTACGACATGAAATATTGAAATCAATGGCTATGGATAATGCAAAGAAGTTGTGGTTTCGAAATAATCAGCCACCGTCCGAAGAGAGTGTAATAGTAGATTATTCAGAATCGTCTTGAAAGTCAGACTATACGAATTGCAAAAAACGCTGCTTATGTGAAACTTCCCAAAGCGGTTTCAATCTTTCAGAATCGCAAAGAAAATTGACAGCGCAGGTCACTGTAGTCCTCGCGAGAGCTACAGAAAACACAACGTCAGGCGAAACTGCTCGAATAACTGTTTTATTATGATTTCTTCTTGATGCACTAGCTGTATCGCGTGTTTGTTCTTTATTTACTGAAAATGTCGAACTAATAGGAAATTTCCAAGCGATAAAATTATTATCACCGTACATCACTGCATTAAACACGTAGCGTAACCGTTCCATAGAGGTGTTAAAACAGCTGATACAAAACGACGACGACAAAAAGATGATGGATATGGAAACCATGACTGAAAGAAGTGTAGTTATAAATCACATCCATAGCCACTAAAGACTCTGCATTATGAATGACTCACTAATAATTATTAGAAAATTGGGGATTGCTCTATTTTGTTAAAATATTAGTACAATGTCATTGAGGTGGCGTAACGGAAGGACGGCTACGTGGCTGTAGAAGCGAGGATCATCTTTAGATTCATTTTATGCATATTTTGCATCCCTTTTAAAAATCCAGCAACGACGCTTCAACACACCCATTATAACCCGAGGGTTACTAATTTATACGATGTATTTAGGCTTAGGTTTGAAACTTGAGGTCCACACTGTTCATCCTACAAAACATGAATAAAGGGACTTCTCCGTTAGACGGCACGGTTTGAAAAAGCGATCGCTCTCTGGCCAAGATTTTTCATAGAAGTGTTAGTAATTATTCGAAAGCTTGAGTTTCTGGTTAGTGCAATGAATAGCCGTTTTTGAAAGAGTCTCTAGTATAACGCTCTAATAAAAAAAACAGTTGGATTTCACACACGCGTTTTTCTCGCAATATGGAGTTCTTCCTCTAAACTATTAGTATTCATTAAAGAGCGTAAGATTTGAGGATTTCAAACTTGTGTTTATTTTATGGACAGACTGTTTCTGTGTAGTGTAGAAGGTGAAAAAAGACTGATCCACATACGCAAGCAAATGTACATTGGCAAATTCATGGGCTACGAGCCGGGACACCAGGAGGAATTTGGCGCGATCATCGATTGATGGCTCCTACGTAAAGTGCGATTTTTGTTATTTGATTGAGAATTGTTTCTCCACTTTGGAGGAGACTCTAAGTTAAACTTCTGACTATGATATGAGAAGATTTTCTCTACAAGTTCATGCGCTTTTCGTGTTTTCAGTAAAGCAATAGTTGAATTGCGCGACCGATGAAACATCATTTATTCTAAATTTTACAGCGTCATAAAAAACTCTTTCAAAAGAGCGGTTAAGCGCATCGCTAGTCAGAGAATTAAGCTTTCGAATGATTATCAACATTCTTACGAAAGGTTTTTGTCCAGGGACAGGGGTCCTTGCTTTATCCCGTGTCTACACTGTCTAGTCGTCAGTGAAACCTAACGAAACAGTGAAGCACAGTCAACATTGATTTTCCCGCTATCGTGTTTTTCTTAATGCTGCATTCTTCTCACTTACTACCAATAGATTTCTGTCACTTTCTTCAAGGATCCAGAGACCCAGATTTGCTTTCTAAGCTTTAGCGTGTTTTTTTCTTTAGTAGTAATGATGATTCTCGACGTGTCAACAAGTGTTGAGCAAATGTTGCCTTCAAGTAATGACATGTACCCTGGTGCAAACGATTGAGCGATTACCTAGCTTTTAATGGAGACTACTTTCATCGCCGTTAAGAACACAGAATCCTGTTTACTTCAAACCGGCTAACTTATATTTACTTTACATCAACTTGCATCAGAAAGTTTCCCATTCCCCTTTTAGAATGTGAACAGCGTAGCAATTGAAGGATTCTGATGCGCTGACGGCCATACCGTTCGTGATATTCATCATCATAACTTCTAACGTATCCCAAACAGCAAGAGTTCATCGAAAAGCGCTATGATTTCGGCGATTATTTTGGGTGTTCTTTCGAACTTTGTTCGATTTTTTCCCAATTCTAAAAACTGGATGCTGGATCTAAAGTAATCTAGTATTACAACCTTCTTTTTAGTACTTTATTTCGACTGGTACAGTTTGGGCGGATCCATGAATCCAGATGTTGGACGCCATAGATGCTGAGGCTTTTTTGCGTTCGTTTGGACGATATTCAGCTTCTGTTTCTCTGACAGTTGATCTGTTTAAGCCGTTTCTGTTCTGTGTATTGTTTATGATGTAAGCACACAGACGACGGATCGGGTTGAGCTTCGACCGGTCGGCATTGGCAAACATAAAGAGCCCGCATGACAGTGTATGATGCATTGACATGGGATACGTGCACGGATTAAAAGAGCTCCTCAGCACGACGATCGCTTCTCCCTGATCCACCACACTCCGACAACAATAGGCGATCATCTTCGGCTTAGATGACAAGCCGATTACGACTAGCCGACGACGATGATGATAATCGCCGCAACAACACTCCACTAGCGTTCTCATCCGATACGAGGGATAATCCAATTTTGCGATGTGTCAAAACATTCGTCAACGGTTATCCTGTTAAAGTATTCGATAGACTTTTCTGCTATTGTATAGATAAAGTGGGGGTAAGTAGACTCGCAGCAAAATGAACACCCGGGAAGGCTATCACTCAAATCAATTCGTAAACACATGTGTCAACACTCTGCAGTGATTATCGTAGTAGTGCTGTAATTTGACTTGATTCAGGTAAGAACTATAGTGAACGGCAGATAAATTGCAAAATCTAATACTGGTCTTTTTGAGGTATCCTGCAAGAATTTCATATTGAATTGCATAAATTAGGCAGATACTAACTCTTTTCACAAAAATTGACAACGAAAACTTCTGACTGGCTCGTTACTAATCAGCATCAGTCTATTGAGCTCAAAGCAAAACATATTCGATTACAGGATCAGCCGATTAAATAAACTGTTGCGCAAGAACCTCGTGTTGGCTCACCGACTGTTTCCAGCACTGTTGATTTACCTATTTGCTTTATTTCACCGCTATCGTGCTTTTGTTGTATATTGTGGAAGCTAATTAATGTTTAAAACATCAGCGATCTATTAATTTTTTTTAATCTTAAGCTTCGGCCCAGTAGCCACTTTGATGGCTGTTCTTCAGTAAGCTTCCTTCAATTTTTTTCTCAAATAAAAGCTCGTATTTTATATAAAAAAATACTAGTACGTAAATAGAAATCGTTGTCGTTCGAAATCGCTTTTGAATATAAATTTTCAGCCTATCCAAGAAAAGAATAAAAATCGAACGATGGACGAACGATGGAGACAAAATGATGGATGAAGAGATGCGCCGCATGTAGTCTGTTTCATACTTTTTTTTTCTATCGTTGCTTTTTTTTCCTCTCCGTTGAACAACCCATGATGTCATCAAACACCTCTACGAACAGCATAATAATTGATTCCGATGCAGAATGTTGGGATAAGTCTTGTAAGTTCTCACCTTTAGGTTTCATGATCAATGACTTCTGAGAAAATTTATGGGAAGAGTATTTTGTTATAAAACAACAAATTAGTTCGCCAAATTTCCTCCGACTGTCTCCATTTTCTCTATCTAAAATAAGCTGAGATCTGCTCTAAAAAACTCAAACCAAAGAAAAAACTGGAATTCAGACCGTAGTGTCTGCACTTTTTTCTTTTCGTTCACATTACTCATGAGGTTGTGATAGATGTCTTGATTATTTCGGTGTGAAATCATCTGTTTCATACTGATACGCTTGAAATTACCTGGTAATGAAATGAAATACAAAGTCGAACAAGCATTAGAAAAGTCGATGCTTCAACTATGAATATTTGAATAGCCGATGAGGCGGTAAACCACTTTGAGAGATTACTTTCTAAATACTTTTCAATACTCGAAATTTGTAGTATATTTACTGCATTTTTCGCAGTGTTATGATGTTTCGTGCATACCTAAGAGAATTGAGTGATGGGAAACATACGATCTCAGACGGGAGTCGAACCCTCGTTTCATCCAACACTTTTAATACTTTTCAAAAAATATTGTAAACTCCCATAGTTTTGTATTCAACATACTTCTAAAAAATGCCTAATTCGGTACGACTAGTCATGTATCGCCTGCACTCTCACTAACTTCACAGTTTAGCAATGGTCAACTTCATTTTATAGAAAAGAAAAGAATAAAGCTCTTGGCACTAGTCAATCCCTGAGGAACGCGCCATGCAATCGTCCTCAATTTTTACCTTCTTATGGCATATTTGGCCTTTACAATAACTCTCGGTTGCCCTCTGATGTATCGAGTCAGTGCTGCTCATCCTCCCAGACAAGTCTGACCAATTTACCTATCCCGAGGGGATGGATGGCTTGGTGAACCATGAGCGCAAGAGAGAACCATCGGAATTGTTTGCAACGGAGAGCGCCCCTAACCACTGCCCCTGATGCGGTCATTTTACTTCGTCTAATAGACGCTACATTTTCTAAAATTTCGAAACAAATATTGCACCTCTTATGGCTGAAGTGAAATGAAGCTTTTTCTACCCTTGGTCCTGATTTGATGTTTACGTCAATAACTGAAGTGAATGCGGTTTTTTCACAACACTCTACATCATCATTGGGTCTATAGTAACATCATAACACCGCAAGGCGGTTAAATAAAATGATTTCGGATTGATTACTGAGGTGAATAGTAACAGAAATATGACGTCTTGTGGACTTCAAATGCGACACACCTTTCCTCCCCATTCCAACTAATCGAAAATATTGATGAATGACATTGTAATGGTTGTTAGTTGGTGGGTTTTTACTGCACCATGTGTTGTGTATGCCTTCCAGAAAATCCGTCACAATGCGCTGACATCAAAGAGATTTCAATGATGGACGAGATGATGGATCGTGGTCGCATTCGTGGTCCCACGTCAGGACACTACCACACTACATTGTCAAATGGCGAGGCTATGACGGACGGCGGTGATATGGCTAGTAAAGTTGGTACACTAGCAAGTCGAGCATTGTTGCATCAATCGACAGAACTGAAACTACATACAACACGTGAACTCAACTCCTCTTTACCAAGAGCAGCTGTAACTTGGATGAACTAGTTGATAGAAGTTAGAAATGTCTTCCGTCTTCGACTACGATAAATGCTTCTTTTTCTAACTGAGCCTAACGAGGTTACTAAGATATTCTTTAATCAAACAGCTGACATTCCGGCGGCTTTGTCATCTTCAGAGCCTGGAAAGATCAGGTTGTCCACAAGCCATTCAGCCAGACACCCCATTACTCCATGGAGTGGAGAAGTTTGGCTGGTTGGGTTATGGACAATTTGATCTTTCCAGGCTCTGAACAATGTGAAACTGCCGCAATGCCTAGCTATTTACAGCTATTGAAAGGTGTCGAAAACAAGAGACAGTCAGTCCTGAGGCTTCATAGTCAGCTCTTCCTGTTGTTATAGATTTCGGTTCAGCGCTGTCATTGAAACTTCGCTCCGTCGCCGTGGTCGCTGCCGGCTGTGGTATAACGTCGGCCGTCGGTGAGCAGGCGGCGTATCGATACATCATCGCGTTGTCACCACCGAGTGTTGTGACTGGGAACTAGTCGATTTATCACGACGTTATCGATGAGAACAAGGCTCAGGGAACAGGCAATAACTGGCCACATAACCTACCACGAAGTCTCAACAGGGTCTCCTTTTTTTCATTCTCACCCGCCCGACCTATGCGTCAAAAGCTGAGATCCTCTGCAGGCTACAACATGAAGATTTTCAGACATTAATGATTCTATCAACAGCATTAGGCTGACAAAAATAAATGAGTGTGGTATTCTTTTCCACTATACTTCCTTGTCCACATCCCTTCATTCAGTTGTTCACAGATTCATCTGAACGGTGAACTGCCGCTGTTACGATTTCTTAGGCTCGATTACTCGCTTAGAAGTAATATCTCTAATGCCAAACCTTTACCCTGAAGTCTAATCGAAGGCCTGATAAGATTAAAGCGATATTGAAAATGTTTACCACTTCACGACACCTGATAGAATACTTTGTCATTATCTGGGGCTCAAATTTTAATATAAGCCAGAAAACACTGTGGTGGGCTAACTTCGAAACTGCGTGTAGGAACATGAATATTTAACAAAAAATTAGTCATCTGTTGCATCGATATTACAGATATCTATTTGTGACTTCAGTCAGAAGAGTTTTGTGGAAAATTGATGTTCTGCTCAGATACACCAAAGCAATCTTCCAAACAAATTTAAAAATATTTTAAGGCTTTTTAAGATTTCATTTGGTATTTGATTCTCTTATTATATTAGGTTGAGGAAGAGGTTCTTTAGCACTTGCTGAGAACTTAGTGTTTATAGTAGATTGAATCAAAAACAATAATTTTGTTCTTCAGAACAGAAAGCATCATGTTTCACGATCTTCTGACAACGATCTCTAAGCTTCTGCATCTGCTCAAAATACCACTCCATTGGGCTTTAAATCAAAAAAGTCCTGAGCAGAAATTGTGCCATTGAGCGGAAAAGACCTAGGCTCCCTCCAAATTATTAAACTTTTCCTTGTTCTTCTTTGCTGTGTAAGGTCATTTATTTATTTATGTGAATATAGTGAGTAATCATTTGATATCCGAAAAGTAAGTCAAAATTTGATTCATCATAACCGTGAAAGTCATGGAAATATTCCCATGAGATTCACAATAACCGATACTGTGAGGAACAATCATAAAATTGAATGTTTCAAGGATCTTAAGGTAGTTTTTCCTCAGTTAAGTAGTAAAATGTATAGGAAATACAGAAAGGAAAAGATAGAAGACAACGGGATTGTGATCAGAGAATTATCTGATGACGAAACGGATCATAAGGTGGTAGCTGGGTGAGCATATTGTCTAACTGACTACATTCCAAATATGCCAGTGATAATCTCTCGTTGAATTACAGTAGAGATGCTGGCCTTGGATAATGACACTATTGAGATTATGATGCAATTAGTGGTCATACGAGAACCATTTGTGGACATTCCTAACACCCAAGCTTAGGAAGCAGTGAAGCTGGTGAGAAGCTGAGACTTTCTACAGTAAGTAAACTGCTAAGTAATAATGTAGTCAAAAAGGTAAATGTGGGTAAGAGAAACTGTTTCATTCTCATAACTCCTTCAAAAGTGAATCATGCTTACGACTTCATTCATACCATAGTTAAGAAGGCTAAATGCATATTTGATGTGCTCCCAAACAAAACTGGCACCAATCTAAAGATTCCAGCGCAATGAAGGGTTTGATTTTCTCTCACCATGGAATAAACGATTGATTTAGTATTTATAACAACCGATTTTTAGCCAGCATGCTGTACAAGCTCTATAAGACCTACTACTTCCAAAAATCCATTGGTTATTCAGAACTGTAAGCAATAAATCTTTTCGGTCACGAATCATGTGCGTGATCACCGCCATATTTCTCTTCAAATATCATTGATGCACGCATCACACGTTTTTTCCTTTTTGAAGGTTATTGAACGAATCGGAAAATTTCACACTGGCGAATCCAGTCCTATAAAGTTCGCTTACGAAAAAATGACCTCTATTTTGTCAATTTTCACACCTTATCAGTTACCGTATACCGCAGTCCGGTCGTCTCCGCTATCGGTTACACTTCGATGGTGTCGACGAACATTGCTGTAGTTGGTGTTTTTCGTCACAAATCTTAACGCGAACGTCGACACGCCACTCATTAACAATTGTGTGTGACAAATAGCGGAAAAAAAAGAAGAAAAATGAACGGCGATTTGTTGTTGTTACAGAACGAGCGCAATCGAATCGCAATCATTACACTTGGAATAAAAATTCTGACGTTACCGGATGTTTCATGAGCTATTGACGATACACTGGTGCTAATTGTTCAGCTTTTCAGCTTAACATTGATTTGCACATCGCGACCTACATAGTCGAGGTTGTAGAGAGAAATCGTAAAAAAAAAATTGATTGTAATCAGCTTGAGTTATGCCAAGAGCCTTCTTTTTTGACAACTATCATCCTCCTGGCTTTTACACATTCTCTTGATGATTTTTCGATGGATGTGGGTGGCTCTGAATGGCGAATAACAATCCACAATGATGGCTCGTACACCATTACAGCTATTGAATTTATGAATTTGAATTTGAGAAGAAAGCTGATACTTGCCTAGATGATTAGCTGATAGTAAGTGTCATTATGGTGGAGCCTTTTGAACCATCCTTTGGCAACACCACCTACCACATGGTAGTGAAAAGACGTCACATGAAAATTGTAGTGCAGTTTGTACCATGTATGTGAATGGAATCGATTGACTCGAAAGTGTGACTTTGAATGATTCAGATATTGACTTCTCTTTTGCAGTCCATCATCTTATCCTCTCTATGAGAGATTTGAGTGTTAAACTAGGATATACATAGAAAAGAAGTGATTTGCTTCACCAGGGGTGTAACTAAGCCGAAAAGCAGCTTAGCGCTTTTATTTCAAAGTCATTTCGTATGATTAACTCCCAAAAGTGTTGCGACCTCAAAAAAGAAGCTTCAGCTGTCTTCTGATCAGCAAGGATCGAACAATTACATTGGTGACCAACGGGAAAATCAGCGCATGCAAAATCTGTCGATACTAGTAAACAGCTCAATCTATCCTAAATATGAAATTAACATGAAAATATGCTGTAAGCACAGGACCCTTTATGAAAATAGCCGCCTTTCAAGAAGCCCAATATTCCTACTTATATTATATCATATTTGATAACTGCGACCATTAGCACCTATCACAGCTAGTATCATTATTACTGATTAATGCAAATGTTGTAAAGAGGGAATTTTGTATTTTGTATGTGATTGATTTTAGCTATACACAAAGGTGCGGAAATATAAAGGCTTATGAGAAATTTCAAAAATTGACCAGGTCTTAAGTGAAAAAAAAGATTTGAGATAAGAGTAAATCAATAAAACGTGAAAGATCAATATTGAAGTGCGATGGGCAATTGATAAAGAAAAACTGTGGCGAAGAAAAAGCCGAATGACAGTACGGAGATTTGATAGATGGGCCTAACCCCAAAAAAAATTCGAATTTGTCTACGACAAGGGACTTACAGAAAAAAAAGATCAATAGTGACTAATGTGAGTTAATAAGCGCAAAATGTGTTTGAAAAGCAATAGTAGAGTGTAAAAGTAGAACAGATAACGGAAAAGTATGGTGATCCGCGTTAAAGTCATACTACAGCAATAACTACTATGGGTGCGCTCTGAGAGGCGAGCAGAGTGAAAAAAAACGAGACAAATTAAGGTTCTTCTGTTGTCCGGAAACAAATTTGAAAAAACGACCCTCTTTGCTAAACAAGAGCGTTTCATAAGAGTGTTAGTAATCATTCGAAAAATTAAATCACTAGCTACTGCGCTATGTGCCTCTTTTTTGAAAAGACCTTTCCACAACCTAGTCAAATTTGAAATTAAATTATGTGTTACGCCTACCGCTTGCTTTTACTGTTACCTCGATAGAAGTATGAAAAGCATATGAACTCAAAGGTAGAATCTTGTAGTATCAGGGTCATATGTTTTATATGGAGTTTCTCTCAAAGTAGGAAAAAAAACTCCTAATTGAATAACAGAAATTGGACATCACATGTGTAACACATTAGTGCAATCGATCGATTGCCAAGTGCAAATCACGGGCGGCCCCCGTCGTCCCTCTATTGAGCCCGTAAATTAGGTAAAAACACATGTCCGCGTATGTGAATCAGTCTTATTTTCCGTGCTACGCTGTAGGGAGACGATCATTTCAGAAATCATGCACAACGTTGGAATTTGTCTAAACTTACTCTATCAAACGGTTGGTCATAATTCCAGGTAACAGTTCTCTCTTATGAGAATTATGCGTTTGTGAAACATAAATGTTTTCCTTCTCTTACAGCGTCAAAAAAAGCCTTTTCAAAAAACGGCCACGTAGCGCAGTATCCAGAAGTTCAAGCTTTCGAATGATTACTTGAAGTGCAGTGTAGAGTCTTTGTGCAGCGGAGGGAAGTCATTTTTTCGTTTGTTCTCAGATAACGAAGAAAGACCAAATATAATTCTACATCATGAAATTACAGAGATGGAAGAGAATTTTAGATTCTTTTTGTATTGATTTGCTACTCAACACTCTGGTAATGCCACAATACTGGAGTTGCACTCAAATCCGAAGTCAGCAGTAATCCTGTCGATTTCATAAGTCTCCGTAAATGGAAGATTTTCCAATTGGTAGTGTAATATCTTTTCACACATTTCATTTGTTCTATACAAAAAATCATGAAGCATTTCTTTAGGGCTGCTTCCGCTCAGCACTAATACAACATGATTTATCACACAGATTGAAATCGTAAGTTTTTCAATAAATTGCGCAGAGAGTAGGATAAGGCTTACTCTGCTTAACCCGTTGGGAACCGTGTTGATATCGTGCACGGTAGCGGAGGGATCACGGGTTAAGAGTTACTTTTAGATGAAGTATGCGAAAACAAGTTCAAAACAATGTCTTCGCCGTCAGAACTGATGCGGCAAATTGCAATACGATGCCACTTCATCGATATTGCGGGACGATTTATTGTTATTAGTGAACTTTTGAAGTTTAAACTTCTATAAACATGTACAAAAGTCTTTGGTATAATGTCTGATAGTAAAACTTTTTATACATCCACATATCTTCACCTGTGAACGTTATTCATCGCTGCAACCTGGAAACAACGCTAATGCCTTTTTTAAACACCGAATTTTTGTAGGTAATAACCTGATGCCTACTAAGAGGTTTTTTTTGCAAATGATAGTAAAAATATCATGCTTTCTTATTTATGTTTATCTCCTTTTCACTCATATTTACTATTCATCTCCTATATTAAAGGCAAATAACTTTTATTTCAGACTACAAATAATCGTCAAATGTGTTATCGTCAGGAAATCAGTTTTATCATCAATTTGAGTTTCCTAAATCAAATATTACGGCATAAATCTTCGAATTATCCTTTAATTATCATTTAAGCCAATTTGTCATGTGGCCTAGCAAGGGCTCTTGTACAGTCCGTTACATGTGTTTCGTCCTTACAGACTCGTCAGTCAGGCAGAACCCGTCGTCTGTCGATCTTTTCATAGTGAGTTCTCTCGGGAGCCTCACACTCCTTATAGAGAGTCATCGAAGATGAATGCTTCACACTCCATGTCAAGTGAAATCTTCGCCCAACACAGAGTGTTGCGCACTCGATTGCTCTTTGGCAGTGCTTTTGTCAAAATTATACCTTTATTCCGACTATTTTGTTGAGACCACGCTCAAATTTCAGCAGATCTTGTCATAATTATTTGAGAGGCGACGGGTTCTGCCGAATGAAGAGTATGTGAGGACGAAACACGTGTATCAGGTTGTACAAGAGCCCCTACCAGACCACATGACAAGTTGGCTCAAACAATGACGAAAGGATCTATCAACATTTGAGCGTGGTCTTAACAAAACACTCGAAATAAAGGTGCAATATCTTCGAATTATGATATGATCCTATTCCATGCAATACCTCAAAGTCATTATTGTGATTAAGAAAACAAGACAATAGTAGGTTGGAAAGAAAGTTCTGAATCACTTATAAAAAATTGGAAATTCATGGATGAATTTTAAATAAAAACAATAATAACTACTTTTCAAAAAAGGCCACCGTTTTCTGCAACTTCGTGCCATTGGTCCACCAAATTCGAATCATATCGAATCTCGTTAGCGAGCACTTGGAAACGGTTGATCTACCAAAGCAGCAATCAACGCTTCATTGCCCAACTTTGCTAGACGTCGTGAACGAGGCTTGCTTTCAAGGTCAAAATCTCTGACATTAAAGCGTTGAAACAAGCGCCCACTAGCAGATTTGCTTGTTGTGCCTTTCGCTTCAACTTCGTTGATTTCATCGACTGCATCTCGGTGTGAAAGACCCTTTCTCCAGTAATAACGTGATAAAACGCGAGCTTCGATTGCATCGTTGAACATGACGGAAGCTTATGACAGAGTGAAAGTAGTAAAATATCTAGGTCTTCACTGGGAAAATCCCACAAAAGGGACTGTAACACCCCCATGATATACGTGGAAGTTATCTCATTTTTTTTGAAGTGTCTTAGAGCTTTCTTTTCAACCCTAGTGACTAATCTGCCAAAGATAATGCTGAGCACTGCACGCGATGCCAGTGTATCATTAACACTCTCTATATCTTCTATTAGCAAAGTACTTCAAAAATTCGGACCTATATAGAATGTTCAAGCGAACTTTGTTCCATCCTTCTACGGCTGAAAATATTTTTATTATTTTGTATGTCGGCTCTGAAAATCATTTATACAGGCGACTTTTGTAACTGAACATGGGCACAATTCAGATGTTCAATGCATTTCAAGTTTTGAGCAGAAATTGTATGACGTCAGTGAAATCTTCGAAAACATGCGTGAAGAAAATGCAGAAAATGTTTTCCGGAATGCACTCTAAGAGTATCGTTGGAAGAAATGAATTAAAAGAGATGAAAAAGCGTCGTTTTCCTACTTATGCAGCTTTCATGTTGAAATGTAGGAATTTTTAGGACCTCTGGTGTTCCCTTTACCGAAAATACGTTTACAGACGTCCCTGTGGCTACATTCAATATTTTCATAGCGACAAAGTTTGCTTGGAATCAAAGTTTCACTTATGATACCTAAAAATTTGTAGTGAGGATCAAAGAAACGATTGAGTACATCGCTCTCAAAAAGTAGTCTTTTTCCTATGCTGAAACAAGGCTCAAAACCTTTTCATAAACTAAGCTCATCATTTGAATTAAGATCTCTCAGGCTACCCATGATTAGTAGTAGTTCAGTAGAAAATTTCCTTCCTTGAAAAAGCCAAAATTGTGAACAAATTTCACATTTTGTAATGCAAGTGAGAACTTTTGGAGAAAGTTGGGCGTCATTTTCATTCTAAAGGCGTTGACAAGTCCTTCTAATAAGAATCTATTTTTTAACAATGTTTGCCTGAAATCGAAAGTCTACAACATGATGCTAAAATAATTCGCTACGAAGTTCAAACATCGCACCCCAAAAGCAAACATCTTTTTCGTTGTAGAACGTGCGCGGTTTTCAACGGGTTAAATCATTTTTCACAGTTTTCAACAAATTCTCTAGTACATTAGTATCATTAACAGCTGATAAGCTCTTGACAGGTTGGTAAGAATCTGCCGCCAGTTCTCATCAACACCCTGGCTCGGCTCTTCACTCGCTACCTGTCAGAATGCAAGGTCCCTATTCAATGGAAAACCAGCAAGACAGCATTGTTGTTTTAGAAAGGAGACCTTCACGACATAGGCAATTATCGCCCAATCTGCTTGCTGTCCGTTGTCCATAAACTCTTTACTCGAGTCATCTTAAACACAATTACCAGAACACTGGACGAAGGACAGCCATGCGAACAAGCAGGGTTCCGAAAAGGATTTAGTACCATGGACCACATCCACACGATTACAAGACTCATTGAAGTTTCACGAGAGCACAAACAACCACTCTGTCTCACTTTCATCGATCTGAAGAAAGCCTTTGATTCAGTGGAAACAGAAGCGGTCATAGAGGCTCTGGATAACCAGGGCGTCCCTACTCGGTACATAATGATTTGTTATAAAGATTTCACGACCAAAATATCTCCATTCTACAACAATATCACCATTGACGTAAGAAGAGGGGTTGTACAAAGCGATACAATTTCGCCAAAACTATTCACTGCCACCCTACAAAACGTCATGCGAACATTAGAATGGGACGAAATGGGAGTGAAAATTGACGGTCGACAATTAAACCATCTTCGCTTTGCTGACGATATCGTTCTCATAACACCAAACATCAGCCAAGCGGAACGAATGTTGACTGATTTCGATAACGCCTGTGGAAAGATCGGTCTTCAACTAAATTAACGAAAACAATGTTCATGAGGAACGGATGGGTTTTTAATGCCCCATTCACGCTCAACGGAACGACAATCTCCGAATGCTCCAGTTACATCTGTCTAGGTCGTGAAATCAACATGATGATCGGCCTAGCTCCAGAGTTGAGCAGGAGGAAAACGAGCGGCTTGGGAAACGTTTAAGAGCATCGAAGATGTAGTGAAGAGGACAAAGAACATCCGCCTCCGTGCCCACCTTTTCGACTTGACAATCATCCCTGCCCTAGACGTATGCAGCAGAAACCTGGTCGCTACGTAAGCAGGATGTAAGACCACTTGGCATTATCGAACAGCGCAATGGAAAGGTCGATGCTAGGAGTATCCCGTATCTTCGCAAATGAGAGAAAGGATCCGAAATTCCGACCTACCTCAACGATCGAAAATCAGAGACGCCGTTCTACACTCCAGGATATCGAAAATAAGGTGGGCCGGACACGTGATGCGCTTCAACGACAACCGATGGACGAGAGCCCTTACCGACTGGATTCCTCGGGACGTCAAGCGTTTTAAAGGAAGACCACTGACCCGTTGGTCCGATTTCTTCACGAAAGCTATGGAAGAATGATATGATGCTCAGCGAATCCCTAGAGCGAGGAGGACCCACTGGGCTACTCTTGTACGCGATAGGGAAAAGTGGAAGAGTTGTTGGTACCCGCTCGAGTCATTCGACAATCAACGGGACGACAGGTGATACGACAGGTGACAAGTGAAGCTCTTGGTGGTGATCAATCCTTGAAAGATGAGCCATGCATTTGCCTCCACTTTTTGGCTTCGCTTGAGGTGACTGAATTTATTTCTGGCCTTTACAAAGACTCGCGATGTCTACGGATGTATCAAGTCAGTGCTGCTATCGTTCCAGACAAGTCTAGCATTAATTCACCGACTCCAGAGGGATCGAAGGGTCAGTGAATCATTAGCACGAGATTGAGCCATTGACCACGTATGCAACGCAGAGCACCTTTGACCAGTGAGCCACATGCGCTCTCTTCAATGCGATTATATTATTCAGATTCAATCTTATTGTTAAAGCATTGCCAGATTATTTCGTATCGATCTGTTGCTTCATTCAATATTGAAAGATGTCCGTTATATAACTTTTGCTCGCAAAAAAGTTAGATCACCAGTAAAACATACTGATTAGGCTTGAAAAAGTGTGTTTCAAATCGCATTTTCTGTGGGTGACGAGCGGAACTACCACGAAATGCTAGTATTGCAATCATCCACTTCGACATCACTACAGTCGACTGAACGCTACCAGCTTCTCAATTAGGATCACTTCTGATCTTGTGGACGAAATTGGTAAGATTTAGTGACCATGATGGGAGTTTGGGACGCGGAGCATTCAAAAACCTCTGCGTATTCCGCTTCAGTATTAACTTATAAACTTGAGCTTTTGTTTTCCCTATGCAAGCATGGACTCGTCATCCAAAGTATTGATGATAGGCATTCGTAAAATACATGGATACAGTCTGATAACATATCTTGAGCCTTTCAGGATGTGTGTTGTGGCACTTATACAGTGCTAGACACGTGTTTCAGCATGGCATCCTCATCAGTAGCACGGTTCCTTTTGATTCTGCCAATCCTCTGCAAGGGAATACAGCACTACATATAAAGGAGTCGACGCCGCTGAAACAAATCACCACATGTCAGGTGATAAAATCCCCTGACAATGCAGTGATCAACAGTCGATCGGTCATGGATGATAGAATGATTGAATAAGTATGAAATTCATCAATATTCAGCAAGAAAAGAACAATTGTGAAAGATAAGCAGTGATTTTTTGCGTTATGCTGATGGTTTGAGTACTTCGAAAGCTCAGAAAAAGTCTAGAACATTCGTTAGCTGACTACTTATTTAACTCAAATTTAGCTGTTTATGCTCTCAAATCTCATATCCATGTAAGCCATCCATCTAAAGCATCATTGCCGACTAAGATTTGTCTCCCTGGGGCTTACGTGTATTTATAAACAGCAGCACGTCATCTTAGCCTTTCCACATAAGCGGTCTGTTGATGGCCCAACTTCCTTCCATAAAGGGAGACCTTTGATGACGTGAAAGAAAAAGCATTATTAACAGCCGGTTTAGTGGAATACTTAGTACTGACTACTTTCAAACCTTATTTACTACCTACTCTTTTAATTTACCTGAGTCGAGTTAAAAACTGTGATTCCAACTATAGCTTGAACTTGACTGGATTCGGACCGATTTGTGCATCTCAGACCGATTTTATCAACAAATGATAGCTGATTGTCACCGAAAAGGTTGAGACTCACCTGACAGAAAGGCAGAACCAAAGCTTTGATAGTGCAATGGAGAACGTACTAAAACCCGAAAAGGATATTCGTAGAATTGAGCCCACTTCGCTCTCTAAGTTTTGCTTACATTTCAACATTTTTCTAACTAAATTTCAATAATGACTATGCTAACTTCGCTAAAGGGAGAAAAAGCAGAAAGAAAATCTTTATGTTGTAATACGAACGAAAGTTTCTCCGGAAGAGTGGGTCCTGGTCTAAACCCACTACCTGTGCTTCAGGTTCCATCTTCTGCCCACAATCCGGTATTCTCATGGTTATATTGCAGCATTGACTGTTAGCCCTCAGTTCAGAATGTCAGATGCCACGCTAGTCAAAATTGAAAGCGTTTCACAGTGATAGTTACTTTGACTTGTGAGACAGGCCTATCTATGTCATATCAACAGGTACATTTTGGCAGTCTGAGGCGCTCTAATGATACTGCCAATGAAAACTTGTGTTCTTTTCTTTATTTGAGACTTGCAGGGGGTTAGTACTTCTTTTTCCCAAAAATTCGATGGCTAACGTTTCAGCGGCAATGTCTTCGTCAGAGCTTTACTTAGAGTTAAATGAGAGCGGTCATCGGTCTTGCGTGGCACAATTTGAAGATTCGCTGGCTGCTCTCATATAACTCTAAATAAGAATCTGACGAAGGCATTGCCGCCGAAACGTTAGCCATCAAATCTTGGGGAAAAAGAAGTACCAACCTCCTGCTAGTTTCAAATGAAGAAAAGGATATTTGTAAGAAATTTTTAAACTTCTTTAGTCGCGCCGAGATTTGTAGATAGTCGGACTTTTGAGCTATCAGAAAACTTGTGTACTTGAGCAGCAAAAAAATTTGGCGCACTAGAATTCATGCAGAAAGTCCAACTCAACGCCATTCATTTTCTACATTATAAACTGGATAAAGTATTTCAAAATGCAAGGAATAAATTAGGATGCGTAGGCTGTGGCCGACTGGTTAATGATGCTACAAGGGAAGCCTGATGATAATTTTACTTCAGCACTTAGTCAACGGAAATCATTCGGAACGCCTTAGAGTGAGTTCGCTTGACATTGCATGAATTTTAGAACAGCATTTTATGTCAACCATGAAGAAGTCGGAATCCTCAAGCAGCAGCCGCGACAACATGCAAAATGTTCGAAGACCTTTGTGGAGGAGCATGCGAAAAAAACGATTAGAGTACTAGAATTGCTGGGATCTGTGCAGTAGAAAGTGTTGACGAGTCGTGTGAATAAACAAATAAATCCAAAAAATTAGCGAGCGGTATAACCGAGGTTGAAAATGTCAGAATATGACTTGTTTTGAGCCGACAGGTCTAGTGCTATATAGGCACCTGTTCGTCCTATTGGGACTCATCAGTACCACCCTTCCTCGGTTCCGTCGATCCCTTAAAGCTAACAATCCTCTAAAAGAATTATATATAAACATCATACGACTTAGAGTGAATATTTTTTCACTCGGCGTTGATTCGAAGGATTACTTAGCCTCAAAGGATGGAAGGAACGGAGGGAGGGTGCTACTGATGAGTCCCAATAGGATGAAATAGACGCTTTCATAGCTCTAGATCTATCGGCTTAAAACAAACCATATCTTTGTCAGATTATATCGTATAGTGGATCTGTAAAAGAGCGGTCGATAGTAGAGCTAAGAAAAAAGTCAGTTCTCAACATTTATTCAAGAAACAAACCACTATGAGCAAGGTATTAGCGTGACAAGCATCTTCTATAAGAAGGCATTGCCATGTGGTGCTTTTCATTTTTACGGTGTTCTACCGAATAAGATTCGACTTGAACGACGATCTCCAACGATCACCAACGACAGCAAACAAGCGACTCCAATGATCGGCCCTGAAGAAGACGAAGACTTCGGAACGTTAGTTGAATATACTTATTCATCAAGCTCGTGCTCACATGGTGCATATTTGTTTCAAGGTCACACAGAGGAGTGCTTCAAGTAAAAGCTTCAAATTACTCAAGCACTTGAAATAAATAGGTGAAACTGCCCATGTTCAGTTTGCATGAGTAAAACCGTAGTTTTGTAACAAATTATGAAATTCCGCTATAGCTTCCACGGTGTCCTGGTTCATCGCGATATCTGGATTGAATCGAGTTTAGCACATTGTTACTTATTTGTCTCCAATGCATAAAACGATATTTGTGAGTTTGAGCAAATCATTTGTCAGGCGAACGTAATGGCGCAATGCGAAACTGTTCGGTCCGTGTTCGGGCGATGAAGCCCCGATAGGAGGGTTATATTAAGCTCCAAACCACCGTTTTATTGCTAGTCTAAAACATAATAATAACATAGGGACATAAGAGCAGTTCGTACCTTTCTAATTTTTCTCACTTGTGAGAGTGCATTGGAAATTTATTATGATGTAGTTAACAATACAGGATTACTTATGTTATAGAGAGAAAAAGCCAGTAATACAGAATTGTTGTTGGATTTTTTCTGCTAAGTACTAACAAAGACATAGAGCGTTACGCAATTAGCACACAGCTAGAAGTTCCACGCTAAAAGGGGAGCTTCGAAGTTCCAAAATAGGTGGAAGGCCAAGGATCAAGGAGCCTTTCGTAATCACCAAGGTGTTCACATCTTTATGGGCCAGAGAGTCGGTACATTTTAGCGATATATGTGATATAGGAAAACCACCAATAAGCAATGAAAAATCATTAGAATGAACGGACTGAACTATCGCTTTGCCGAATACACAGCCATGGACCCGATTACTTTACGCAAATGGAGGGCATAAGAAACAGGTGCATTGGTTTGACACGTGATAATTCGCATGATCAACTATTTATTAACTTCAACACAGAGTGAATAAATTAGTGTCTTTTGTGATGAGCAGATCCGAGGTTATTGAAAATATTAGGTTGTTCAATAGGTTTTGGTACTAGACCAATGAACAACAAATTTGTTGATCAGAAGTATAAAATCTCCCAATTTCGTTCCTTTAATTGCGCATTCTCTTGGAATCATTTTGGCATATGCCTTGCTTATAGTTATTTCAAGATGGAGCTGTAGTAGGGTCGAATTCGCTCGCTAATCATGAAGGAATGGCGCGTGAGGGAAAAAGTTGGTGATGTGGCCCCTAAATTAATGAAGCTTCGTGTGAACGGCCCAAGAGCGACTGATCTCCAGACCCTTCTCTCCAGCTTTGAATTTCGCGAACTACTTTCTAGCTGTCTCTTCTGCATCTATGTCATTGCCCCAAAATACATGAATCTTGCACGCGCTTCACCAGCATTTTCTCTTACACGCCATTCATGCATGAGCGGCAAGCAAATTCGTTCCCACAACAGCTCCATCTGAAATCAAGTGTAGGCAAGTTGTAAACCAAAATGTTGGCAAGAAAATGAGTAATCGAACCATACTAGAGTCATTGAATTTTAATTACTTCTAGATGATAAATTTTTAATAGTATCAAATGAATACAGCAGTATAATAATAAGTGACTACAGGCAATCGTCGACTCTTTTGAATCGGAGAGTACGGCTAGACCAAGACAACAGTGATTCCTGAGATCGGATTACCTTCAAGCGGATATTAGAATAAGATGTTAGACTGTTTTTAAGCATGGAAATTCCTACTTAGTGATGAATTATTATTTCTGCATTGCAGCTCGACACCAACAAACTTCTTCCGACCACGATTGATCGATAAATCATTCACCTTAGCTTATATGCAATTTTGTAAAGAAAACTGCCGGCGTTTGGCACTTTCGCCTTCATCAGTGCTGTTTAGTCGTATTTAAGTCTTCCAATTATTCGTTGAAGAGAAGTGGCACAGGGCTCGCATCGAGTAAGAATGTCATGAAAGATTGAAGTGCACACATTGAGATATATGTTAGAAATGAACTAAGTACGCACATTCTACTCGATGCAACGTCCTGAACGCATTGTCTCCGTATTTAGAGGACTTAGAAGCAACTATACGGCTCTAAACAAGACGAAACCGTCTAAGCGTCGATCAGTACTATTAATGTATTCAAGAAATGCTGTTATTACAATCTCGGACTAGCTTATCGAGAAAAACATTGACTGTACAGGTCCATGCAAGTCAAGATGAATCAGTGCTTATATCGTTACCTTTACCCTACGGTGCTTCAGTAGGCCACAACGATCTTCATGTTAAGGCAAGTTCACATATTCTTTGGAAAAGCTGAAATACCGTTTAACTAACTATAATACGGCTCGTCGTTGTTACTGTACAACGCAGTGACTAGCCACTATCCATTTTGTTGTTCAACGTATGACATAACCCCAGAGGAAAAGTCTAGTTAAAGTGAAAAAGATTTCTGACGCAGTGCTATATTCCTCGAGACAAATGTCGTCTGATAAAAAAAAGAGATAAAGCTCTCGGCGTTGATCGATCCATGAGGGATGCGCCATGCATTCAAATTCAATTTTTGACTTTGTTTGACGTGATTTAATGCATATCTGGTCTTTACAATGACTCGCGGTGGCCTCCCGCTGAACCGAGTCAGTCCTGCTTATCCCCCAGACAAGTCTGCGACCTGTCTGGTACCAATTTACCGAGCCCGGAGGGATAGATGGCTTGGTGAGCCATGAGCGCGAGATCGAACCAGTGACCTCGTGTGCGACGCAGAGCACCTCTAGCCACTGCGCCACATGTCGCCTGATGGGCTCCATAAAAACCCGTCCTCATTGTGTTTGGCCATCATGCGCCTTTTGGCCAGCTTGACATCGAGTATCCGCTGCAATACCGTCGCTGAAGCCTTTTGACCATCACCGGGAGTATTGTAGTGGATATGAGAAGAATATAAAATGCACTTCAAGTTTTCAGCATTCAATAATGGTATCACCATAAATCCTTGGAAATCAGGAATGAGCCTGCAATCCAACAGTATTATTTAAGATGTGTGGCAACTAGTAAAAAGCTGCCTGTTTCTCTTTGAAAACGACCAGCCATGCTCCGGTGGATTGAAGGATTTATGCAGTATTGAGACGTATGATGAGCCACCAATTGTTATACTACTTAATATTTTGGTGAACAGAACAGTTTTCTATTTTCATGTTTATTTCTGGGCTCAAGAAGGTATATCACCTTTTTCATATTAGAAAAAATGCTGCAAATAATTATTATTTGCGTGCATGGCTTAGTTTCATGATTACACGTTACTAAATAATCTTACAACTAGAACTTTCCCCTCCACTTTGCTACTCAGAAAAAATATTATAAACGAAGTGAAGGCTAGCTGTTGGATAACATCTCTATGTTCTGTACGGATGGTATCCACTCATTTCAAACGCTGTCTAGAGGTTACAAGTTGCGCATGGAATCTCTGTGCTCTTCTCCTTCATCTTCACCTACTAAGAATTAACTCTTATTTTTTTACTCTTACACGACCCTTATCTCACTTTTAATATGCGGATCACAGCACTCCTAGCATATTATTCGTCTTCTCGTATTCACCACTTGCTTGAGTATCTCGCTTATGACCAAGCTGGGATGATCGTTGATTGCCAGAGAGAGCTGTGGCGATCAGCCCCGCACCGAGCATTACCAACCACTCAGTCACAGCCAACAAATAACATTTGAACTATTCAATTAATTACAAAAATCAGTCTCGATGTCGCCGACTTTTTTGAATTCGCGAGATATATGGTTGGGTTGCCACCAAGACAGCAATGATTCTCGGGATTGATTTTCCCTCAAGCTGACTTCGGAATAGAAATCTCAAATTTTTTTTCGACATGAAAAATGTCACTTAATGCTGAACTCTTATTTCTGCATTGCAGTTCGATATTAACAAACTTTTTCCAACCAGCATTGATCGAGAAATTGCTGAGTTTAAATTAAATGCAACACTGAAACGTGGTCGATTTCTTTATAAAATGATGGAAATAAGTTTTATTGCATGAAGGTGAAGAGAACTCCATGGTTTTCGATGTTTTTGGAGTTCTCTTAACCACATTGCATTTTGGTTTCCAATATAGTATAAATGGATGTAAGAGACTTATGAAAAAGTTACCTAAGACGAAAGTTTTTTGAATGGTTAACCAACTCGCATACGGTTTCTTATATTTTCGCACGTTATGAAAAATATCAAAAAACTCTTAACACTGTTGCAGTTTGACATTGAAGGTCTGAACACTCAACGATCTAACTGTTTGCCATCATACGAATATGAAAATTTTCTGCGAAGAACAATTCGCTCAGCTTTCTGTTTATAAGGTGGCAATTCAGTTCTGTACCACTCCTCCCTCCAAGATGTATCGAGAAGATTTAATACCATATGCTTTCATAATGACACTGAATATCACAGCAATCACAAGCGTTGACTCACGTGTGACCACATGCATTAATATCAATGCAAATGCAAGATGTGGTGGAATGCACGTCAAATCCATGCGCATGTTTTCATCCGTTCATTTTAACTCAAAAAAAAATTCCCTACCCATTTTTACTTAATAGCTCAGGTAAGTGTAAAAAATCCTGCATCACATGTAATGCGTGAAATTGGTCGCTACACTTGACATTACAGAAAAGATACCTCTAGTAAAAGGAATTTTTCAATGCATAACGCCTTAATAGCAGTCGCGTATGTGCTAAACACTTATTCTGTTTTTTCTCACGAGTAAGGAAAAGCTATCAAAGATGGCTGTGTAGAAATGATACACGATTTTGGCTTTC
Source organism: Parelaphostrongylus tenuis (assembly GCA_019055375.1). Taxonomy (NCBI): domain Eukaryota; kingdom Metazoa; phylum Nematoda; class Chromadorea; order Rhabditida; family Metastrongylidae; genus Parelaphostrongylus; species Parelaphostrongylus tenuis. The sequence continues at coordinate 347,866 of JAHQIW010005005.1, forward strand.
ACACCTATATGCGCATTATACGCAACACGTACACCCAACGTACACATTCTACAATTACATACTACACATACATACGTGTTAGGTTGAGCTAAAACTTGTTTCACACTGCACGGTCTTGTGAAATCATACGGATATCTCAGAAATACTTCCATAACAAAGCAGCTGGATCGAGTCGACAATGCATTGAAGGAAAAGTACCCGACAATGTTTCTTCAGCAGCGTACACTGTTTCAGCAAGACAATGCCAAACGTCACACTGCAGAGAAGCTAGGGCGCACCCAGCCCAAAATCTAGATTTCTGCCATTCGAATGTAGTTCGATTTCAGCTCATTGGAACAGTTCCTGCGTGGACGCCGATTCGAGGCGTTCGATTGAGTGGAAGAGGCAAGTCAGGAGCCTTTCATTTATAGCCCAAGAAAGGGTATTTCAAGCAGATCCGGAGGAATGCAAATTGTTGGCAAAAGATCGTGGATAATAACGGTCTTTGGTTCGAAGATCAATTATCGCTGTTTTTGAATTGATATGTGACTTGTGCCTTTGATTTGTAACGGATGTTAAGGAACTTTTTCCTCATCCTAGTACGTATATATATATATATATATATATATATATATATACATATATACATATATATGTATATCTATGCACATACACACACGCGTCCACAGACCCACACGCCGACTGTAAAATAAATCTAGGATATACAAAGGCATGACGAATCAACACCTTATTCAACATATGCAGTATTATATTGGTGGAACTTATCTGTCATATTAAAATGGAATTCGATTTTAGCGAAGTTCAATTTACGATGGAAATTTCAATGACTTTACTCGGCGTTACTGTGCCTACAGATATTCCCTACTACCGTACTGCATGATGAAACCACTATCGATAACAAGCGTTTCAAATCACTCGTGAACCGGAGTCGGATGGATAGACATGGATTCTAGTAGAAATTAATTACTGACATTGTTGGAATGGGTGACGATGTCACGCCTTTGATGGGTGGTTGTCAAGGGAAGCGATTAAACTTGGAATCACACGAAATATAAAGAGAACTAAAATCGGGAAAATGAAGAAGACGGCGATGAACAACGTCAACCAGATTTTCATTCTTGCTCGTCTCTCCAAATACATTGACGTCGTGTTTTTGCGTGACGGTATTGACGAAAAAGATGACGCCATCGAAGCTGAAACATAAGCGTCACAAAAAAGCTTTGAAAATGACGAAAATCACAAAATTTGGGCTCAACTATAATTCCTACAATATTTGTCATATAAATTTCGTGAATAACTCTATGTCCCTGCTTGTTCCTTTCTTACGATTTCGAATTTTTTCAACAAACTCTTTTTATTACAAAGACAAATTCACATGTTCCTTGAAAAATGCTGTGTTCTACATGCAACAAAAAGTCGCATTTGGAATTACAAAATAGCTTTGAGAGGGTGAGTGATAGTTAACACCACAAAGTGAAACATATAAGATGATGCTCTGCCAACGGCGTGCAAGACTTTGAGAGTGAAGATAGCATTGTGTCACTTTCAGATGTAAATTATTCTTGCTCCAAAATGGTAAGAATTACATGAATAGTAGCTCAAAGCATTCCATTTTCTTTGCAAAAAGTCTTCCGAAATAACGGTAGTAGTTAATATCTTTCTTTTACCCACAACAAATCACCGACGGACGTGAAAGATGAGATCTAAACAATTCTCACAAAGTCGCTCTGACCACTGTTTCTCAGACACCTGCTAGTCGCGATTACTTCGTTTTATATAAAGTATAGTTTCACAGCATCTTCTCATTTGAATTTGCGTACTTTTGCACTTGTTATAGGGCCCATTTTTCCTTTCCACTCGATGTTAGTGAATTGAGTGAAGAGTAAAAATTTGACCTTAGATGAGAGTCGAAACCGCGTTTCATCCATACCGGGGACGCGTGCTAACACTATACCACCGAAGTACATTCACACCATCACTCATTCTTTAATATCTCTATGATAGCTGTCAGTCACCAACCTTTAACAGGTTTGGTCGGGTATACGGTTTCGCTTTATAAACCCAGTTTAGCTGACAGCTATTGTGATAAGTAATACTCCAAACTTCTAGTGTTTTTACAGCGGGTTTTTGAATGCGAGTTCAACTCCTGTCAAAGGTCGTATTTTTCCTCACCATTCAGTTCTCTAAGACGTATATGTAACATCATAACACTACGAAAAATGCAGTAAAAACACTAAAATCTAATGTTAGTGGTCGTTTTTGGTAGTCAGTTGCGATGACTATTTTCGTGTCAAGCGTAGTGACTCGATCTTTTCTTATATGGAGTGGAAACAGTTGTTACTGTTCAGTAAATGCGGACAAGTGTTTTTCGTGTGTAATGAATGAGCAGGAAAGTAGTGCGCTAGTATGATTTATTGCTTGGCTTTCGATACCATTTCGTAACGTAGTTGTATTTGAAGGCTCAAGGAAGGAAGCAAATTATCCTTAGGTCTTTCTCGTGTAAACTTAATATACCTAGAAAACATCCATCAATGCATCGACAGTAGAGCAATGGCTCACGACTAAAAACTATGGCATCCATCTCAGACATGAAGGCAATGACAGAACTCGGTACTATTCTATTTTCATTACCAATCCTCAGATCTGGACAAATTGTCTTCCCGACCACCTAAAATTAAACAGCACAGAGATTTCCCTAAAGAATTATGAGCTATCGAGTCAACAAGCCACAGATATGTATTTTCTCATCACTTTCTACAAGCATTACAAGAGCTTCCTGTGTGGCGGCGTCATTCCAGATGTTTGTAGAAAGGGCGGTAATATTCAATAAAGCATTACATACGCAGTTTAGGCGCTTAGGTGCTCCAAGAAAGCTTAATTGATGTTTTTAAAAACTTTTTCTGGAGGCGCCGTGGCCGACTAGTCATGATGCCTGTTGCGGCGCGCGTGGAGACGAGCTTCACCTCCCAGTTCTCTCCAGCAGTCACCAACATCGCCCTATGGAATGCCACAGCCAGGCTATTCTCGAGATTGCAAGGAGATTTGCTCATCGAGTATTATACGACGTTCAAGAAGAAGACGAAAAAACAAATTGAATGCTAGAAGTACTGGGACCCGCACAATGAAAAAAATATTGTGAAGACGGATCACTAAGGTCATAAGTCAGAGTTTCACAAAAGTTTTGGTAATAAAAGGTGGTCTGGTACAAACTTTAGCGACTGCGATAATATGGGGCTTACAAAGCATGTTATCCTATTTTTCAGGCCGCCTACATGGATGATGACCGTTATGAAGCAAAAGTAGAGAAAGACTGGGTTTACAACATCAAAAAGGGGCATGATCACCACCTTCTCTTCGAGGAACGTTGTTCTCAATACCTAATATCTGCCAGCATGACTGGGTGGAATTTCGATACCAACCACCCACGCCAGGCCATTAGCGGTTGGCTGCCGACAGATAGATGCGCTGTAGTAGAAAAAGTGGAGTACAAAATAGGCGTCAGTAGCGCAACGGGTTAGAGCACGCGCTTCTGGATTTTCGCACATCCCTCTACATCACTGGTATATCTATGAACTCTTACCACCGCTAAATCGGTCAGATAAAAATAGTTCCATTTGATGTTGATTCAATTTTCCGTTCATTTTCGGGCGAAAGTTCTGCATATACTCAATAGTTACCGACGAAAAAGTTTAGCTTAAACTTAACTCTTTAACAAAATTTTAATATGCACCAGTATTAAGGTCTGATGAACTCAAAAAGCACTCATTTACCTACTAGCGGCAAAAGTGAAGAATGTGTAGTGATTCATCAGTTGGATGTTGAAATAGTAGAAAAATATCTTTGGGATGTTTCACTTCATAGACCATCCTCTATGAAGAAATAGAGGCCGATAATGGAATTTATAAGGATGTGTAAGAACTTCGTGCCATTTTGATTGTTTATATGATTTTGGCAACACTTTTTTCAGGCAAAAGACAAAACTAATAGTCAAGAACTCCCCCTTCACCTCAATAACTTCCTGCCACTTTTCTGGTAAGAGATCGATGCCTCGACTTTAGGTTACCGTCTTTTCTGCAAGTATCATCGACCTAAGCTCCATTGATCTTGCGCGCCGCCTCACTAGCAATTTCCCTTACGCGCCATTCGTGCATGAGTAGCAAGCGAATTTGCTCCCAAACAGCTCCACCTCAAAGCAAATATTGATAATCTGTATACCAAAATGTTTGCAAGAAAACTAGTGATTGAACGATATCAAAATCAAACAGTTTGAGTGCAAAAATCATATGAAAGATCACATAGCGGTACGAACTTTTCACACAACCTATTGAACAAAGAATGATGCAAGATGGCAAAGGCAGCTGCCTGGTCTACAACAATCAATTAACCGTCCACTTAAGAATGATTTACAATCTTGTCCTATTCCATACACGCTTATTTCAAAAAAACTTACCCTGTAACGATGATACTACGTCTACCAATCCAACCACGTTCAGGGTTAAACCGATTTTCAACTCAATTCTTCTGGAAACTGAATAGTTCTCAGCCAGACCACACACATGTAATGTTTCATTCGATGTTACCACCTTCTACACAAACGCTTTGAATGACGCCGCCATACAGATCACTTATGAAGTGCCGAGAGAAAGTGAGAAGAAAACAAATTTGTATGACTCGTGGAATCAACAGCTCATGACTCTTTGAGAGGCGCTTGAGCTGTTCAATCCTTTAGTGGCCGAGAAGTTGCTTAGATTAGATGGTTAGCGATGGGGTAACGATTAGCATCGAGTCCTGTCACTACCTTTATATCTGAGGTGAACGCCCTAGTTCTTAGCCATGGACCATTACTGTATTGTCCTTACACGGATGATTGTTTTGCATCCGCAGTGCACAGAAGGATATAGACATGTTTTCATCTGCGGAATGAACAGTCAATAGATATTAAGGTTATACGAGGGAAACTTAAGGGGAATTGGCTTTCTTCTTTGAACTTTCAAATATGATTTTTCGAAAGTGGCTATATCAAGGAATGATAGTGCAAGCCAAGCACTAAAAATATAGTAGTGCCTTGCTTCGATGTTAATCTATTGTACAAGAAAAAACCACTTGGGTGAAATTTGCTCCTGTGTAGGTAATTGAAAGGGGAATTTCGTTTAATAGGTGGACATCCAAACTGGCTTGTCAATGGATTATCAACAAATATAGGAAAAAATAAACGAGTATTTGAAAATGGTCTTATAAAGTACGTCGTCTAGAATCCCCAAAAAATCTAAAAGTTATATGCTAACCTCGCGCAGGTTTTTCCTAGAAAAAATTTGTAAGATTTTTTTTTCCAACATTCATGCCGAACTACTGTAAGAATCGAATTTTTGGATTATCCTTATGCTTTTTGACCAAAAATATTTATGGATATCTTGCCAAGTTCTTGTAAAGTAGACATTAAATTTTTTCATTTTATTTCTATTGTTTAAGTGCACTAAGAAGTCTTCTTAGAAAAGCGAGTAGACCATCGAAATTCTCGAAATTAGAGCTATTGAATGATTATTAGAATTTTTTGAAAACACAGAAAACGATTTTTCTAGAGGAGGTGAAAATGGGTACGGACAACGGAAAACTACCCAAAGTAATTGTATATTTCAATCTACGTGGAAAAAGGCATAATTATCACGTTGGCACGAACACATTCAAGTGAATATCTTTGATTCATGTCAACATAACATAGCAAAAACAGAGTACTCTCTAAACACCGGTTTCTCAGAGCATGTATCGGGCGTTTCTGATCAGTATTTATCCTCTGATTCGCAATTTGATGATGCTCCACATAGCCTCGCGACTAATCACCTTGGCTTGGTATCTTTCAAATTGGTTGGTCAAATCGGAAGGGTTCAGTATTGGATATTATCGTGTGACGAAAACTTAGAATACTTTAAAATTCCGTTCTGCGTGCACTTCTTAACATCGTTTTTCTATTAGCTAACGTCGATGTCAATATCCTGATATGAGACTGTAGTGCAGTTGGTTAGAGGTTCATTGAAACGGGCAGAATTCGGTCCCTCGTTCGATCTCTCACCCCGCGATAAGAAAGTGTGTTCCAGTCTTGTCTGGAAGGATTGAAACATTGATTCATCAGATTGCCAGTGCACTACGAGTCAATGTGTGAGTATGACATGCAACCAATCACCTCTAACGATGCTTGACGTTTTCAATACAATTTGCATCCCTTAGAGATTGTTCAATGCTGAACGCTTTATCCTCTAATCTTTGACACTGTTGCGGCATAGTAGGCGACTATTACAACTAAGCTGACAACTGTGATGTATCGTAACATCACCAAAATGGATATAACCACTTGATAACGAAATGCCATGATATTGATTAGTATAACAGAGAAGACAAACAGGGATCGTGATTTGTGATTTGTTGACGATCAGAGGAGTTCAAGCAAATCAGCAACCATAGGATATCGTTTGTTCTGACTACGATGAGAAAAATATTGACAGCGGATTTCTGGATGCAAATAACTCTCTGTTGCTACATCGATATCGGTAGAAGCACTCATGCCACATTAGGCTAGCATCACGTAAAGAATGTCCTACCTGCCTCAAAGTATGGTCACAAAGGTGGAGCAGAAAAAATGAAATATGATTAAATAGTTATTAAATAAAAAATCAATGCCCAATTTTTGATCGGATGATGATGCTCATGGATGCCGCTTTACAGAGCACGTTAGTTATACGTTGCTCGATGGGCTTCTGGCTTTTTATTTAATTAACCCGGTGGGACAGCTGTGGGCCAGTTGCGCAGCGCGCGATTTACTAGTTTCTCCTCTGCTTAGAAAAAAATTCAGGTTTAGGTGTATTATGACACCACATGATTGCTCTAAAGGTTCACATGCATCAATCCCATATGTAACTCTTACATGAGAAGAAAACTTTGAGGGATTGATCTTCTTCTGCTATTGAAGCGCTAGATAAAGACCTTTTTAGGAATCAGACTTAATGAATCAGCGAAACTTATACTATTGAATGGATTTTTAACTTTCAATAAAAAACTATCCACAGGCCCAAGCCAAGCAAAAGCTGCGCGCCGAATGCGAAATCTAACCTTATTTTCGCTGCTTCAGTGCAGGGAGCAAGCACTTTTAGGAAGCAAGCACAGTGCTGAAATCGTCGATATTTAGGTCTTTAAATAAATGTTAAAATTTTGAGGAAGCAGCTCTGTTCAAAGAAGAATGTCCCTAAATAGTATTGTACTCGTTGAGGTGCATGTCGTTGCAAACGGGTTGATCTTATCTTGCATGACTCAGCATCACTTTCCTTCACTGGACTCGTTTTTTGGCTTACATCAGCCATCATCGTCTTCGGGTCTTTCTTATAGCATGGAATTTGTTGAAGCGTAGATCGGATAGGCGTGCAGTAGCGTCTTTTGGTTATATGAACTAGACAGGATTCGTCAGGCAGTTATTGAATCAACTATCGCGAGAGAAAAATGAGAGGCTTGGTTGGCAGGAGCTGTGTTGAACCAAAGTCTTGCGCGTACCAAAGAGCACCACTACGATCGCGTTATCTGTGCGCCTGTTTCAAAAACAATATAGTACTATCAATAATAATACATAGTAAATATTATTGAGGCTATGTTTTTGCTCAACACTCAATTCTCTTAGGTATTTACGAAACATCACAACATTCCGAAAAAGGCAGTTAATTCACTAGAATTCTTGAGTAATATAATTAACAGTGGCTGTCAGCACAAGTGGGTTTATTAAGGCGAAATCGCATACCCTACCAAACTCGTTAAATATTGGTGGCTGATAGCTAACATAGAGATGTTGAAGAATGAGTGGTGGCGCAAATGTGCCTCTGTGGTGTAGTGGCGGAGCACGCGTCCCCGGATAGGATGAAACGCGGATCCGATTCCCGCCTGAGGCCATGTTTTTGCTCATCACTCATTTCTCTTAGGCATCTATGAAACATCATAACACTGCGAAAAAGCAGTTAAATTACTAGAATTCCTGAGTGTTATATCATACAGTACTATTATAAGATTTCGCAAAGCGACCCTTAGAAACCGCTGCGTTATAAATGAATAAGAATCCATCAAGGGGCCTTGGTTGCGTGATTGGAAGTGATAAGGAGTGAGTATTAGAAATCTTTCTGACAAGAACTACCGAAAGCAATTAGTCCTGAGAGCTTACGAGTCCATAGGGGTAAGCAATATCTTCAGTCACTAATCGTCTCAGTTTCCAGGTTTTTTCTTTTAAAATCTCTGAGCATGTTCCAAGATCACTCTTATGCCAGCGCCTAACCAAAAAAAAACTCCACTGCGTTTAGATCCAAAGGTATTTCAAAGCCACCACCTAAGGAATGCAGTACTTCATATCGGTCCAGAAAAGATGGACAGGAGGATTGCAACGAAAACAAGTGGTCCTAAGAAGACACTCAAAGCGATATATTAAATTTACTAGCCAAGAGCAATCGAGTGTACAACACTCTGTGTTCGGTGATAATTTCATTGGACATAGAGTGTAAAATGTTCGTCATCTCTAACTCTTAGTGTGGGGACTGGAACACCCGATTGGCAAAAAAGACCAAAGGGTAACTGCCCGACCGACGAAATCGCAAAAGAGAAACATGTGTATCGGGCTCTATAAGTCAGCCCATTCAACAGACCACTGACATGCGTGGCTCAAAAATAATTGTCATTGATATTAGAGCTGTGGTCTTTAGAAAACACTCAGAACGGGAAACCTTGAATTCTCAGAAGGTGTTGAGAAGGTTTTTCCCTAACCTAGTTGGTAGAATCAGTGGAGAGAACAAAAACTGAGGGATAATAAGACGGTGGAATTGAATTCAGTCTATTGCTGGAATCACCGCTTTAGACCGTTTTGGACATTTTTGCTTAACTGCTTAAACGTATATCGACAAAACTCGTAATTCCGAAAGTCGACGATTCGCTAATCTCGGTTTTGAATAATAAACAAGTGCACTTCTTTATAAAAGAGCGCATGTGGCGCAGCGGTTAGAGGTGCTCTGCGTCGCACACGAGGCCAATGGTTTCCATGTCGCGCTCATGGCTCACTATGCCATCCATCCCTTCGGGGTCGGTAAATTGGTACCAGGTTGGTCTCAGACTTGTCTGGGAGGATAAGCAGCACTGATTCGGTACAGCGGGAGGTCACCGCGAGTCATGTAAAGGCCGGATATGCATTCAATCACCGTAAACGAAGTTAAAAATTGAACACGAATGCATGGCGCATCCCTCAAAGATTAATCAACGCGCAAGGGAATTATTTTTTATCCTTTATCCGTTTTGATAAACAAACTAAGGTTGATAGTATATATTTTATTCAAACACTGAAATCATCGCTTCAATTTTTGCAAAGCTTGGAAAGGTCAGATCAATTCAAATCTAATCAGCTGGATTCTTCCATAGTCTCAACAGAATATTCCACATAAGATCAACCGCACATAGTTTATAAGGATTACCAATGCACCTCTCTCATACTAAGACAGTAGTTTGATATATCGCGTGAGATCCTGCGTGATAGCGAGGCATTCCTCTTGTGGTTCAGGATTCATGGAATCTTTTCAGAATGCTTTGAGAGTCCCACGCGCGAAGCGTCATATTTTTGCGCAAGGATGGTGGCTTTCAAACCAAAATCTTCGTCGCGTCTCCGTGTCTATGCGCACTTAATAATCAGTTTGTCTTAGTTTTGACTTTGGTGACAGGGTGCACTTTTATAAAGACGCAGCATGTTCTGCCGGTTTCGTTAATATGTTTGTCCCCGCACGCTCTGCAATAGAATGGGAAAAACATGCCCGAACTAATGCATTCGCTGTCTCTGCCGTAGGCACTATCAATTTTTCGTCGTGCAGACACAGTCACACAGGATGGGTTATGGAACAGTTGACTCTCTCAGAGTATTTGGTTGTATTTTGAACACAGCTATCGATTTCATCAAGCTTAGCCTATCTAAACAACGTTTCATAAGATATACTTCTCTCGTTGGAAATGAATGGTACAATAAATGTTGCCTTATTCTCAATAGAATAATCTTTTGCGGACTCAGTGATTCATCTAAACCTATGCTGAGGAGCTCTTCTGTAGGGCAATGTAAATGGTTATTTGCTGCGCCAGTTTAAGAGATACCACCTTCTGCCTTCATCGTGTACGTAAACTGATGGATTCTCGAAACCCGCAAGGGCCATTTTAATTCTCAATTCTTATAGCAATGTGGTTTTTGGACTACTATGTGGAAACGTATCAGGTTGATGCAAAAGCAAGTTTGTGCATTGGTGAAATTTGCCGTTTGATATTGAATTTCCCAAGTGAATGTAGTTACGTTATAAATCATTGTGATGCTCATTTCTAACTCTGTGTTGTGATATTACTATAGTTCCATTTGCTGGTTATTTTACAATCATTTTGAAATATGGAAAGGATGTCGATTGGCGAAAAAGTTATCCCGGTTTGATACGTGGGTTCAAAATGGGTGGTAATGCATCAGAAACAGCTGGCAACATCAACAGCGCATTTGGCCTAAGAAGTGCTAACGAACATGAAGTGCAGTCATGATTCAAAAGTTTTGTCTCGTACCCATCGGCTACCACTTCTTCAAACATCCCGATAACTGCAGGGAGAATGCTGCCTAACCAACATAATTAAGAAAAAGCTTGTCAAAAATTCATCATTTCCAAGACACCGACTTTTGAGCCAAGGAAATAAGCAAACTTATTTATCGCTAGAAAAAATACATTGATTCTAATGGCTCCTATTTCAATCAATAAAAATGCTTTTGAACCCAATTACAATCATTTAAACTTCACTGTCTAAAATCTACGATCACTTCTGCATCAATCTAATAGTTAAGGATATTTCCATCGGTGCTGGACATGCCGCCCTACCTTAAATGGCTTTGAATGCTATGAAATCTAGATCATCCTATTGTGTATGTCAAAAACTAACATTGTGAAAAGGTTCACTTGTCCCCTCACAGTGTCATTCTACGCAACAGAACAAATGTAGCTTTGATATTAATGCACTATAGACACCTACATGTAGTCCATTCACGAAGAATCGCTCACTATCGATTAGATTAAGTTTCAGTGTATTAACCGAGCTTATTGTGTAGTTTACATTCCTAGTCGTGATCATTGAATAAAAGGTGAATAAGTGCTGGAGTCAGAGAATGTTTAATGATCATTTATTGCATTAGTCTCCATCCGTACACCATGGAACCGATAGGGATGGTTTCGTCTTATACAGTGACTTCACGAAGGCTTACAGAAGTGTCCAGGTGGTGTTCTATCCTCGGAGTGATGAGGTAATCTCGTTAAATCGGGATGTAGATTCGAAACAGCGACGTTGATTGTGTTGTAGAACACTCTAACCATAGCGCCACATATTCCCCAAACCTATCGTTATGTAACCATTTTCGGCAAAACACAGAGTCATGAATTTAAAACTATTTCAATTGATTGAATGGTTCGACATTCAAATAGAGTCGAGTTTTATGACATATAAAGGGTTGTTTTCAATTCGATGACGTTTTTTAGACAAAGCAAATGTCAATTCACACTGCCATCCACTGGATTTAGCCGGCATGAAGCAATATTTAGCAAAACATTTCAATATTTGAGCTATTTCACGGTGACAATATGAACGTACCTTTCCGACTAATATAAAGTGGAGGTGGACTTTTTGTTTTGTAGAATGGTGGTCCTCGTGCATAAAATTCAGTCATGTCTGGATCCTGGATTGCTGGATTTAACGATGAGCTAGAAAATAAATTGAATACAAGTTGATGTTTGAAAAAAAACTTTACTGAGGAAAAGCAAAAATTGTGCGAATGTAGCAAAATCAATCCATATTTTGGCTGAGTGTACGGAACCATAGGAACTATCTCCTCTGTGTTAACTTTTACCGATTTTCTGTTGGAAACAAAAAACTGAATTATTGCTCGCTCTGAAAGATACTACAAATTATTTATACAACCCCACTTTCAACTTGTCTTGTTCATATACGCCAAAAAGATGAAAAAACTTTAGTGAATAACACACTCACGACGAGTGACACCCATATGGGTGCGGTGAAGCTGAGGGAGTGACCGAAATGAACCCATGGTGTTATATTCTCTCTGACGATTTATTTTAGTGCTAGAAGTTTTGCCATGGATTAATTTGTAATCAGTCAATAGCTAAGTTATCTAACGCAGCTGTCGTGGTGGATGTCATCCACAGAACAGACAGAACAGTGTCTTACTAGTGGCTTTTCACCTGATCTCTGTATCTACTAGCTAAAAGCGCTCATAACATGTCTTTTGATGGGTCGGTTAAATATAAAGAAGATAGACAGATGGAGGAAAAGAACTGTAGAGTGGACTTCACGTTGTAACACCCGACCTCGGAGACAATCACCCACACGTTGGGCGGACGTGTTTGTATAAAAAAATAATCAGCTGTACTCGCAGCTGCCGATATTTACAGATCACGGTATGAGATTCGCTCCAGCCGCCATGCTCAAATCAGACGACCTCCACCATGGACAGCTATCGCCAAAAGAAGGATGGAATGGAAAATGTGCTGGGGTCCTCATAATTTGTGAAGACGGACCGTTCAAGTGTTCAAATAAGTGTGTTACTGCTGAGAGACTATGCAGACTAGAGTGTGGCCGGGGAGGAGATGGAGAAATGAATCTCCCTCAACGAGCCATCATCATATGCAGAATGCAGCACCATTTTTAACAATCAATTCTTTTCAAATCTCCGTTGCTGTGATGCCTTTTCTTTGCTTGTGCGACGAAGTAGATCGAGATGTTCTGCGACATACATAATCGGTCAGGTTTATTCCAGCGCTCAGGCTTACTAAGCCTTTCACGCCTTCGGGGGCTATGAATGTGTGTCAGACTTGTTTATGAGGGTAACAGCATTGACGCGATACAGTGGGAGGCCACCGCGAATAATTGTCAATGCCAGATATGCATTCAATCACCTCAAAGGAAGCTGAAATTAGAGGCGAACGTATGACGCATCTCTCAGGGATTGATCAAAGCCGAGAAATCATCTCTAGCGCTTGATAGCTTATAGGTATTGTTTAGATTGAGAGGATAACAAAGCTAGAAGATGGACATCCTAATACCATTTCTTCAAAGCACACACAACTTCAGAAAGTGTTGATAGTAGTATGACCGGATAGGGGAAAGGGCTTGTTTTCTTACTCACAAGAGTTTTATATGTACAAAAAATCTGTCATTGTTTGTAGAAGACATAAATCACACATTGAAAGTAGAGATCTAAAAAACCTTCCAAAACGCAAAGGAAACCCATTTTTGACTGGAAAACAAGTAGAAAAATGCTTATTCGACTATAAACTGGCGTAGTGTGCTATGACATCCATAGATGTTACAATGAGCCTAACATGAAATGAAGCTTGTTTTTTCGGCAGAAAAGCGAAATTAGGAGTTGTCGCCAGAGTATCACAAGCCTTGGCTCGATTTTGGAACCAATAGCAGGTGATCAGCCATTATTTGCTCTAAAAACTATTCCACGACGTCCTAATAATACCTACAGAATTTTTCTAAGAGACAAAATCCTTCCTTAGGTCTTCCAACTTATGAAAGGGCAATTACATTTTGCAGGAAAAAATTATAACATTGCAGAGAGATAGATATTCAAATCTTTTCGCAAAGAAAACTGATAAATAATGAATGCACTTCTTATAATAACTCAAGCTTTTGATCTCTCCTACACTTTACATTCACATTTAATCTTGCGAGACAAATTTGTGTATTTCACGCAACTTATACACGAAATTGATAGTATTCTTATTGCATTTCGCGCTGTTATGATGTTTTTCTATATTCCTAAGAGAATAGAGTGGCGAGCAAAAACACGACCTTAGGCGGGAATCGAGCCCACCTTTCATCCTATCCGGGAACGCGTGCTCTACCACTACACCACTCTTCGCCACTCAATTCTCTTAGCAAATTATACAATTACAGAAGATTCAAGTGACAACAACGTCTCATGTTCATATCTATATTTTAGATTTATATGCTAATTATTTCCGATCAAAATGGTGTCGAAGATAATGTTACAATTTCATATAGTCTGGGAGAATCTCTAGGGTGTTTTCGAGGTTGGTACGTCAGAACCATACGTATGTTTTGGCGGTACCGCCCGCTTCATTAGTGACTCACGCCCCACACTGAACCCCACATTACAGCAGGGATGGGACGATTATTTTTGGTGATAGCACGTTATATTGTGTCATCACCATTTCTTTCACACGATGAATTACGGCTGATACGATTTCAATCAAAAATAAGCATTCCCAGTGATGTAGAGTAATGTGCAAAACTTCTGCGTCAGGCGCGACTAGAACCCAGATCTCACTCTATCCAGAGCGCGTGCTCTAACCTGTTGTACTAGCGACGCCCATTTACACACCACCCTTTCTACGCCACAACGCGTCTATCTGTCAGCCGCCAACCGTCAACGGCCTGGCTCGCGTAGTCTGTATCGACAATGAACTTCTGCATATCACTCTACATCACTGGCTATATCTAAACAGCATACCACCGCTAGAACCGGCCAAACAAAAACAATTCGATAAGCATTCCTATACTCAAAGAAAATTTTTTTCCACAGAAACATACCTGAATATTTCTGGTAGTTCGCTTTCCAAGTCGATAGAAGTATATTTCATGCCTTTTGGTGAATCAGATACAGAAGTGCCAGATGTTGATATACTGCATCTCGGCGATGTGAGCACTGTCTCAGTGTGTGAAGGTTCTTGTCTCATTGGTAAGGTCAAACTCTTCTTATGCGGTGAAGTCTTGGTGGTTTTACTTGTCGGTAACGAATCCGATCGTTGCGTATGTGATGGAATGTGCGTAGACGACTTCCTTGACGGTTCCGATCGACGCGCTGATTTGACTGACGACGTCGTACTTCGCGGAGATTCGGTAGCAGCCGTGGTTCTGTCTCGTGATTTTGTTGATTTCGAAGACTTTCTAGAAGAGTGTGAACTGTTCGGTGATATTGGTGACTTCAATTCAGGTGCCGTGCTTGGTTCATCACTTGGTTTGACCGCCAGTGGAGGCCGATCGGAAACGGTTACGTCAGGCTCGTTTGCATCAGTCATCCTAAATGTGATACAATTGAGAGCAAATTACACGATAGCTTGAGCGCCACTCGTAATTACAACGCGACTGAAATCGATTTTACGGCCACCTAAAGCCGAATAACACAAAATTCAAAAGCTTCTATTCAGAAAATCTGCACTAAATGTCGGGCGGCAAATTCACTAAATTACAGTTATATTTCTGCTCATCTGTAATTCTATTTGCACTAGGGCGCGTATAGCGCAGTATCTACAGAAGCTGTGGAAAACACACGCGTTACGGCCTCATCAAGCCTTCTGTCTTGCCGAAGTTGGACAACTGATACCGCACCATTTTAGGAGGATACCAACAATGATTTGATGCATTAGTAGGCAACCATAAGTGATTGTAAAGGCAAGATATACATGCTATCATCTCCAAGATATCACCAGTGGATTCGAATGCAGTTCACGTTACAGCAATTTTGAAGTACTACTCAAGAAAACTTTACCGTATTCAAACAATCCTTCTATTATAGGAGGGTCAAACAACACATTTCAGGTTGTTAGAAAGATCAAGAAAACTTTTAGAGATTCAGAACTTTGGCGTCAAGTGGTTCCTAGAAATTCCTTTCACTCATGTCGACTGACATCACTTTCCCTTAGATAGATGAACCACAAATGGGAAATATACCAAGGAAATTTGGGGGCAAGACATTGATTGAACATGAAAAATTTCTTGATATATTTTGTTGTGAATTATATCTTGTATCGATTCCAAATAACCTAAACTTCGAAATGTTAATTCTTCTTATAAGTTTTAGCATTAGAGCATTAAACACCAAATTTATTGACCAGACGCTTTTAGCTGGATCTAATAGTCACTTGTTTTAAACTTGTTTTAACTCTTTTATCATTCTTTTTAGTTTAAATGCGAAATATAGAGCCACTGTACTTAGTAAGGAAACGGAAGTATTTCAAACAAATGACGAAATAAGTGTAAAAAAGCATGATACCAAACAGAACAGTCATAATGCCCTCTAAACTGCAAGGACGAAACACCAACTGTCTAGTTCTGCATAAGTGCTCTACCAGACCTCATAGAAGGCTCAAAACATGTTATCAGGTTATCAGATTTTATTGCCAGCAGCCTTCAACTAAATCACACGAAAAGAATGTTCATGTGAACCGATGGGTTTTGTGTACTCCAATCAAGCTCAACGAAATGAACATTTCCGAATGCTCCAGTTACGCCTATGTAGGTCTGAAATCAACATGATAAATGACCTAGCTCCAAAATTAAGCAGGAGAAAACGAGCGGTTTGGGGAACGTTTAGGAGCATCGACGATGTAGAAGGGGACAAAGAACATTCGACTCCGAACCTACCTTCTAAACTCGACGATTATCCCTACCCTAACGTGGCGAGGACCTGGTGGCTTGGTGGGCAGGGTGAGGGGTGACTTGGCGTTATCAAACGCGCAGTCGAAAGATCGATGCTATGAGGATTCCCATATCTCGAAAATAAGAGAAAGGATTCAAAGTTGCGACATACGTCAACGATCGTAGATCAAGGACGCCATTCTACCAGGGAGACCACCCGATCCTTCGATTTCCTCACGACAAGCCTAGAAGAAAGATATGATGCTTAACGATTCCTCAGAGGGAGGAGGACCTACTGGGCTACTTTTGCACGCGATAGGAAAGAGTGGAGGTGTTGCTGGTGCCCGCTCGAGCCACTCGAAGATCAACGGGACGACAGGTGGGTGATACAGGCGATTGCCAATATGAAGCACGAAACCGTTCAAGAAACTCGCATATGCCTATGTAAGACGAGATCCCCGAATTATGGACCTTGATGATTTGGTGGCAGGCTTTTTCAAATCTGTGAGCATCACCGATTATACGGTGGTAGGCTAGGAAGGAATGGCATTTACCGCTATCTTGTGACTTCAATAATAATGAAGATTAGCCAGACCACCTAAATATCAGTTGGTCAAGAGCAATTTGTTAAAACCACGACTGGCTATGGTCGAATTAGCTCAGCACTAAAAGAAGCGTCAAGGAAATCAAAATAAAATGTTGGAAGCAACAAAAAAAATTTCAAACGACCTCTAGCAACAATCAAATAGCTACATAACCTTTGACGTCGGAGTCAAGCATACTATCTTGAAAAAACTATGATTCCTGACTGTGTAGCTAAGTTCTGCAATAAATGTCAATTCCCAAGTAACCAAATGAGTTGAGGACAACTGAGGAATTTCAAACGACGATTACGGTCAAGCAACGCTAATACCCAATAACGTCGAAGAGCAACTTGAGCAGGCATATCGTGTTTGTGGTATCAAACAAATAACGTGAAGCGGCAGTCGATCCAGCACAAAAATCTCATCGCCACTTGCCGAAAAGCGGGTGGGAGAGGGCGAAACAAATGGAAAAAAAGTGGTGGCAAAACAGATGTCGGTAGTGTAGCGGGATAAAGCACGCGCTTCCGCAATGGGCGGAATGCATGTTCGTGTCTCGCCTGAAGCAAAAGATTTGCACATTACTCTACATCATTGGGATATATTTATAGCATCATACCACTGCTAGAAGTGGTTGAATGAAAGATTTCTTCTTGGTCACATAAATGGAGGATATGCGCTGTTCTTACAAGATGTACGAACATGCACCATGTTTCCAAGTTACTGTGTAGCAATACTACACCTGACTATTGGTGGTGCTCTCGTCTCTGTGCTTTAACGTTGCACTAGGAATATATCAAAATTATCTTAAAATCTTCTTTTTTTAGAATTTTAGCACTTAAGTAAAAATATGCAAGTCACTCACACGTTTCAAAAATTCCAACCGAATGTTGCAGTGAATGAAAACAGAACGAAGCCAAACATGTATAGAGTGCAGATGTGGAATCAATGAATAGCTATGTTTACTTGCCACGTGTAAAATCAGGGGTGGACTGCTCCTCCCTATGCACTTTACTGTGGTTTTTAATAATCATATTTGTTGCTGCTAATGCGTGGGCAAGGGTGATCATAGAGGCACCAACAGCAAAGATTTTGACGTTTAGTTCAGAACGATCCTATCTGCTTTACCCGCTTGTGTACTCGTCTGATATTACAGCAGAATTTGAACAGCGATCTGCGGCTATCCTCTTGCCTTGGATAGAAACAGGTCCTCAAATGAATATAAAAAATGTAACGCTTCCCAATTGATCATACTGATGTAAGCTGCAAGGCACCTCCGGTGCGCGATAGGAACGAACGATAACTCTTTCCGGGTAATCGCTGAAAAGTCATTCAAAAATTCATAAGGTTACAGTAAAAGACAAAATCTCTACAATAGACAAGTCTACGTTGTCTGATCCTACTCTACTTTGTGGTGGACTCCAGCAAGAAAAACACATCTGTATTTTACATCTGCTCATCCCTCAACAAAAGAAGCTTATTACTCTTCATGAAGGAAGTTCTGAAATAGGTGCAATATTTGCAAGAAATTTCTATTTTACCGCACTTATGTCGATGCCCTGATGTTGTAATTATACATCCAAGACTGTTGAATAATATGCAAAACTTCTGATCCCAGACGGAAGTTTATGCTTCGTTTCACCCACATCCGGAACGTTTGCTATCACTACACCAGCAATCACACCGCTCCGGTACCACTTATTTTTCGATATTGAATTATTGAAGCTATCAGAAACTGACCGTTAATGGGTTTGGACCTTTGAGCGCATATTGGTACAATCTACAAGAAATTTCATTATTTGACCGTTCCTTTATCAATGCTGTGATGTTATAATTATAAATCTAAGGGTGCTGAGAGATACGCAAAACTTCAACTACAGGTGAGAGTTGGACATGGGTAAAACATGGGCTTAATTCTATATAACTGCAACATTGCTTCAAATGCCTTGCGGACCCATATGAATCACCTAAGAAAGCGAAACAGACTTCTATCTATCTAGATCCTCGACTGATGGTATTCAACCGCAATTTTAAAGACTGAATGGGGTGAGAAAATTCGCTAGCGCACCTACATCTTCGAACCGTGATTCTACTCCCCGTAATAACGACATACGATAAGGTAAGATGTTCATAAACCAAAAAAAGCGTTTTGAGGTCGTAATAAGCTTTGTCGAATATAATGGACATCTTCACCAACCCAAGTTTAAATTTTTTGAGATGTATTACCAGTTAACGGCGGTTACACAGATTTTTCTGCTGCAAAGTTTTTCCAGAGAGGCTAGTTTCTAATAATAGTAGTGCAAAGGTGTACAGCAACTATGCGAAATTAATAGCTGAAGATATTTTCTGAATATCACCTTCAAAAGGATTAATATGTATTGGGATGTCACATGATTTCCTTCACATTTCGACAATTTCGTTGATTCAGTTATTACCTCCTCGTAGAAAATTATTAATGAACAGTATAATCTCTATCATGATAGGTAACCTATTGCTGACAAAGATTAGGTACCTTCCTCTCAGAGAGAATGAGGCTGGCGACCGAAGAAATCGGTGAGGTCACTTTTGAGCTGATCGTAGTCTTTAAGCTTTTTATCCTGCAAATGTTGCTTCAAGGCACGGAAGAGGCGATATACCGATGAAGCAAAATCAGAACATTGCGGTGAATGTGGGACTGTGAATCCGCAGTTTCTCCAAATGTGGCGAGTCGACTTTACAATGTAAGGTGGCCGGCCAGTGCATGAGATGTCCATCGAGACATCACTTTGCTTTGGCCCTAATTGTCTAATTGGCGAGCAGTGGTGCTACAGTTTTATTCAAGTGCCTGCCCAAACTACTAGAATATTTTGCAGCCTTTTAACAATAACCTGATTTGGAATGAATGAAACTGAATAAACTTTCGTACGAAAGAAATCATGGGACAACCCAATGCAAGGAATTTTATGAAGTGAGAACGAGAGGAGCCTATTGATTGACTATGACGTGTAAAGACACAAGCATGATCGTTTGCTCGATATTACATTGAGCCTCTTATCCCATCGGAATCACTGACCTGCGGAGGATATGTGGGTAAACCGATTTTTCAATGTTCCAGGGTCAATCTCTCCCTGTGGTGAGGATCTAGGAACGCTTATTCAAGGATTTCATAAGGAACCACGCTCGACTAGCATTCAGTGCCATTCACCGAGAAAACAGAGTCGACTTGCCCATCTGTTGAGTGGCTGTCGATGCCAAGCAAAAATCTGAGACGCTCATGGCTGGTAGTGTCAAGACAGCAAACTAGATGAAAGAATTCATAGGATCGGCACGATATATGAGATTAGACTATTTAAATAAATAAATTGGCAGAGGTAGGGAGCAGAACAAATTTGTTCTCAAAGAAGAAAAATAACAACAAATGATGGGAACGATAGAAAACAGAAAGAAAAACAATCATTAAATTCGATTTGCCTATCTGTTAAGCAGCAATGGTGCTGGGCTGTGCTTTCTGAAAAAAAAACCGTGACAACATGGAAAATTTCACAGAAAGGTCATTATGATTTCTTCTTCCGTCTGCTTTACACTATAAAATGTTAATGATCCTATTTCGAACCCAATCATCCTCATTATTACCATTACCGTTATTATGATTATCATCACGACCACCATCATCATCGCCATCCCTGCCCTCCTTATCATTCTTTTGGAAACTTGGACAACTAAACAATTGCATATCTTTGACTGAAAGTCTCAAAGGAACAGGAATCGGTTCGATAAATAAGAAATTCTACTGGAAGTTTCTGAGCAAATTAAAAATCAAAATTATTGTAGCAAAGACAACGATGCAATAAAAAGCTGATTTTGTGCGAATATGGGACGACTATTAACGATCTCGTTTATGAGAGAAAACCAACAAAATGGAGGAAAAATCGGGCATTGAATGCGATTGTAAAAGCGGACGATATGTTTTGACAAAGGTGGGTGGCAAGCAATTCCCACATCAATACCAGAATCGGTGACGAACTCCATGCAGCTGAACTAATATTTAACAATTGATTACCTCTAGATTTACCCATTATTTGATTCACTTGTTAATAATAAAAATAGAAGTATTTTTGTTGTCCAATAAATCATGTAGATAGCTAAGTAATTCACAACAGATAAAAATATTGATAGATTCTGAATCATTTCACACAACTTATGTAGGCAACTTATTAACTATTAACTGATGATACCAATGGTAACTTTGAAATTCATTACATAAATTGCCTTTTACAAGTACTGTGCCCATCTTAGCAGTTCTTGCACTCGATTCGCTTCCTTGCAATCATTATTTAAGAAAGTCTCCGAACGTCTCCCCTGTGTGAATGGCACGTGACTTCTTCCCAGTGTCTAAGATAGCGGCTTGAAGCAGTTCCACATAGACTGCCAAAAAAGGAAAATTTCTTGAAGTAATCAAGTACAAATTTGCCGACACAAAGCGCTAGGGCGCATGGGGAGCTCACGAAGGGATCGAACCAGTAGGTGATGGTGACGATCGGTGTCACACCACTGCGCCATTTACCTTTTAATAATATCAACAATGATGATAAGTGTTTGTATCCATCGCCGTCTGGAGGTGGCTTCAAAACGTACTTGCCGTGTTGTTCGACTGTGTTCTCAGGGTTAATCAAAATTTTCATTTGCTCCCTACTCGAGTTCCTCACAATGAGTAAAATTTGTTATTACAGGAGAAATTCCATCAGAAATATTCAAATATTATTGCTCTGCCTATCTATATTCCTATTAATCTCATTTCGTACGCCACCTTCAAAAGCATAGTTGAAATTTTAATGAAACCTCACATTTGGAGTCGATCACTCATCTCACTCTTGAACACGAACTCCCTTATTGTCTTTAACTTCATTGCATCCTTCGCCAGTAATAGACGAATTTCACACATCCAAGGAGTGACAAGGAAATCATGGATAAAATGGTGATAAGACTTATCTTTGTTGAGAGTGATACACAAAAAAGTTCATTTTTAACGTTTCAATACTCTGGATATAGAAGAATTTATTTACTTGACTAAGATTTGAAGTAAACGTTGTCATAACAGAATGGCAGACCTGGTCATGGAACGACGGAACACCTTATGAAGAACTTTTCGGCAGTCTCACTGATTCCTTGATTATGCAAAGCCTTTGAGATCATTTCCAGCTTAAGCGAATGGAGGATTGTGAATCTATCAGAATGAGAAAAAATCACCATTTGTGCCTTTCACAACACTTCAGTGAGTTTTATTTCTGTATAGATATAGTCCATCGTACAGTCCTTTTGAACATGGCTTCTTCGTTTGTATGTCTCCGGTCACTGCTCTGAGAATCCTATTCAGAATGACTTCATATAAATGATTGCATACAGACGCAGAGAGAAGATTAGTTGCTGGTGTCGTGTAGGTCTTCTTCATAGTACCATAGTGTGCATCACGCTATTTACCTAACCAGTTGAGTACCACGTTAATTTTTCAGGCGGCAGGCGGCGCGATCGCAAAGCTATGGCGGTGAGCACAGTGCGTAATAATGACAATGTGGCAGTTTTCGATTAAATTCAGATTTTCCAAAAGTGAAAAAGAATATACGTCACCAAAGGTTGACTATGAAAGAAGAGACTCCAATAAGGTTATTTTTGTTTGAAACAAATCAGAACAATTCAGTTAACAATTCGCTTATCAGAAATGTTATTGCGCATTACATTGCGATTCCACTTTATTGTTAAGCCTTAAGTAACATCCGAGATCAGTGTATTTCAGAATTTGGACCTTCTCAAGAGTTATGGAAGAGACTTTGCCACTGTATCATGGGTAAAATTTTTCAAGTCCTCCACCTATAGTGTGCTATGAACACTATCGTCTTTGTCACTGACATTTGCAAAGAAGTACTCAAAGAGATGAACGTAAAGTTGAACAGGGTTAACACTGGCCGCATATTGAAGAGATCTCTCACACAAGTTTCTTCTGGAAGTCGCTCATTGTACAAAATGTGTTTTGAAGGAACATTTACTCAACATCGTCGAAAGAAATACGGGGAAAGATTTGTAGTGCTTCCTTTTTCACTTTTGTAGTTTTGCACTAGAATGTAGGCGTTTCAAGCTTTTTGCACTAATAGTACGTTTATAAAGGTTCCTTAACTATTATTTATTTATTCGGAGGGACAGAGTTCATCTTAAATCACAGTTTAACCATATAGTGCAAAAAAAAAAATCCTCTGTAAATCCAAAATAATGCACTGGGAGACTTAATTTTTTTTGTTCCAAACATACTATAAAGGTTTCTTGACAGACCAGGTTTAGTACTGAGCCTGCAGAGAAAAACCGAGTACGTTCCACTTAATACGACTCCATTCCACACAATTTTTAGTAAAATGTGAGAAATTCAAGGAAAACTGGGCGTTTCTTACCAAGAACACGTTAATAAGTCTTCAAATGACATTCTCTTTTCCATAGGCTTACTCAAAATCAAAATTTGAGCATTCAGTACCAAAAAGTCCGCTGTGAAATCAAAACAGCGCATTCTCAGCGCACTATAAATTTTATATCACGATATTATGACATTTTTACCACACAATATATCACAATATCACATGCTATCACCAAAACGTTCCCTCGCTCCTGTTAAAAAATAGGGTCCAGTGTGGGGCATGTGACACTAATGAAGTGGGTGCTACCGCCGAAACGTACGTATGCCACTGACGCACCAATCTCGGAAAATCTTCAAACTTTCCCACAGACAATACTTTCGTTAGTAAGACGTGGGATGAAAGTCGTTCCATAGTTCATTTGTAGTCAAAGTCGACATTTTTCGAGCTGTCGAATGATATCAGAAACATAGGCTAAAAAAGAAACAAATGTTTCAAATCAGTTGGTAATATGTCATTCTCCGCGACGATGTTGTTTTCTCATTGAAACATATGAAATTTTCCGCACGTAAACGTCCCCCAAACCAAAAAACCTTTATATTAGTCTTTTTTGTAATTTTACGATTACAAATGATTAAGTCTCTTCAGAACCTCAAATTACCCAAAATCTCGTATTTCCATTGAATTGCGCGCAGATACAACACTATCGCCGTGCGCAACGTGGCGAACGGTGGCATATTTATATGTCACTTTGGCTCAATGGGTTAAGTCTCAAAGAGGAAACTAAGAGGATACTGTGAGGTCTTTGAAAAGACCAATCTATATTTCTATGGGTCTATTTCTGATTTTTTTCCCAAATTCCATACAAACGTTTACTCAGTACGCGGCGAAACGAATGTTATCAATATTATTCGTGCACATTTTCTAATACAGTATTCATATTTACTCATTAATACACCATTTGTTGACGCTTTTATGGGCCTATTTCTAACTTTTTTTTCAAATTCCATACAAACTTTTACTCAGTACGCTGTGAAACGAGTGTTATCAATACCATATCCTTTGATCATGATCGAGTTTATATAGAGAGGAGATATAATAAAGAAGGATTAAAAGACAGGAAGAGGTGCTAATTTTACTGCAAAAACTGTTCTGTGAAAAAAATTTAGATGCAAGCATGAAATTGCTAAGCTGCAAGGATGCAAATAAAGAAGAGTTAAGATGTCTAAGCCTCCGTTCTTACTTGTTCTTAAAATCCTTCTAGTGCTCTGCTATGCAACAAAGACGTGAGCTAATACTCCGACCACGTCAAGAGATCTGCGCACTATCCACAGAGCACTTGAACGAAGTTTTCCGAAATTTGATCGCCACTTACGATGTTCAGCCACTTTCCGTAACTTAGATCTTTGAGAACCACTTTATCTTCAAGATCGAGATATATTTACATCGATAACGGAACGCAAATGGGTCGCCGGTCACATACTGAGAAGAACCACATGACAGATGGACGAAAAGAACAGTAGAGTGGAGCCAATGATGCAAGGGCCCTTTTTGAACAGCCACCGAAATCATAGGCGGCTGCGTTTGTGATTAACGCACCCATATGCATTAGCAGATCAACGAGTTCAACATTACGGACCTCGAGGACAGCATCATGTTTGTAACAGACCACCACCATAGACGACACATGTGCGAGAAAAAAAGGAATGGGAACTGCTGGGTTATACACTACTAGTGAAGGCGAGCTTTTCATGTTTCCTAGTATCCAACTATAAGGATGATCATTAAGTGGTGACAAAGTGACACAAAAAATGGTGGTTTTTTTGCAAGGCATCTACGATTGAACAGATGAGCAAGTGTATTCTGAGGAGAACCTTCAAGTACTGCGATGGATAGCCTTGATATCATACACAGCATAAATTTACCAGTAAACTGAAGCAAAATCGGAAGTGGCAATAATTATGAGAAAAAAGATAAAAAAAACTCATACCTATGGGTTCAAATCCACATACCGCGAAATACTGCTATGGTAGAATAGATCCTATATCCAATCTAAAACACTTCAATCAAATCTGTGTTGAGCAGTCGACGACTGCTTGTGATGACGATAGGAACGGCACTGACAAAGCGGTACGCCCTGACATGGCTCTATTTGGATGTCGCAGTTGAAAGGGCCATCCAACCAACAAGGTACTTTTGACTGAATAATACGGTAGGTCAAGATTAAGGCTCTCGGCGTCGATCAATCCCCGAGGGATGCGCCATGCATCTGTCTTCAATTTTTAACTTCGTTTGAGGTGGTTGAATGTACATCTGGCCTTTACAATGATTCGCAGTGGCCTCCCGTTGTACCGAGTCATTGCTGCTTATTCTCCCAGATAAGTCTGAGACCAGTTTATTACCAATTTACCGACTCTGAAGGGATGGATGACTTGGTGATCCAAGAGCGCGGGATCGAACCATTGACCTCGTGTGAAATGCAGAGCACTTCTAACCACTGCGCCACATGCTCTCTTTAGAGCAGGTTACCCTGTACAAATTGTAAAAATGCTTGGACTATGCAAATGCTCGAGTAGGAATAGCTGTATCACGTCGTGCTGTTAAGTACAACCCCCCCCCCCTCTCGATGTCGGTTTATATCAATGGAAATTCTTCATAGTAACATAATGTATAATTAATATTGATTTACAAAAACAGTTACGGTGCAATTTCTACGCATGAATGAACGAATCGGATAATAGTCTTTTATTTTACTACGGCTCACCATATTCATAATAAATTCCCAGCCAACAGGCCATCAAAACAACTACAATTACTCCATTTACGATCGTTCGGCGGATGTTGCGTGGTAGAATATTGCGGAAATTGGATTATAGTGCGGGATACGGTAATGCCAAAATGTTTGCTACAAATAAATACGATTTGCAGTGGGGGAAGATCATCCGGATTTATATAGATCCGTATCGCGCAATTATTTTCCAATATGTCAATTGACGACGACCCGTACACCAAAGCTTTCACCACTGACTTTTTCACTGCTTTGATACCAGTTCTTTGACAAGTCCACATCTGGTTTCACTCAGAAACTTCCATCTATCCAATAATGTTGAGTGTAACGCAAAACATTGAATGACAGGCGGGATTTGAACCCTCATTTCACCTCTTCCAGAAAGCGTGCTAATCAGATGCACTACTGACGCACCTATCCTGCTGAAACTCTTTCTTCAGTTCGGTAGTTTGGCCTGGCAAGCACATATAAGCTTTGACCCCGTCACGCTGACAGACATTGGATATATGCATAGTCATTTGAATCGTTCATATGTTCTATTGCCAATACTTTCACAGATTGCTTGAAAGCATCTGTTCAAAAAGTTATCTTCCGAGGTTACCGTGACTTCGTTGAGAAGCAATTAGCGAACTTGGTGAACTCAAAAAATTCTATAAATTCTAAGTCTCTTCATCTTGCGAAGGCGATATGTTTCAGGCGGAAAACTAGCAGATATACTATTGTGTTAACAACAAAAACCAAAGGGAAAGGTTCTACAGCTTAAAATCACATCTTAATTCAAATTTATTCTAAATAATTAAGCCTATTCTAAGTTCTAAGCTTAATTTCAGATCGTTACAGAAATCTATAACTTTCATTGGTTTACTCGTTCTTTTTTCATCATACAAATATAGCAAGAGATTTTGTGAAACTATTTGATCAGGTGTGAAATAATCGGAAGCGAATAACGCAGAAATAAGTATTAGCATGAGCCATCCCAAATTAAAAGACTGCTCGAATAAGGAATATCAATCAAAGGACAAATATTCTCCCACTGAGTAATATTTTCCATCCAGTTGTTCCCAGTTATTGTTCTGGGTTCTCTTCGCTCCTAGTTGTTCAAGTTTCCACCTGAGGCAATGTATAGAGTGAATCATAGCGAAGCTAGCAATAGAATAACAACACACAAATTTTACGCCTGTTAAATCGATGTCAGTCCGATTCTCGTCAAATCTGATTTCATCATACAAATATTGCACTAAAATATGCCAGACAACATATTGTAAAGTGAGAGGATCTAACATGCTTGCCTCATTTTATTTTCTCAGATCACTTATTACCCTTCTTCTTGTCAGATGATGCGTATCTAGCGCAATGGTGAGAACAGCTGTCTCTGAATTAATCCCAATTCACTCTTACTGTAACCATACAAAATTTCTGCAACTACACAGTACATGTGACATTTTGAACCGTCTACAACTACGACATTAGCGGTGCCGCATTCAAAACACACGGTGGTAACATTTTTATGTATTCTTAGAGAATATTCTGTGCCTTTTCAAGGCTGATACGTCGGCGGCCCACATTTATTTCGGCGCTCTCGCCCTCCTTAGCATAGCCACACGCCTCACTTATGACCCTTACTGTTAGTAGAGATGGGTAAACGCGCCTCGATGAAACCGACATAAAATTGCGCTTTTCACCGTAATTGATGGTTTGCATAGAGACTGCCTTTCAATTACTGTTCTACTAACAACGCTATTTAGATTCAATATAGTCTGAGAGAGTGTTTGAGCTTTTTTGAAATTGGTACGTCGAAGGCTTACGCACGTTTCGTATCACCCGGCCTCAATAGAGAAGAAAAACTGTCGGTTAAAATGCGATTTTTCGTCTTGTCTCAATATTTACCAATTTCGACATACAGTCTGACTCTCTTTACTTGGAAACAAGTTCTACTGTTTCTTTTATTATCCTTATCTAATTACAATAAATTCACTTCTTTGGCTTTTTTATCGTGATAGATGTCATTCGAAAACTCGTCATCTCGAGATTCTAAATATGTAAACCAATTTAATTTTTTGTACTGTATGAAATTTTTCTACTCTAGAATGAATACAGGTGCTTTATCATATCATCGACTTTGGCAGAGCGTTCTCCTGTCAAGGAAATTTGAAGAGTCCTGAAAAGCTGTTAATCACTTAGAGCAGGATCTCGACTATACAGTGGATAAATTAAACATTCCCACCCTGATTCTTCAATCTTTTGCTGTGAGGGACAAGCAATATGTGGACGAGCGTTGTCTTGATGCTGCTTCGATGAAGCCTTCGCCGCCGATTTTGACGTGCTGGTGTCTCCCTCACGAAACTTTTTAAACCGTTTTTGTTTAGTTCGTAGTTCAGCCGCCTTGTGGCTAAATGCTCTACATAGCCTTGTGCCCTTTAGCGGCAGAATGACCCGAGTACAACGTTCAAAAGACCTTAACGACATAAGTTTTTGAGTGTTCATTCTTTAGTGGGAGAAATTTCGTCCTTCTCAGTTATATGAAAAAATGATTATTCGACCCCATCCGCCGTAAAAGAGTATTTCGTAGACGCATCAGCAATCACTCGAAAGATTAAATCTCTGACTAGAGTTGTACACAGCCAGTTTTCTAAAAGACCATTTTATAACGCTGAAATATTAAGAATAACATTATGTTTCACGTCAATCCCGCAATTCAACTATTACTTCGTTGGAAGCACGAAAAGCGCATGGACGCGCGCGCAGAGAAAATTTTTTAATATTAGAGTCAAACGTTTGATCTGGAACTTCGAGAAATAATTTCTAGGCGAATGACAAAAGTCGTACTTTTCTATAGCTCGCCGAAGACCAATCGATCGACAGGCGTGTTGAAAGGCCACATCTGCCCTGAGTTCTGCCCGCTCCTTCTCCCCTCTTCCACTCCATAGAAAAACCAAAATCCCTTTGCCCGCGTATGTGAATTTGATCATATTTTCCCTCAATGCTCAGAGAAACGCTCTTTCCAAAAAATAAGCGCAGCACTGAGATCTCTAAATCTTACGCTATCAGTTGATTACTAATAGTCTAGAAAGAGCTCTACCTGGCGAGATATATGTGGGTGTGAAGCATAATTTTGTTTTGATTTACAGAGTAATAAAAGGGTCTTTTTGATAATCGGTCACGTATGACTCTAGCCACAGATTCAAGCTTTCGATTGATTGCTAAAACTCTTATGAAAACGCTTGTGCAGCGAATGAGGTCGACATTCATTTGTTCCCTTATAACCGAAAAGTACCGCAAATTCATATAGTTACAAAGAGTAAGATGGTTTACATATTTAGAACGTCGAAATCATAAGTTTTCTAATGACATAAAGCCACGATAAAAAAGACCAAGAAATAATCAACCGCTATAGACCTATCTAACAACCATAGAGTCACTAGATAGATAATGGGATTACAGGTGGTGCAACTGCCTTGAACGCATCATTCATATCTTATCCATTTTTTCGTTCAATTATTTACACCTAGTTCGTAGTGCTCTTCAATTTCCATCTAACAGTTTAGTAATATCTTCATATTCGACTGTTTTTTCGGACCTCAATATATTATGATATAATCTGACAGAGACGCCGTTCTACACGCCAGGATATCGAAAATAAGGTGGGCCGGACACGTGATGCGCTTCAACGACAACCGATGGACGAGAGCCGTTACCGACTGGATTCCTCGGGACGTCAAGCGCTCTAAAGGAAGACCACTGATCCGTTGGTCCGATTTCTTCACGAAAGCGATGGAAGAAAGATATGATGCTCAGCGAATCCCTAGAGCGAGGAGTACCCACTGGGCTACTCTTGCACGCGATAGGGAGAAATGGAAGAGTTGCTGGTACCCGCTCGAGTCACTCGACGATCAACGGAACGACAGGTGATACAGGTGATAATCTGACAATGCATTTCTTTTTTTAAGCCTTTCATAAGGTCTGTCATGGCACTAATACAGATTCATGCACTTGTTTTGGTCATCCAGACTCGTAGTTGCACGGTGCCTTTCGTCTAAGCCAATCCCTTTCGGGAGAGAACCTTCCTTATATGAGGGAATCGTCGACGAACATGTTACACTGTCGCGTGGAAAGTGGAATTCACTTTACCCACGACAGAGGTAAAAAATCACTGCATGTCCAGTGACATGATCACTGGACATGGCAGTGATTAACAGTCGATTATTCAAGGCTGGTATATTTGATGATGCCTTTATACTCAACTGTTTTTAGACCTCGCTTAAAATAAATACATCCTCACAGTATGTTTTCCAGGCCATTCATGGGGTCTGTTATGGCACTGTATTGCATCGTATAAGTGCGCTACATGCATCCTTGATTCACTTAATTACTTAAAAGTTCCTCATTTAACAGCTGTTCTGAAACGGTAAGCGATATTGGGTAGTGCGGAACACGTCAACATTATAAACGCGAGTTTGGCAAACAGAACTAAAGAAAACAAAGGAATATGAATGTTTTGTTGCACTTTCCAACGCAATGAATAGAAGGACCTTTGGTGTTCGAGTGCGTTTTGAATAACACTCGTTCACTGTAAACAAAACGGAACTGATCAGTCACTAATTTCATATTGGACATTCAGCAGCCAGTCAAGCTATGTATACCAACCGTTTCTATGAATAACAATGAGCTTTGAACAATCAAGCACTGAGAGGGGGAAAACAATTATTGGAAAATCTTATCCGCTTAGTGAGCTACAAAGTTCATTAGCAAAAACCATAAGAATGGCAAAGATAAGTTGCTCTATAACAGATCACATGCGTGGCTCAAAAAATCACTATCTGGCACATTGGAATTTGAGCGTGGTCTCAGAAAAACACTCGAATCAAAAGGTATGATGTATTAACGATACAAACCAAGAGCAATCGAGTGTACAACAATGCCTAGTTAGTGATAATTCACTTGATGAACGGTGTAGAATGTTCGTCTTCGGCTACTCTTAGTATATAGGATTGGAGCACCCCTACAGGATTGGCAAAAAGCGAAGAGTACTGTCCGACTGATGAGTTTGTTAAAGCCGAAACACGTTTATCGCACTCTATAAGTTGCCCTATAACAGACCACATGTGTGGTTCAAAAAATGATTATATGGCAAAAATTTCTACTTACTTTTCATTATTTGTAATCATTAGCTCGGCACAAGGTCTGACATTAAAGAATTTACAGGGGACTAGTGATAACGATCGCCAATAGTGATAAATTTCCAAAATTGCCCGTGGGACATTATCGATTTTCATATATAGCCATTGCGACCAAAGGATAGGCAGTGTACAGCTAAAGTACGGGAAACGGGATGAGTTCTGATGCGAGGTTTTCTAACATGCTTTTTGACTATGATGTCAATTACTATTGATCGTAAGGATGCCTCGAGCTTTATTACTTGCTCTTCAAACTAATATAGTTCAACCTTTTGAGCATAGTATTAGCTACAGTGGATCGTACCAATACCTTGAGCTCTGTCGCTTGAACCTCCAACTTGTTTAGCTCGAATTTTGCATAGATATTGCATCAGCGACAAACGACTAAGCGCTTACATCAGAATGGAATTTACCTTGATCTATGATATAGAACCATTATAGCGAACGATGGAGATTAATCGAGAACGTGGCGAACAAGAAAGGAGCAAGCAAGACAAAACGAATAGTGGGTTAACATGTTTCCAACCATTTATGATATCTGGTATGGCACCTAAATAGTACCGAACAACTGTTTCATCTTTACAGGCTCATCAATAGCACGGTGCCTTTCGG
Organism: Parelaphostrongylus tenuis; assembly: GCA_019055375.1. NCBI lineage: Eukaryota > Metazoa > Nematoda > Chromadorea > Rhabditida > Metastrongylidae > Parelaphostrongylus > Parelaphostrongylus tenuis. Next base: position 379,874 of record JAHQIW010005005.1, read on the forward strand.
TTCAGCCGATCCCTTGCAGGGGAACATACCCTACTTATAAAGGAATCGACGGCGAATTATTTGAATCACTGTATGTAGAAAGACAAAATTCCGCGACACTGCAGTGCGCACAGTCGAGCGCTTATGGCTGATAGAATGAATCATACATTTACTTTCAATTGCTAATGTAGACCTCGCTCAAAAGCAATAATAATATGCTAATCTGATCACTTGTTTTGAGCCTTTATGAGTTCCTTCATAAGTAGAGGTTATATCATCCTGCAAGAGATTGGCTGAACCTAAAGGCCTCGCGCTATTGATGAGCTTTTGAAGGGGAAACAGCCGTTTAGTACTATATAAGTGCCATATCAGACCCCATAAAAGGCTCAAAACATGTTATCAGATCATTATTGTTTATGAGTGAGGTCTACATCACTTTGCGGACGGCGCCATTTTCGGCTGGTGGGTGGCTCGGACGACGGCTACGAAAAGGGGCTGCCGGTGCCTGTTCCAAGTGTACTATGGTAGTTTTCTAATGAAATTTACACTTTTTTCGTCAACAAATGGCATTTATGTGTTAACAGATGGTCAGATATGATAGAACAGATCCCAAAAGGTTATTTTTATTGGAAATAACGTAATTGCTCCATTTATAATCCACGCTTCCAAAGGGAAGAGGCCAACTATCTATGAAAAGGCTATATTCAAAATCTTTACCGAACATTTCGGTGATATTTTAATTATACTTGCTGACCATTTGACCAAACTCATCTATTATTTCTCTCAGTTTTATAAACTTAAATGCAAACAGCACATAACATTCCTTATACTGGCTGAAAATTTCGAAACAATAAATAGTTCGTTAAAAATAGTGCTGCTTATTGCGTGCGAGCCCACTTCATCGATAAATCTTAACATTTTTTTGATTATTAATGTGCCCGGATTTCCATTCCTCATATCACTGCGTAACTTCGTTCGAGTTGTTAACTCATAGCTATGACATATGAAGAATAGATGGAGGTATAGCGAATATTTCCCGTTATCTCCACCCTGTATGAGCCCTTTGTTAAACGTATTTCTTACTTTTAAAAGACTTTTTGGCAACTAGTAGATAACTAAAACCAAGTGAATTTGAGTATCGACGTTATTTCATAAAAGGCCCTTTTTTTGCGTTATAACAGTCGAAATAAGATTTTGCTTCACATTCAGGCACTTCTCACCGAATAAAATTTTTTCATAGGGAATTTATGGCCTTTGAATAGAGCAAATCTTAGAAATTTCAACAGTATACTTAATTTTTGGAAAGGGCATCCCTTAGCGTTGTAACAGCCAGAAGAATAGTAGAATTGGAAATTTGGACCACTTTCTATGTCCGCATCTTGATTCGACCTCTTCGGTGAAACGCTTTTTCTCTCGTGAAATTTAAGGTATACTTTATTGTCAGAATGGCCTCCCTAATGCGCTCTAACAATAAAAGTAAAATTTTCTGATACAGTCAAGCATTTCTCGTTGAATAAAGCTTTCCCGATAGATTTTCGAAAGTTGTTCGCTAGCTCAAATCTCGACTAGTCCCTGAGTAATTTCGTTTTTGAAAACAAGTCTTTGTTGGTCTGTAGTAGTCAAGGGAAGATTACGTTTCGCAGTTAGTCGTTATGCTGCAAAAAGCGCGGTAACTTGGGGTCAATGTCGTGAAATGAAACTCCCACCTTTTGGAGTGTGAATTCCAATCTTCTTTTGACTATCTTTGAAAAAAAGCTAAGACTTCTTTTGACTGTTACAGCGCTCCAAGGAGTTTTCTCCACAAATCAACTACATTTTTAGATTTATTCAGATTTGCGTTATCCAACGGTTATTGATTTTTTATGAAAAAAACTTTACCTGGAACGAAATCTTCAGATATGAAACGAAATTTTATCTCGACTGTTACAGCGAAAAAACAGGACGTTTGAGAAATAAAATATACCGTTCGAAATCGTTTGAGCTATTGAATGAATACTTGTAGCTTCATAGAATAGATCTTTTCTAGAAAAAATCAACGGCTCACGCGCTTGGAATTTTAGTCCTTGGAATGCGGTTGCATGCAACAGAAATTATTTCCAAAAGTAAAGATTTTCAAATCAGTTGAGCATTATTCTTCCTAGAAAAACGTTTGTTAAAGTTCTTCCGATGCTAATTTGATTTTTTTTCTAGCAAAAAAGTTTATGAGAATTGAAACCTAACTAAAATAGCGCAAAAAATTCGCTACGATTTAGAAAAACTGGATTACGATTGCGAATCGTCATCTTCTACTTATTATTAGAACGTGCTGCGTTATTATTTTTGCAGAACAAGCTCAGTTTTAGAATCAGATTTTTTCAAGCTATTGATTGACTACAAAAACATCAAGTAGATAGGAGAAAAGCTTCAATAACTGCTGCGAATATAACCCTTTTCGCAAGTATATGGCATTTTCCCTTGAAAAAGGGGAGATTTTCGGTAACATTAGCGTTAATCTTCGTAGAATCATCCATGCAATATTCTCACCAACATTTTATCATTTCTCGATGATAATGTTTCCCTCAGAACTTAATTGACCCGAATCTGTATTGGAGCACCCACCACTCTTCGTAACCGTCTGAACGGCGCGCCCAGCTGATGGTCATATTAGATCTCATCGCCCGTAAAGGGATATAAACATTTTTATACTTACAGACTTATATATGCATGTATATCTGTGTCAGCGATCTTACGCTCATGTGAACCGAATTCTGAGTGTTTCTGAGTGTTCTATAGCCGAGGAAATTCGCACTACCAGGCCCCTTTTAATCTTCATGATCATCGACAAATGCTTGTAAAGATGACGGTTTTTAGCTCGTACAAGTTTATTCAAACAAATTATGGACACGAGCAGCACTTTTTTATGATAACAAATAAGAAAGTACAAGACATTACAATAAGAAAGTACAAGACATTACAATAAACACAATAAAGAGGAACGCTTACAAATAACACTGAGCTAAAAATTCCGTATCTCAATCGCCTGGTTCACTTTTAATGGCATTGGAAATGATTGAAAATCGCACAAAATAGTTCTCATTACAAATTATGGTGAGGATGTCAGACTTTCTCGGACGATGCTCGGCACAACTCAGTTGAATAAGCTAAATATTACACCACAAAAGGAATTAACGGTGAGGTAAGACAAAGTGAGGGCACAACAAAGAAAGTGATCAGTGCGATTTTGATCGAATAAAGAACAACAAGATTATCCTGAACACGCCATACAGCCCTCATCTTCCATGCTAGCACCATTTGCCATCTCGTTGGCAACGTTGTTCATCTGAAAACAGAACCTAAGGGTCTCCTACTGTTTAGAAATTCATGAATGAACTCTATCGCTCTAATAAGAATTTGCATTTGCCGCAGAATATGGAGGATACAATCAAACACCTCTGTACACTGCGGAAAATGAGCTAGTGACCTCAACTATTAGGATTTTAAACGATTATACGAACCATCGCATCTTTTAGCTCTTTGGCTCTGAGAGCTTGCTTATCAACAGTGAATTGGACTGGATTAACTGCAGGCTTCGTTCTCAAATAGTACATTCCGGTCTTGAGCCCCTAAAATACAACTAATCAATCCATTTCAATCGATATTTCACCTCGAGAAGTTTTAGAAGGGTATCAAAAAGGCGCAGGACATCGCACCTGTGTGCCTTGGAAGTTTAATGAGAAGCAAATCTATTGCTGCGAGATCACGGACCACTACGTCGCGCCGATTTTTTTTGTTGAGCGGACATCAGGTTGTTGACAGTACGCTTTATTCAGTACGGGGTAGCGTTCTCACCTCGACAAGGTCCTATTCAGAGTACTGGATAAATCACACTGTTCACGATCTCGTGTTGGTCAGCTCAACGAGAAAAATACGGAATTATATGCTTGAGGCCGAGATGAACGATCCGAGTCGATCCAGGGATTCACTACGTAGTTGTTATGAAAAAAAAAAGAGAAACTTGTTAAATCCAAAAAGACGTACCTTCTTCCAACCAAAAAAGTGCATTGAGGTGATATTTGCATAGCTTGGACGAGCAATATGAATGTTCAGCGATTGTGATTGATCGATAAACGCTCCGCTGTAAACAATCTCAGCACTAAAAGTGTTCCGACCACTAAAAGTAAACAAACAAACAAACCGATCAGCTGCCATTTCGATGATGTCCTTCTGAGGTATTTCCCATACCGTTTGGTAAAGCTGCTTGATGTGATCGGGAATGCCCTCAAATTAAAAATAAATACCTCAATGGGAACAATCTCGAACCGAAATGAATAAAAAAAAACACAACATTCAACCTTATTCAACCCCAGACGGGAGCTTAACCCGCATAAGACCCATCCCAGAGACGTGGTATAGCCGTAGCACGCGCTCGGTTTGGCCCAGACGCGGGTTCAGTTCGCGCCTTATGTCGAGCGTGTTAGATACCACTCAACACACATTAATGTATAATTGTAACATTATAAATTTAGTAAAAAGCAGTAAAAATCAAGGATCCTTACAGATTAAACAAAACCTTTCTAGATGGATCCTTACAGATTAAACAAAACCTTTCTAGATGCAAACGTACAGCGATTGTGGCGATCGAACCGTTGTTGGCAATCAGTTGGTTTTTTAGTTCGTCATCCCAAAGATTCATTTCGACAAGATCCTTCAGCAGATGAGGATTTACAATTTGGAAATCTCCCGAAAGCACTCTACGGCTATAGATATTCGACGTGTACGGCTCGATGGACTCGTTATTGCCAAGAATTTGAGCCGTTGATGCAGTTGGCATCGGTGCAAGCAACAGACTGTTTCGTACACCATGCCTAAAGAACATTATTCACTTCGACAGAATGTAAAAACCATCGAAAAATGAATCAATACATTTTGATTTTCTCGCGAAGAGCCTTCCAGTCGCATTGGTCAGTCGGTGTCACGTTCCACATATCGAACTGCAGAATCCCCTTGGACACAGGGCAACCCTTGTATGTTTCATATGTACCTGAAACAAGCGCATAACGGTAACAGCGCTTCACCGCACACATGTCATATGTTTACTTACCGAATTTTTCAGCAAGTTCGCAAGATGCTTCAAGAGCCGAATGATAAATCGTCTCAAAGATTCGTTTGTTTAGATCTCGAGCCTCTGGTGAAGTGAATGGATATCGCATCAACATAAATGCATCGGCAAGACCCTTTAAAAGCATGAAAGACTGAGTATAACATCATGAAAACTGCATATAAATGAGTATAAGTTGACAGGCATGCGCCTTTAGAGAAGAGTTCCATCTCCTCCTGTGACGGTCATTGGAGTATATTACCCCCACGTGGTAGTGGCTTCCCATTCTCACTTACGCACACCAGACCACAATAAGTACAAGTAAAAAGTCAAAGCTCTCCGCGTTGCCCAACCTTGAAGATGCGCTACGAATGCGACTTCATAAAACTTCATTTGAGGTGACTGAAAGCATATGCGACTTTGACCCTTTGCGGACCAACGTTGACAGGCATGCGGCGTCGCGTCGTCGCTTTCCCACGAGATGCAACGGTGCCATTATCTGTGTAAGCATGTCTGGCTAGCCTCGCCTGCTTCATCAGACGCGTCGCCGTCATTACAGCATCCGAGTGGGATTTGACGTCGCGCGGCTTGATATAATACATATCATGTGGTCCCTTCTTTGTGGATTAACAATGACTCGACGGTAGCCCATCGATGTGTCAAGTCAATGTTGCTATCTTCCCAGACAAGTCAGGTACCAACTGACCGACCCCTAAGAAATAGAAGACTTGATAGACCTTGGGCACGGGATGGAACCATCGACCATATATGTCCCGTAAAACATCTCTAACCACTGCACCACATGCGCCCAGATACAAGCTGCAAGCAATAGCATCTTTATCAAAGGTTGAGAGAACACCCACCTGTACTCCTATACCGATTGGGCGATGACGGAAGTTCGATCGACGTGCTTCCTCCACAGGATAATAGTTGATTTCGATTATCTTATTGAGGTTATAAGTCAGAACCTAAACTTTACATGGACAGAACGACATGAAGCCATTCACATAAATTTGAATGCTCATTGATATCCGAATTGAAAGTGAACAATTTCGAAGACAAAAGCGTCTCAAAAGCGATTCTGATTCACACAACCTCATTACATGGCTCCTAATCAAATGTATTTGAGTCCAGGCTAGAAAAAAAATGAGACGGATGGAGTAAAACATTATCTCATACCTTTGTTACCTCTTTCAGCTTAGCAAAGTCAAACTTCTTTTCAGCAGTAACGAATCGGTTCAGCGCGATTGAACCGAGGTTACAAACGGCAATCTGCAAAGTATTCGAAGTGCAGATTAGAAAACGAGAGTTTTGGTGACTTAGCTCAGACTGCAGATTTGAGGCTGCTGAGTGGAACTGAAGAATTTTGACTCGAGTAGGCAGTTGAAGCAGCATTCACCCATACAGGGGACGCGGGCTACCATTATACCACCATAGTTACCGCTGTTCCACCACTTTGGTGCGATATAATTCACGGCAGCTGTCAACAAACCTGGTAAGCTTATATCGGTATTAAACCTACTTGATCTGGAAGTTCTGAGATAGATACAATCCATAAGAAATTAATATTAGATCTATCAAAGAGTGGTATCAGTGCGATGACCGATTTCGTGGTGTGGAGGTGGCAAGCGCTTTCAATATGAGCGAAACGCTGGTTTATTTTTCGTTGGGATTAAATGTTTAGAAACCACTCAGTAGTCATTACTTAGTAGCAAACTCAGATGCATAATTCAAACATCACAGCACTGCTAAAAGCGGTGAAAGAAAGAGTTCGCTCAGATTCGGTGATAGATTTCTATACCTCGTCTTTACTCGAGTACTCGACAATCTCCGTGCAAAGGTTCGAGCATTTGATTGTTCCCAGATTCTGCTGGTTGCTTTTGCGATTACAAGCATCCTAAACAACACAGCAATTATCGACAACTACATTCTTCAAAGATCCCTTATACCACTCACCTTGTACACAATGTACGGTGTTCCGGTCTCGATTTGGCTTGACACGATTTGCTCCCACAGCTTGCGAGCTTTAACCTGTCTACGATAGCGACCTTCAGCTTCATAACTGGAAAAATAGGTCACCATATCCTCCGTTGACGAATTTACGTGCACTAAATTCCCTATTAAACCCATATACCTTGTATATAGTTCCTCGAACTTCTCGCCCCAGCAATCATCAAGTCCAGGACACTCGTGCGGACACATTAGGGACCAATCCATGTCATGCTCGACTCTCTTCATGAAAAGGTCTGGTACCCACAATGCATAGAACAGATCGCGAGCACGTTCCTCTTCAGGTCCCGTATTCTTCTTCAGCGCAACAAATCTGCATAAGCATTGTAGGGCTTGTATTACGGGCAAAATTGATCGACAATAAACAGAAGAACTTACTCGAAGATATCAGCATGCCATGGCTCCAGATAAATCGCGAAGGCTCCCGGCCGTTTATTGCCTCCTTGATCAACATATCGAGCAGTGTTGTTGTATACCCGTAGCATTGGAACCAAACCATTCGAAACGCCATTAGTGCCAGAAATCAACGAACCGGTGGCACGAATTTTGTGCACGTTCAAGCCGATTCCTCCGGCGCTCTTCGATATTAGAGCGCAATTCTTCAGTGTGTCGTAGATACCCGCTATTGAATCGTCACTCATCGTCAACAGGAAACACGACGACAGTTGTGGCAATCGGGTTCCAGCGTTGAACATCGTTGGCGAGGCATGAGTGAAATATCGTTCACTCATCAGATTGTATGTTTCGATAGCTGCATCGATATCCTCCCCATGAATACCTACAGCCACTCTCATAAGCATATGTTGTGGGCGTTCAGCTACCTGGAAAGATCACATAAAAGATGAAAAAAGATGGAACTCCGGGCAGTGATCAATTCCTGAGATATGCGCCACGCATTTGACATCGTTAGGCATCGTTATAGGATTGACTGACCGATTTCATATCCTGGCCTAAACAACGAAGACTCGCGGTGTTCTATCATCTGGTCAGTGATGCTACTCTCTTAGACAAGTCGACTCAGAGAAATACAAGACTTGGTGAGCCTTGGACGCTGTATCGAACTATCAACCACGTATGAGTCGTAGGACACTTCAAACCACTGCGCTCACGCGCCCTCCATACTACATATAACACCGCTCTACAAATTAATGTCGCGAAATATGTGGTTATGACTGCAGATCTTTAATGAACTCTACACGGAGAATTTGACCGACGATGGCTGATGAATGATGGACAAGCTTTCTTCGAGTGTGTTGGCCCAGTGATCAGAGGTTCCTGCGACAGCCACCTGGTCTATCAATCAAGTGTCGATGGTTCGATCCTGCGTGCAAGGCTCCTCGAGCCTTCCACCCCTCTCCAGAGTCGGTAAATTGACACTAGAGTTCTCTGAACGGGTAACAACACTGACTTAATACATTAATAGACCATTGTGAGTCATTGTAAAGCCATGATATCCATTCCGCCATCTAAAACGATGCTGTGTGAAGACAGATGCATGACGCATAATTTAAGGGTTGATCAGTGACAATAGCTTCATCCTTTTATCTACCTTCTTCATAAAAAAAAAAGGTCTACAGCATCATATTCTCATTAATACTAACCATATGTTTCAAGAGAGAAGTGCACAGCTCTTACTATTGATTTTCGGTCTAAATTTCCTTATCGAACGAGTCTCAAGCCTAATAGTTTCTTTTACGACTTAGTTGATAGAACGAGGTAAGCAAGTGAACTTTATTCGGCTAAGGTAATGCCATCTTCACCTTCCTTAGAGCCAATGACCAAAGCAACAAGAGCAATCGACCCGGATCATCAGCTCTCGCTTCAAAGATGGAAAAGACGTCGAAACGTTAGCCGAGTGAAATTCATTACCAACTCGAGGTACTAGCTAAATCGTAATGGAAAAGAGCAGTGATTGATGTTGCAAAGCTCGTCGGAAAGTCGGTTTTCAGAATACTGTCGTACTCAATTGGGAGAAAAATTTCCTATCACAAAAGTTGGTCCTGTATAGTAGCTATAGAGATGCAGCCGAACTAACTTCTTTGTTCATCTTCAGCAGATACGATCGCTCAAGTGTTTTGAAGCCGAAATAGCTGTACGAGAAATCTCGATCATAGACGATAGCCGAGTTGAGTCTCTGAAAATCATAGAAAATGATCAGAAAACTCCAAAATATTACTAGATAGACATACGTCGGCGTGCTTCATGATGATTTCATACGTCTCTTTGCTGATCAACGGAGAATGGTCACCGGTGGACGGATGGCGAAACTCGTACAGCTTTTGCATCACCTCAGAAAACACCTAAACAGGAAAATATTGTCGACACAAAGTCCACAGACACGGAACTTTAGTACATTATAGAAAATCTCTCCAGTATCGACTCCATGGTTCAAGTCCATATTGCCGCGCCTCTTTCTCAGATCATTCGTACATCAATAGCACTTCTTGAACAAACAGACCCTCAAAGATGTGGCTTAGATTCAAAACCTAGGCAGCGAGTGGCTCCAATTCACCAACCTCGGCGATTTCGACACCCTTGAGGAGGTCTGGGATTCAATTTCCAGTACCTCCTAAAAAGTGTCCTTGCTTGAAAACAGCCTTATCAAAGGCTTTATGCGCGAAGAGTATGATCACTGTACGCACAAGATTGCACTCTGTTCAGTTTACTACCGATTACATTATAACTGGAACTCTGTCACCAAACTGGCATACCACCTTAGCACTCTTCTCTCTCTATTCAAGCATGAGAAGTAGCTTCCAGAGGAGGCTCCAATAGAAAATAAAAAGTGGCACTAAAGCAAGGAAAACCCCGATAAAAGTCGATGGAAGCTCCTAGACAATACACAACTGCTGGATGGAACATCAAATATCTACTACTTAAAAGGCAGTTAAGATATAAAGAATGAACTCCACCTTCCCGCTTCTATTATGGTCCTCGAAACCCTAAGATCCGAGAGGATATGAAACTTCTCATGTCCCTGGTTATCCTAGACCCCTGAACTCCCACAAGAGAAGCTCCCCACTTAATCGGCTTTCCTGTACCCCTTGGAACACTTAAATCTGAGAGAACGAACTCATCACCTTTCCCGTTTTCTTGTGCAAGTTCGAAACAGCAATACGAGCAGCAAGAATGGCGTAATCCGGATGTTTTGTCGTCATAGAGGCAGCTGTTTCAGCGGCCAAATTGTCCAATTCGACCGTCGTGACTCCTTTGTAAAGCCCAGCGATAACCTTCATAGCTACGAGAACCTGGAAAAATCCACAACTCTAATCCTGAAACACTACTTGTAAGTACTTCAAGAGGCCAAAATCATTGGATAACAGATCGAAAGAACGATTGTCACTAAATTTCGTCATGTAAATGGTAATCCTGTCTCACAAGATGTCTTTTTTCAACGGATTCCTTAGTTTGACAAAAATTCAACTAACCTCATGAAAACTGCCGAAAAATGACATATCGTAAATTCTCTATTCATACTTTTAGAAAATTTGTATTACTACAGATCTGAATGCCCATTACCTCACACATCTCCTCTATGTCTATGGTTTTCCTTTCTCTAAATTCTGAAAAAATTCGTTACAAAATTTAAAGAGGCCCTTTTTACGGTATAGTTAGTCACCACTAAATCCATACGGAGATTTATTAGGCTAGCATCACATCAACTAAACGCTTCACTTCAACCTCTTGGAGTCAGATAAATCATGAGAGAAACTATTAATTAAAGAGGGGATGAGGGGATCAATTTTGCACCGAGCACGATTAACCCATTAGGGACGGCAGTTGATCGTTCGCACAACGCAACTCGCAATGGGCGCGCGATCTTTGTTATCAATTTAGGGTTTTCTCCCCATTTGGAAAGCAAAATCTCAAATTTTCTGTTACTTTGATACTCCATTATTTTCTTGACATAGTCATATGTTTCCCGTGCATACATAACTTTCTATACGATATGAACTTGACGTGGAACGTAATCTTCTTTTCGCTCTTACGGCGTTCTACGATAATCTTTCGAGAACCAATCACAACATCGAAACTCAAGGGACGAATGACTTGCAAGAATTCGGCGAAGAGCCACATACAAGCCTCAGCCGAGCATGTAAAGCAAACTAAGCGGAACTAAGTGTGAAACATGATTTTATCTCCGCTACTACAACGCAATAAAAAGGCCTTTCTTAAAAACGTACTTTAACCGAACGTATTTTTGCAGTGACGCAGACTTAAGCTTCCGAATGATACCCAAGTGTCTAAGAGAAAAGTTTTGTCCAGCAATAAAGGCCTTCAAACAATCGCGTGCCTCAGCGGTACGCGCCATCCCCTAGGGCTTGAAACTTAGTCACCGCTCCTCTCAAGAAATCTATCGACTGGTGATACGAAGAATAACGAAAATTACGGGTTTTCGAGGCGATATTATTGTGAAAATTTTCGATGAGAAACTAAACGAACACGTACCGGATCGACATAGTCCATGTTAAGATTGTACGACAGCTTGAGGATTCGAGCCGTGATTTTGTCGAAATGCACGGTCTCCTTCCTTCCATCTGGAAATATTCAAGTATTCAATTATCGCTGAGCTTGATTGGAATCAAATTTGAAAGAAAAAAAACAAATAGACCTGAAAACGGTTAGAAACTTAAGCCAACAAACCTTTGCCCAGGGCCACCGCTGGGCGGAACTAACGCCGCTTCGATGGATTCCCCAAAGTACCACATGTAAACGAAAATCAAACATTACCACCCCAAATTTGAAGTCGTGCAAAGCTACAAAGTTGGGTGAAGCGATTATTCTGAAACCACCGTAAACTGAAGATAGGTAAAACAAGTTCTCATCGCATCGATCTCTGAGACTTCTACCTCTGAACAGCTCGAAGAACTTGTGAAAAAAGCTCTTTGTACTCAAACTATGCTCTTTGAATCCTTTCCGCGGTTAACTCCTAGTTTTCTCTTTGATCAAAATTTTTAATGAAAAAGCCGTCTAGGTTAGCTAGAGTGGGAAAGGCAAGGAAGAGGGAGGAGGGGCGAGGGCTTAGGTTTTTCCCCCGGCATGATCGCCGATAGAAAGATAAAAGACAAAGCTCCCGTGTTGATCAACTCCTGAGGGATCTGCCATGCATTTTCCAATTCATCTCAACTTCGTTCGGGGCGATTAGATGCATACCCCGCCTTCACAAGTTTGAGACTAGTCTGGTACCAATTTATCGAACCTGGAGGGGTGGATGGCTTGGTGAGCCATGAGCGCGAGATCGAACCATCGACCTAGTGTGCGGCACAAAGCGCCTCTACCCACTCGCCACATGTGCTCCTATGTCTAATCTCTCTATATATCTGCTCTTTGAGTCTAATTATGGGGAGAAGAGGGAAGGGAGGGGAGAGGGAGGGTAGCGGGTGGGAGGGACGAGGATAGATTAGGGTCAGGTTTTCTCGGCATAATCGCCAATACTATGGAGAAAACCATAGAAAAACACCTCTTGATAGCACTATGATTTACATGACTCTTCGGAAAAACCTCGAGGGTACAATCCTCCAAAAAACCCAACGAAAATCAATGAAAGCAATCGATAAGCACTTGCCTCTCTTAACGACATACGTGCTGTTATGACGCTGCATCGCTAGTTCGCTGGTTAGTTGGGGTTAGTTGAGCTGCTAGTAAAGCCTGAAATAAAGAAATACACCTAGTATTATTGAAAAAAAAATCATAAAACTCGGAGAGCAACGCCATTAAGCGAGAGAATCTCGAAGGAATTGGGGAAGAATCGCCATCTCTTCCCCTTGAAGCCGTCTTTGACCCAGAAAACAGCCCGAGGAAATCTTCTTCGAGATCGGGACGACGGGAAAAAAATTAATTCAAAAACAAAGAAAAAGAAAAAACAGCTGAGAGATCAATTCGTGACGTCATCGACGATCTCGAAAAGCGCGCGCAGTGAACACCTACACCTCGGTCGGCCGAACGAGGACAATGTCGCTCTACTGCTGGTGGTTCGCGCTCAATCAGCGGAGCCCGCCCATTTGCGCGGGAAACCGTGACGTGACCCATTTCTGGCGCGCGAATTTTCTCGAACTCAAATATGCATAGCAGAGATTGCTGAGTGGTAAGTGGGAAGACGTTGGGCCTCAACTGGGAGGTGAACCCTTAGTTCACCGTTCGCGCAGGTGCTTACTACCACTACACCACTTATACCATTTCTAACTTAGCGAGCAACTCGACGATTATCCTTGCCCTAACGTATGCAGCAGAAACCTGGTCGCTGCGTAAGCACGATAAAAAGTTACTTGGCTCGAAAGTCGAAAGGTCGATGCTAGGAGTATCCCGTATCTCGCAAATGAGAGAAAGGATCCGAAGTTCCGACCTACGTCAACGATCGAAAATCAGAGACGCCGTTCTACACGCAAGGATATCGAAAATAAGGTGAGCCGGACACGTGATGCGCTTCGACGACAACCGATGGACGAGAGCCGTTACCGACTGGATTCCTCGAGACGTAAGCCGAAAGGCAGATTAATGCATTCACTTGCCACCGTTGCGTTTGAATCCAACAGTCTTCGTGCGTCATCAACAACCTAATTTGCCCGCTTGTTAACTCCATCTTGAAATAAGTAGACAAATTATATACCAATCGATGTAGGAGAAGACGTGCTTCCAAATGAGCCCAAAGACACAAGATGTGGCCGACACCCAGAAAAGCTACAAGCATTTTCTCAGAACTTTTTCCCCAACGTATTAACATAAGTGGTAGGGATGTCGGTCATCTCGGGTGCGGTGCTGCTGATTCGACGCTACACCGAGCTCATTAACCCTGTTACTTCGAGGACCGCAAAAATAGTAGCAGCCTAGTCTGAGAAAGTCCATTACCTGCGACTCACGGTGGAACGTTCGAGCCTAGCTCTCTCAAGACTCCACGAACAGTCGAATCGATGAGCATCAGGTGACATTTCCAGAAAATGGAAAATCTCCAAGCAACAGCAGGACTTATACGCAAAAGTTGGGACAATTTTGTGGATGTTAGGTGCAAGGCAGTTCTATCAAATGCGAGAAATGCTGAGCTAGGTACAGTATTTGTGAAAAGCGGTTCTCGTAAGAAAAAGCGATAGTTATCAAAGTTATAGCGTGACTATCCGTCTCTATGAAAAATAGAGATCTTGAGAAAATAAGCACAGATAGGATAATGAGTAAGGTACTACTCTGAACACAAGAGGGAAACTTTTGAAGTAAGCAGGTGAAGTAGTAAGAATAATGAGTGTCACATATAATAGCAATTGGGGGAGATGAGTAACAGCAAATGGTAGCGAGAGATAATATGAGGACGGACAACGAAATTAAAACAATTGTTAGTAGGGAGGACGTGACTTTTTGGAACTTTATACTCTCTGACAAATGCAGACGTTAACATTATAAGGAAGGTGCAGAGCACCTCTTGACCATCAATTTTTGAGTACACATATGCAAGGATAGACTTTATAAGAAAAATAACCCTCTCTTACCAACTGTGAGGCAATTACAAATGATGTCTTCCTACTTAATTGTATACTTGAACGGCCCTTCTTCATTGTTAGTGCAAGCCCTAGCATGGTTTCCATACGTTGCCCTCTAACTCAAATGTCCTCCATGGTGATGAAAGATGACTGCAAGGAACGAGGTTCAAAAAATTTCAAAGAATGTACATGAAACGAGGCAGTGCATTCGCTATTTCTGAAGAATGTTGCACTCACAGAAGCACCATTGACCAGAAACCAACACGATATGCGAGAGGATAACAGAGCTCTTAAGTTACAACTAAAACCATAAACGAACTCAACCACTTCCGTGAATAACAACACGATACTGTGCCACAAGTTCCACAGTCCCTACGACGTTTGAGAGATGGTGCCAATTTATGTGCATGTATATGAATTGAAGTGCTCGAGTATGAGCATAAAAGACTCTTTTGGTCTGTCTCATTATCGTGACTAGATCCACCCTTAATATTTATTTGTTGAACTGGCATGTACGGTTATCAATTCAGGATTCTCAGAATAAAACATCATTAATTTAAAAATTCAAAATTTAGCTAGGCTAACCGATCCTTGGGCTTCTTGATAAACTCATATCAATTGAACTTTCATTGTGGTTACTTTTCACGATGCCGCCTTCTTCAAAGTAGCAATAATCTGAGACAGGTGTCCTTAGCCATTGCTTCTTCTTGCGCTATTGTTTTTCACAATTGATGCATCGATGGAAATCGAGTAGAGTATATATTGCGCAAGAGGAGTAGCCTCACCCAGCACCATCTATTCATGCGGCACTGTAGCCGCGTTGATGTGACCTGACCTCATCCGATAATTTCCCAAGGCACAGCAACGAATTCGGAGTAGCCTCACCCAGCACTATCTAATCATGCGGCACTGTAGCCGCGTTGATGTGACCTGACCTCATCCGATAATTTCCCGAGGCACAGCAACGAAATCGGAGTGGCCTCACCCAGCACCATCTATTCATGCGGCACTTTAGCCGCATTGATGTGACCTGACCTCATCCGACACTTTCCCAAGGCACAGGAACGAATTCTATCCATGGCAGTTGCAAGTAAAGTAGAATAACCAAATGATGCTGTAGTTCTTACATTATGTGAATGTGGACCATTTTAGCACCTGTGGAAGTTATAATTCTATGTGTGTCCAAAATTCTATCACTATCGGGATTAATATTCCTGACTCCTTTCATCATTATCTGAGCCAACATGTCATGTGGTCTGGTAAGGGCTCTTGTACAGCCCGAGACACGTGTTTCGTCCTTACAGACTCGTCAGTCGGGCAGAACCCGTCGTTTTTCGATCTTTTTATGGTCAGTTCTCTCGAGAGTCCTACTCTCCCTACAGAGAGTTATCGAAGACGACCGTTTCACACTCTATGTCAAGTGAAATTTCCACTTAACACAAGTGTTGTACACTCGACTGCTCTTTGGCTGGTATTTTTATCATATTATACCTTTATTTCAAGTGTTTTTTCAAAACCACGCTCAAATTGGTTGGTTGGCTCAAATAATAAGAAAGGATCTGTTGAAATTTGAGCGTGGTCCTAACAAAACACTCGAAATAAAGGTATAAAAATATTCCTAGCTTTCGAACTTCACGGAACAGGTGAGTCACATGAAGTAGGATGAATTACACATGGTGATGAAGAAGATATGGCGGATTTGTTATGGTTATAGAATCTTTGAAAAGGATCATTCTTGTAGTACCGTCATTGTGTTCATAAGATCAGACGCTCAACATTGTATTGTACCAGCCTGGGGACAAGGGATTAAACTTTTGGCGTTAATCAATCCTCGATAGGTGGACCATGCATTCGACCTTACTGATGCATCGCGGGATGTGATTGAATGCTTTTTTATCTGTACAATGACTAATGAGGGTTTATCCATTTAAAAAAGTGTTCCTATCGTCATAAATTCTTTTTGTTCAACCGCCTCTTTTCTTCGCGGTAGTGTAATATCACAGATATACTCAGTGCTTCGAGTGTTGTGCAAAACTTTGACGTCAGGCGAGACTTGAACCCACATTTTACCCTTTCCGGTAGCGCGTCCCTAACCAATTTCACAACAGACGCCTGTTTTGCCACCACTACCTCAGAAGGGATGAAATGCGAGCTCGAGTCCGCGTGAAGTCAAAGTTTTGCACTTTACTCAACATCATTAGTATTGCTAACCTCTCAGTCAAACCTGATGCCAACTTCCCATTTCGCCTTAAAGGGAATGGTGAACCTGGGAAGTGAGCCGAAACCAACAATTGGTGTGTAGCAGAGCGCCTTTAATCACCGCTCCACTTGTGTCCATAGAAATTAATTGTCGCCTCGAAAGTTAATTCTGTGTCAGCCACAAACTAGTATAACTCACCCGCCATTTGCCACTCTACAGTCTTCATTCAAATCCTTCATTTAAAAAAAATTAGTCACAACAAAAGTTATGACATCTCAAGAATATGTGCACATACACCAAAACAAAGTGGTTCCGAACCACTCATATCGACAAAAAAACCAATACAGTCGAAAATAAGGAGAAAAAAAAGGCGAAATTCGATTTGAATCTCCCGTCAATGATAGTGTGTGAACAGACTAGTAACCAGAAAAAATTAATGTAATATATGTGTCTGTAATCAGTGTGAGACACTTCGTCTTTGAGAAGCATTATAGAAAACACGTTTAATCTTAAGCTCATGAGAGTCGGATGCGTATTTCATGGCCTAACGGTATCAGGACCTTCCTCATCACTGATGAGTAGCCATTTCGAAGATCCGTGGCTCATATAACCTTCGATAAGCCATCTCATAGCTAACAACAACAATAACAACAACAACAATTAGCGAATTGAAGTGGTACATTTAAGTATATGTGAGATAGAACCTAAGAAAATTTGTGTAATGTGAAGTTTCCAAAGAAAAATGTCAGAATGTGGGAGCATTTTGTGTATAGTAGGTGGGTATATCTCAAAAAAATGGCATCATACTGGGAGGAGATGGGATGCACTAATTTCTTATTTGTTCTTCAAAAAGATACCCGAATGAAATCGAGAGAAAGTAAAAGCGTGATAGACTCAAATAGCACTCTTATCTCAAATGAGATAATGATTACGCTATGAGCTATTGTAGTACCTTACCGTAGCATGAGTTAATCAGGATAGTCGCTGCAGAAAATGCCAACTGTGATCGAAATGTTACGTCGTTCTCAGACTATCACACAATATCAGGATGATCTGCTTTGTTGTTCAGATTCTGTGAAGGCGTTAGAGGAGGAGTAATGTCTGCGTCGGATGTGTCGATAGCGTCAGCGTGAGGAGATTGATTCCTGGGCTCCATCTCGGACGAATTGTTTCGTTCTTCTTTCATGCTAAAGCAATTTGAATTGTGATCTTGAAAAACTTCGGCATCAATAATCGGAACTATTCTGAGAACATTGATTTTTTTGAGCTTCAGTGATTTCACCATTTCCAGAGAGCAGACTCAATCTTGAGTAGTTTTCAAAAATATAGTCCATGAAATTTTTACAAGTCGTGCTTTGCCAAATCGAAACTTCAACTTCATTATTTCAACATGTTGAAGAGATAAAAGGTGAAGCTAGCCGAAAACGTCTCCTTCTGCATAATGAATAAATAATCGGTATGATTATAATTATTCGACTAACAATACCAATAGCGATGACGATAATTACAACAATAGCAATGATTTTACTAGTAGTAATTATTGTAATTTTACTTCACAATCCGTTATCACAATTTACTGTGCGGATCTCAGAACGCTTGTACTCGATTTGCTTCCTCACATTTGTCCTCCACAAAGGTCATCGAGGATTCAATGTGTTATTTTAGCCACTGTTTGAGGATTATTTTATTTGTGGTCTTGAAAGTAACCGAGTTAAGGTTTACCTAGGCATTCAGTTGGTTGATCAAGAGAGTGTTAGGAGGAGTTGAAACCAATGACTTGCTTGCCATATTGCCCCCCGATATACTCCACCAATGATCACTACGATACCACCTCCCCCCCCCCCCCCTCTCATTCCCCATAATTATGACAATAACAGTATTCACTATTATTACTATTATTAGATTATTGATAATGGCAGCAATAGCTCTAGAGATAAGGAAAGTGTAATAATAGAGATCTCTTGTAATAATACACTTATGACCAATTCTATTCGACTCCGTTCCGAGTGAACCAAGCTAATAACTCTTTGCGGTTGGTAAATTGCTACTATAACTCTGGAAAGGGCTTCCTTCAATCTACAAAGTGTGTCCGTCTACGGTAAAGGTACGCGCACGCTTTAGTTGTGTTGCACCAGGATTGTATGAAATATTTCTTCCCTAGACAACGATGTGAACAGAAACTCGAAACTCTTTATGATAGCCAAATTCCTTGTAATTTTGTAGACCTCGATCAGCGATATTGGAGAGGAAACGAATCTAGTGAAGGAAGTGATTGGGCCTGAACAATAAAAGCGGTTATCTACTAGATTTCTTGAACCGTGCAAAACAAACTGGGCAACTTTTGCACTCGAAAAGGAGAAAGGTTAAGCAATTACGTAGGATTTAGAACATTTTTATACATGAAGTCTCCTATCACTCTTCTTTCTTCAGTAAATTTTATTTTTCTGCCTGCTAAAAAATGCGAGGGTATTACATAATTGATAGAGGTGTATGGTATCGTAGCTTACCAAGTCAGACGTAGCATCGTTGATGACAAATTGTATAAGATTTCACATGGATGATAAAAACCCTGATTTGGTATGTCACCGGATCATTGTCATTCGACAAGCCGAATATAATTTCAATCACCTCTGCGTTTGATGAGGTCGATTGCTTGGTGTATTCATAGAGGGACCAACATCGAACTCTTCAATACTTTTATTTCAAGAAATATTGCTTTAGTGTAGTACGAAATGGTAACATTATAATTAAGTAATCGACAACATAATTCAAGCTGATATTAGACTATGAACACCATAACAATACACCCTATAGGTTCCAGAAAGCAAATCCTCTAAACCTACCGAGCATAGTCGATTTGAGAAACATCTTCTCGCGAGCCATTCGATTTCCGTCTCCTTGACGACATGTTACGTACCATAGTCGCTGAAAAAAATACATTGAACGGTTCCGTTCTATGACGTCAGAGAATCTTTATATTTATAACAAAAAATAATGTATACGAGTATATGACGTACATATTCGTCTAACAAATTCGCCCAGTGTTTCTTGTGGTTCTGGTTCGAGAGCCCATTCCTGGAAATTACTTCCATTGCTCCGTACTCTCAAGTACTGTTACTCTTCCTACTGATATTGGATTGCGAAGTCGAAATAATGATTCTGTCTACCTGCACTTCTCCTTCTGCAAACAACAAAAAGAACAACACGCCGATAACATCCACAGTCACCGCAAGTAAGAAACAGTACTTCCAGCCTCCAGGATTCTGAAATATAATACTTTTTCAGTACATTTCATGGGACTCAAAAACAAAGCATCTTGCTATGGAATCATGAATCCCACATTTAGTCATTATTTCTTTTCTATTTTACTACTCTTCATATTTAGTCAATTCCTCATAATTTTAATGTTATCAAGCAGGAAACCTCACGTTTTAGGTATTCTTATATAAAAAAATCGAGAAGGATTGACAATTCTTCATTACTATGTTGAGGAAAAAGTCCCTAAACACCCGCAAAAAAATCCAAATTTTATTTTTGTTCCACGCAGTATCGGTTATTGAAACTTCATGGAAGTATCTCAGAAATACTTTCTTCAGAAGGTCCCACGGCAAAGCCAATACGGGTGCTCTAAATTTTATTTTACTCTTCGGATACTAAAGCGCGCGCTGTTCCAGCAAAACACTTCTAGACCTTACACCGCAAAGAAGACTTAGGGAAATATTGACGAATTGGAAGGAGTGGAGGTTTAGCCGCATCCAACCTACGGTCCAGATACTGCGCCGTCCGATTATGGTTCAGTTTCGCTCAATGTAACATTTCCTGGGTGGACGCCCATTCGAGACATGTGATGAAGTTGAAGAGATTTTTCAGGAATTTTTTTCGGGCAAATGGAATTTTTTCAGGTTGCGCAATGGTGTAGTGGTAGTAGCAAGCATCCCCGGTATGGATGAAAAGCGGGTTCGATTCCTATCAAATGCGGTGCCTTTGCTCACCACTCAATTCTCTCAGTAATATAGGATTTTTTTTCTGATTCAAAGCCCGAGAAACGGTATTTTGAGCTGATCCGGAAGCTTTTGGATAACGGCAGAAGGTTGTGGGTAATGATGGTCTTTACTTTGAAGTACAATGATTATTGCTCTTAATTGATTTTATGCATGATCTTTGATTTTTCAGCAGGTGTTAAGGAACTACTTCTTCAACCTAAAACAAGGAATGCTGCTCCTCTGTTATTCGTTCAACATCGCATTACTCTTGCTCAACAGTTCTCATTGAAACGCCTAATATCTATGTTTATCCGTAGATCCTCGACGTTGCAACATACGTGGATTTCCATATATCCGAAGAAATGTGGCTTTTATAATTGCAATTTTATGAAAGCAGATTATGCATTGATATCGATGCCC
The DNA here is from genome assembly GCA_019055375.1 of Parelaphostrongylus tenuis. Taxonomy (NCBI): domain Eukaryota; kingdom Metazoa; phylum Nematoda; class Chromadorea; order Rhabditida; family Metastrongylidae; genus Parelaphostrongylus; species Parelaphostrongylus tenuis. The sequence goes on from JAHQIW010005005.1 coordinate 401,009, forward strand.
ACATCGGGTACTTCATGAGTTTTAATGCAAATAAACGACAGACTGCATATTAAACTTAAATTAACGTGAGCTAACTGATTACCAAAATTTTATTCTAATTGAGGACAGTAACTAGTCTAAGCTACGATGAATCGGGTGAAGGCGCTCTGACGCCTGTAGAGCCATGCACTAAAAGTCATAAGCGAGGGGGCCAATGATCACAAAAAATAAGAAACGAAGAAAGGAATGAAAACCTACATTCAATGTCAAATGCTGTGTGATGAATCCGCCTATACCGGCCAGTGCACCGATTCCGTTCGTGAAGCCCATCAAAATAGATGCATAACGCGGAGCGATGTCAAAGTGGTTTACATTAAACCCTATAAACGAATCATAGCAAGTTTTCAGGGCAGAACGATGGAAACCCTGAGTTGAAAATACTATGAAACACTTTTGTGAATCTAAACATAAGACTTTCCACAACAATGTGAATCATAGATACAGGTTTATAGGATATTAGCAGTGGTGAATACCAAGCAAAGCAATTTGGACCACATGTGGCTCAAGCCCTTTTTTTAATTGCAAAGTCAGGGCTTTATTACTCCAAAAGGAATGCATAGAAAAAAGAGTTAAAATCGAATGCCAAATCTTCAGTAAATAACAAAACACGGAGCACTTCAAATCGTGTATTACTCACATCACATAAGACCAAATTTTTTTTTGCACAAATAGATCTTTTGTTGCTTTTGTCTATACTTATCAAGAAAAATCAGCGATTATAACACATCCCACAAGGAATGTTTTCCCGTAATTTTGTAGGAGAGCGCATGTATCGCAATGTTTAGAAGTACCCTGTGTCGCACACGAGGTTGATGGTTCGATTTCTCGTTCCTGGCTCACCAAGCCATTCATCCCTCCGGGTCGATAAATTGGTACCATATGAGATTATAGGTTGAAATAAACAAAATTGGCATGTAAGTCTATTCTTACCAGCAATATTCATCCCACTAAGAGCGGCCGCACTGACTAGGCAAGTGACAGCAATTGCTGGTTCTTTGACAAATGCCAGCACTGACAAAAATACAGCTTCTCCACTGAACCCTAAACAATGCTTACTTTCTTTACTGCAGCTTTAATACAGTATTTGAAGTCCAAAAGATAATATGCAAAACATAAAACAAATTAGTCAAGATAATTCTCAATGGTGAACTGCAAAATTTCTATGAAATTCGCTAAATTTCTCTTTTTTTCTCAAAATAAGTTGTATAACATGATTGCTCTTCTTATTTCAAATTTAATACAAAAATTTATCTTGCGATAGCGCAACTTTTGAAGACTCCGGCGCTGTGTTTAACTTCTGAAAAGAGCGTTACCTGCAATGCAACAGGGAAAATAAAATCACGTTTCATGTCTTTGCCGGGCTTGTTAATTCGCTAATGTATGGCCGACGGTCTGGTAACCGTAGATTCGATGTGGCGGCCAGCCGCGATCCATCGATAAAGCTTATGTGAAATGCGATTTTTGTCATTCGATTAGGATTTCTTTTTCCGCTCCGAAGAAACTCCAGGTCAAACGCATGACTCTGATACTAAGAGATTTTCCCTAGATGCGCTTTTTGTGTTTACAGCGAAGTCATAATTGAATTGTGTGGCCGATGTATACTATAACTTCATTTCGAATTCGACAGCGCTATTAAAGGGTGTTCTGTCACACCGACTAAGTACACCTAGCTAGAGATTCAAAGTTTTGAATGATTACTAACACTCTGGTGAGCAGTTTTGTCCAGAGCGAATGGGGTCGAAAATTCATTTGTCCCCTGATAATGGAAAAGAACCAAATTTAAAAATTTTCAAATCAATTTACTCGATGAAGAGTTCAGTGAGCCATTTTCACTTGTCAACTCTGCAACGCCTAGTGAAGTGTAACAGGATGGATTCTTCCCACTGACGAGTACATTTGACAGAAGTTGTAGTTTTTAGCTTGGATTTTTGAACTCCATCAATTTTTTGATGACAGGATGACTTCATCAAGATCAGAGGTAAATTTGATCTTTTAGTTGAAAAAAGGAATCATGACGTTCCAGAAATATAACTTTGAATCCTAAGAGTGTTCCGGCATATCATCTTTGTCAGATTTGCGTAGAATATCGTCAAATGTTGTATGGAATCGGGTTTTCAGCGCCTCAGGTGTCAGACCGTTTTTTAACTAAAGATAGAACACGTTTGATCAACGACCATCTCCTTACCGCTGTAACATCCACTTTCGCGGTTGGCTATCAAAATTGGTTGAATACATCCGCACCTACTCCTTCACTTATACCTTTTTTTCCAAGCCACATAGCTGTTTCGGAGCAAATCCTCAAAGATTTTCAAGTGCTCACCTTCGATCGTAGTGGTCTTTTTTACACTCCACCTGGTCACCTATGTTCATTCCTCTAGAAAAATTGGAACTAGGAAAAACTAACTGGTACTGGCTTTTTTCTTCACTTTGGCCTTAACATCTCAAATGTCAAACAAGTAGTGTGAGCAATTCTCAGAACCACTTTCTTTGCGACTTTTTTTGAGCTCTCGTTAAAACCTAGTAACAAATCCTGAGCCTTTCATGAGATCTGTTATGGCACTTATATAGAGCAAGCCACGTGTTTCGGCTTTCGAGCCTCTTCAGGTACACTTGACACTTTGACACTTCATTTGTCTGTCTTCACAGTTTTTTTTTTCACCATGAGGACCTCAATAGTTCTAAAATTTAATTCATTTTTCGTTTCTTGTGTCCTCGTAAAATGAGGTTGAGTGAGTCACTTGTAATCTCGAGGATAGCCTGGCCGTGGCGCTCCGTGGGGCGTTGTTGACTGCCTGAGGAGACTGAAAGTGAGGTTCGGCCCCACGTGCGACGTGATGAACATCTAACCATTCGGCCATTAGTGTCCCCTTCCATCCGTTCCTTCTTCCCCATCAATTACATATTGTCTCCCCATTAATTACACAATGCCTTTTTTCAGCCAATTCCCTCCAATTATCAGAACTTTCCTTGCACCCTGAGATCTCATCGACGGCCTCGCAAAGGAATGGCTGAAAACAAAGGCACTGTGCAAGTGATGAGGGTCAAAAGGCAAAACACGTGTTTTACACTATAGAAGGGCCAAACAGACCACATGAAAGGCTCAAGATATGTTATCAGACTCTATCTGCATAAGAATGCGGAGCGATACCAGTACTTCAAAAGAAGTTACTGAATGAGGATTCAAATTCAACAGGAATGTAACAGTTTTTACTTCTTGAATTTTCAAAAAGTATGATTTATTATCACTCCAAGGTAAGCGAATATTTCTATTTTTTTATATTCATTCCAACAGAGTTTAGAAGTCCTCTTTACAGTTTTCCAGCACCCCAAAGTACTACCTGCTTTTTCAAATGACCCCAAATCTTATGCCGCGATTTACTCTGTATAACAATGTGAAAATTACTTTTATTTTAGCAAATTAACAAATTAATGGCATAATTCAACTCTTACCAAGTGTATTGAATAATTTCCGAACAGCACCGGTGTTCATTTTACCAGTTGACCGAAGCCAGTCAGCTACTTGCCCAGATATCAGAACAACAAAAGCCAGCATCAGTTGCGGGAGAGCCGATATCATTCCGCTCTGCAATAGTGATGAATTTTCGCATTCCATTTATATTGAGTTGTGCCATAATTTCCTTCGAGTTATTGTTTTAATCAGTTTCTTAACTACAAATCAGGTTATCGTCAAAAGGCTGTGGTGTGTTAGAGAATGTTATAGCAGTTTGGGCAGACACTTGAATACGACCATAGCACCATCGCTCACCATCCAACTGAAATGGGCTACGGCAAAGTGATATCAAGATGGAGACCTCATGCAGTGACCGACCACCTACATTGCAAAGTATGCTCTCTACATTTTGGAGAAACTGGGCTGGACCACATCCACCGCATAGTCCTGATATTTCTCCATCAGAATGTTATCTCAGCCACGTCCTAAGGCTGCATCTACGGGAGAACACAATTTGGAAGAGTAACCAACTCAAAAGTGACCTTCGCCGACTTCTGTGCTCATCAGCCTAGTTCATTCTTGGAGAAAAGTGTTACTGATGGTTGATTTTTTGAACAAGTAACAAATGAATTGACAGAAATGCTTAGACGAGTAACGAAATATGGGGCCACCCATTGTATATAATAACCTAGTCACATGAACCACTACAGACGACACAACGTATTGCACAGATACTTATTTTCACAGTCAATCAATCAACACAAAATAAACAAGATGTGCTAATAAACTAGTTGTTAAAATGGTTTTAAGAACTATCTGTAAAACTAAAGATGGCTTTCATATCTCAAGTATCAATCTAGTACTAGAGCCTTGATTTTCGATTACTGCGAATACTTAATCGGATTTCAGAAAATTTGAAAAATTGTGCAACTAAGCAAAATTTTTAAGACAAACCGCTTAACTTTTTCAAAAACGTTACCCTACGTTTTTACATGATCTAAAGTGGAATTGAGAAATTTTATGTTCGTAGTTCATATCACTGACAAAGTGACGTACTCTAGTTTCCAGGTAGCAAAGGTATCCAGTCTCAACAAGCAAAATCTGGAACGTAGTCCAGACTGATTCAAGTCATCTACTTTTTTTTTGCCAAAAAATCGTGGATACAATCGCTATAAAGGAAGAAAAATTGCCAACTTGGTCTATCAAAGAAATCTCATTTTGCAGATAGAAGCGTTGAATAAAGTTAAATACTTACGTGTCGGATGTCAAGATGTAGTACATCTCTCATGTAGGTGAGTTGATTGCCTAGCAACATGAAGAACGTCCACGATCGGCAGAAATTCGAAACGGTAATCGCCCATACTGGGAATGAGAACAGAATTGACTTCCACGGTAATGTTGTCAGCTATAAACAAAACTCTACATAGGAATTTTCGTAGCGTACTGGTGCTGCTAAAAGCTGAAGGTGAAGACAAAAACTGACTGCTTATCAAGTGTCGTTGCTCAAAAAGAGCATAGATTTAGACTGATAATAATTAGCTATTCAAGGTGAAAATACGCTTTGATTCTGAATAACGGATTGTTCGAGTTTCGCAATTTGAGAAAAGTCATTCAAAGAAAAACGCCGAAACGTCAAGTGCTCGAATAAATTGCATTAAATTAATCTCAACTTTTGACTTTAAGAAGGTAAACGTTTAAATTATTGAGCAATGCTGTGGTCAGTAGACAGCCGGTTGCGTAACTTACTACAAGAGAACATCAGTCTTTATTTGAATCTATAAATGTGCTTACATGAGTTCATCAAAAGATTCTGAAAACAAGGTAGCTATTTTCCAAACACCCTACGATCTTATGAGCTAGTTTTTGTGTCATTATTCATTCTAAGCAGCCCTTGATAGAGAGCAGAAAAAATAGCATTTTGAAAGTTTTCACAAATGCCTTCTATGAAAAATGCCAGGAAAGAAGCGTTTTATATGGATGAACAAACACTACTGGAAGCTTTTGAATTTTTCTGGAAGCAGAGAAAAAAGTCGGGACGAATGAAAAACCACTGACGGTCATGTTTCCGCATGTTATGGTGCCAACTTTCTCTGTAATGTAGGTTCGTTCTTCGTCGGTAATGTAACGATGATTGTTGGGAGACGACGACGACACAAACCACCATATCATCGTCCATAGAATCCCAGATACACCTGAAACTTTCTGCTCGTCCATGATTAGTTCTCACCAATCTTGGGAGTTAAGAGGGAGGCATATATCAAGTGTTAAGGTTCTGAATTCTGCTCTAGTTTGCTCTTATTATTATATCACTTCGCCACAATTATTCCACGAATTCCGCATTCAAAAGACCAGGGTCTAATAGCGAGCTAGCATGGTACGGAATCCACCCTAGGATAAGTTGGAGAGCTTACTCCAAAAGGCACAAGGTTTGAAGGACAAAATGTTTGCCTTTGTATGATCAAGTTCACTTACGCTTCTACAATGCATGCAAATTATACTAACCCTGACCCCATGCCTCGCACTTCTAAATATGCGTATGCATACAATCTTCTGAATAAAGGAAAGAAGGTAGAGCTCTTGGCATTGACCACTCCCAGAGACATGCGTTATGCATTTGCCTTCATTATCCATAAAGGTGATTGCGTGCATATCTGACCACTACAATGACTAGCGGTGGCCTAACGATTTATCAAGTGAGTGCTGTTATCATTTGCCGATCTCGGAGAGATTAAAATTCTAAGGGGCATGAGACGCTAGAGATGGTGGAAGATGATGCAATTGTCAACCATCAATTTTCATCAATTCATTGAGACTATAAAGTAATCATTGAAAAGGCCTAAGAATGTTGTCACCTGAATCGAACTATTGCAGGTGTGTAGAAGACGAAGACGATAAAAGGTCAAATTATAAGAATTGCATAGGTAGTTCCAGAGACCTAACAGAGTGTAATTTCAGGAGTATCTCATATTAAACGGATAAGGAATAAAGCTGTGGGCTTGGTCAATCACTGAGGGATGCGCCATGCATTCGTCTTTAATTTTTAACTCCGTTTGAGGTGATTGAATGCACATCTGGCTTTCACAATAGCTCGCGGTGGTCTTTCGTTGTACCGAGTCAGTGCTGCTTATCCTCCCAGACCAATGGAGACCAGTCTGGTAGCAATTTATCGACCCCGGAGGGATGGATGGCTTGATGACCCATGAGCGAAGATCAAGCCATTTGCCGCGTGTGCGACACAGAGCACCTTTAACCACTACGCCGTATGCGCTCACACCTCATTTCATATTACGAAAGGAAAATGAAATCAGATGGTCCGATATGCGTTGATGTTGAGCTAGAAATTCTACTGTATAGATGAAGATGCCAAAAAACTGATGGCCTGAAGATATGGTGCGTCTGAAGCGATGGACAAGAGTCGTTCACTGCTGGGTTGAGAATGATAACGTGCTCACTACAGCGAACTTTATAATCAGAACCATATTATACATCTTCACGGAAAAGAAGGTACTAGAAAAGCATGATATTTTGGATTTTTCGCGATAAGGGGAGATGACTATGTAGTTCTGCCTGGCAAGTGCGACTTTGCTGTCATCTGCTCAAGTAACTTACATGATGACTATTGGCAAAACTAGTGATATAAGTAATATTCCATGAAAAGATATTGCTATGTATTTCAAATTAAATATTTTACAACACCTATACGAGCAGCTGACATTACTGATAAGCGAAAAGAGGATCAATAAATTTAGAATCTCTTACGAGCTCACCATAGACGTAGAACGGCGCGGACCATGAAAAATAGCTGACTGTGGCTGCTGACACTGGCAAAGCAACCATCACGCCTACATAACCTCCAGTGAACGTGGTTGTGGCAAGTTTTGATCGCTCAAGTGGTGGTGCCCAATGGCGCCAAACACCATGCATTGCTGGATAGATGACTCCCTAAAAATTCCTCTGACTTTTACGATGCTCCGAAATTCAAAGTGTACTCAAAGGTCAACCGCTCGACCATTTCAACAATATGAACGTTCAAATGAAGGTTGACATTTTTCTAATTTCATTGAACATGAATACCAGGCAATGACAACTTCGGGAAACAGGAACACTGAACCCTTTGAGTACAACACGAACACATCACCAGTCCCGCTTCGCCGCGCGCGGCCGGCAGCACTAGTACCCGAGTGTATAGTGAGGCCACGCGCGGCGAGGCGAAGTTAGAAGTGTGTTCCCATTGTGTTCAAAGGGTTGACTTGGTAGCCGAGTACGATTAAGGCAGTGAATATGTTGAGGCAGTCTCCAAAATGATAGATTGTGGAGATGCACTATTCGAGCAATGTATAAAATCATCTCTTTGGTTCACCGCAGTTGTGCCCATTTACCAGTGAAGTGGGGAGTTCGTAATCAGCACTGCTGTCGTAGGAATACTATCTTTTGTACAGTCTTGGAATCTGTGCAGTTTATAATACAGTCCCAACATAAACTAAACTTTGCAACTATTGCACAAAGGACACAGATAAGAAATTTCTGGCATTATCTTACTAAAACGCTCCCACATTCCCATCACATTGTTGGTTTGCGGCTTTTGTTCATTGGACTTAGTAATTTTGGTAGACAGGGATGATATCATTTTACCCATACTACGGGAACGGGCCTGTCGATTACCTGCCTTATTGTATGAAACAGATATCTGGCGCTACGTAATCAGGATAAAAGATCAGTGGCCTTTTTGAACGCGCAGACTCGATGCTAGGATTATCTCGTAGCTCGCAAATGAGGCAAAGGATCCGCATTTTCGACCTACGTCAACGATCGAAAATCAAAGACCCCGTCCCACACCTCAGGCTATCGAAACTAAAGTGGGCCTGACAGGTGATGCGCTTCAACGATAACCGATGGACGATAGCATTTACCGACTGGATTCCTCGGGATATCAAGCACTCTACAGGAAGACCACCGACCCGATGATCCGATTTCTTCACAACAAGTCTAGAAGAAAGATATGATGCCCAAGGAGTCCCTAGAGGGAAGAGGATCTGCTGAATTACTCTTGCACGCGATAGAGAAAAATGGAAGTGTTGCCGTTACCCGCCCGAGTCACTCGACGATCAACGGGGCGATACAGGTAAGAAGGGAAGGAAGGCTTGATTGGCTAGGGACTAGGTTGAAGCGGAACCTTGAGCGTATTGTTAATTGACATCTCAACCACCATAGCAGTGTTTGTACTGCATACTAGGTTGACCTCCAAGAAGAATTTGAGGATTTTTTTTTTATTTCCTTGTGGAGGTGTCATGCATTCGACTTCATTGAGCAAACAGAGGTGACTGAGTGCATTAGCTTAAACAATGACTTGTGATAGGGCAACTCAGTGTTTTATCCACTCAGACGAGTATGGAAATAGTCGTCCGATCTTAGAGGAATATAAAGTTTCACTAACACAGAGTGATGCACCAAACCAAATATCACGTGTGTGTTACACCAGAGTCCTAAGCACCACTCGGTAGGAATGCCAATGTCTCATACAGAAGTCCTGCCCTTCAAAGACAGTGAAGAAGTATGTTAAAAGATGTAACGCCCTTAATGTCTGTCCGACCAGAGAGAAACAAAATAGATTCAACAAAGAAGAATGGAGATTTCGCGACTATCTGACTGAGCTAATATATCGCCTGCTGATCAAAAGTACTACAGGTGTTCTATAGAATCACTGATATTATACTTTTCTTCATTAACCGTTTATTTTCTATGAGATTTTTCTCAATTTCTAGGTAGCACTTATGTAAATTATGGCTCGTAGGTTTTGAAGATAAATAATCGCATATATATATATATATATATATATGTAGTAATAGCATATATGTGTTTACATACATGTATATGTATATATATACATATATATGATATATATATATATATATATATATATGGTTAGCGTGAACAAAAATAAGATAGGAAACGTTCGCCGACCAGCGCTAGACCCTGGACGACCTGCATCACCATCACCATCATGTCGGTGAACGGATGATATTGAAAAGCGAATGCGACGACGATGTTCAGTAAGCTAGCGATCCCCACGCCCAAACAAAACAATCTGAAATTCAAACACAATGAAGTATGTTCGTTTGCGATCTGTACAGTTCTAACTAGAGTCAAGGAAGCAATGACTGCGAAAAGAGCCCATAACAAGCCACAGAGAAAATATAGATGTATCGTAGTGTGGTACTGTGAAGTCCGTTACTAAATTCTGATTGACGATGGCAATCTGACCCAATTCCCTCGTTTGTCACCTTATTCAGTTGCAATAGTTGAACAGTATATCAGGGAAATGCAGCCACAAACGATTGTAACAAGCTTTAAAAAGACGGCTAAAAACATTTTCAAAGACTAATATGAATGTTTTTGTCAAGGTTTTCAAGAATTTGCTGATTAAAGAAGGTGCAGTATATCAGGGCATTATATATATATATATATATATATATATATATATATATATATATATATATTCAACAAAATCTGCGAACAACGAACCCGTATGTGGTATTAAACGCTGTTCATATGTATAACAAGATTTCAGCTACGTAAAATTTTTTTCGCATTACCCTACATGAAGGAAGAGCTCTAGGGGGAACAATCAAAAATCTGAGCCAATGATGTTAACATTAGGTTGGATTACGAATAGAAATCCTATAGAATTCATGCTTTATTTTACTTCAATTCATTTACAATACGCGCTTTATTCTCCTTTATGTTTCACTGAATGAATACCTTCATACCTTTTCGATTATGAGATGAAACCAATTTCGTATCAGATGGTTATTTTTGAGCCATGCATGTGGTGCGTTATGAGCACTTGCAAAGTGCAGCAATTCACATGTTTTAGCCCTCCAGCTTCGTCAACTGAACGGTGCTTTTTCGTTCACTCAGTTCCTCGGGGATCTACCCTTTACACAAAGGAGTCGACGACTAACGTTTTACGCGCCGACAGGTGATAAAATCAACGAACGGGCAGTGCTGTACACAAGAGATTGCTCGTGGCTGGTAAACGTGAACTATCAAGCTTTGTCGTTTCGAGTGTTTCTTGAGACCAGGCCCAAATCTTAATATTCCTGATAGTTTTTTTGAGCCATGCATGTGATTTGTTATGGGGAATTAATTGGTAATTGGATCTTTGTTTTTGTGAAAGCAAGAATCATGAATAACTTGTTTGGTGAGAATTTTGCGGCTAGAATTCCGGCTGGTATCTGTGAGACAGCATATCCGTAGAAGAATGAACTCTCCAACATTCCCAGTTCCGTTGCACTCCAGAAAAATTGTGGTTCCTAAAATGAAGTAAGCAAATAGTAGGTTACAAACCATATACGTCAGAGTTCTCCTTTCTGCAATGAATTTTTGTCTGGACCATCATACCTCTTTTAGCATTATACTTTGTCTGGCTAGTCATGTCCCAAATATTGTTCATCCCATTGATTTAGCACTGTCCTAGTTCAAAGGGCAAGTTAACAAAATTCAGATTTCCCTATTCAACAAAGTTACAGCGCTTGGAAATTTTTCATAATCACTCCATATTTTCAAACCTTTCACAATGCACCCGTAAGAACTTTGAATAAAGAGTAACTTCACTGTACAACATATAATCCTAGTAACCTTTTCCACTGTTTTCATTTCGCCTACGCTCAAAATCTTCTATTCTATTCGAGCATTATTACCGTTCTCACTAAAACTCAATAATTTACTATTTTCCACTCAAACTCAAGGACTCGTCCGCTCCCACCATCTTATCAACGGCCTTCCCTTAATTGGGGCAAAAAGGATAATAACGATGAACCTGTCTGCGAAATCATAATGAAATCTTCGATTTGAAGCCATTATCAGTGATTTGATGATCATATCAAGCAAAACCCGAATTGTAGCCGAAACGACTCGTTCTCGATTGTTATGTCAGCCGTCCCCCGTTACCGTCACCATCACCGTGCCTCAGCGTTTTTCCTTTGTTCCCACAAACTTCATGTGGTAGAATTCGACTAGGAAGCGGTTCAACATAGAAAGAGATGGAAAAGTTTAAGGAATAGGAACTGTGAAAAATTCCAATCTTTTTCGAATCATTTGTTGTTGTTTGAAAACTTGATGACATTTGAACACATCGCTGATAAACTTCCTCTTCAATATTCTCCTGCTTCACTGTGAATGTGAATATCGCTGGTCTTAGGTGCCGAAAAGCAATATATGAAGTGATCAAATATCAACCAGAGTCACGAAAAGACGACAAGCTATATGTGGATAGTTTTCACTGAGAACAATAAGGAAAAGCTAGATATCAGAAGTCGTGACTCTTTACAAGTCTGATAAAGCGGGCGCCACTGACGAGCTTTGCCATATGATAGATACAAAATGAAATTCAATGGTTCTCAACCGAATGATTCGATGGCTGACAAAATTGAAGGTGATTGAGTTAAACTTAAGAAAAGGTGGACGGCATGAAGCACAGTGACTAAAGGGGACCTGTAATACATATAAATCCCTGGCCAATTCGGCGCTCTGGTTTAGCGATCTCCCTCATTTTCAAAAATCAGAATATGCATAGCATGGTGGGTTCACATGATTGAGCCCACACGAGGCTGATATTTGAACGTTATTAGGTTAACGCTTCGGGGTCCTGATCTTCTTCAAAACTGGTGATCGAAGCCGATTGCACAGAGTCGTTCTACCTTGTTTGGTGGTGACATAGTAAGGTTCTTCATTCGAGCGATGCTCCACTCAGAAGAATCGACTCAGACGGCAATGAAGAGTTACAACGGTAGGACGAATGACTGTACAGAATCGACTTGAATGATTGGCTCTGAGAAGAGAGGAACGTCGGAACGTTAGGCGAATAAAGGCTTTAATGCCAACCTCATTAAGCTCAAGATGCCGAAAAGTTTCTACCATTATCAACGACATCTGATCGAAACCTGTCCTTAAGACATTAGGGTAGCATACTTGTTTGGGAAGATAAGATCATGACTTGGTGCACTTGTAAGCTCTCACAAATGATTTGTAAGAAGAATGGTCACTGTAATATATCCTTCCATATGTTTTGACACTGGAACGTTAAACAGCTATTTTATTGACCAGAAGTATTTAAAACTGTATGATTTTGGTATCGCTCAACTGCGCATTTTCTTGTGATAATTTTGGTAAACAACTTGCCTATATCTGTTTTAGAATGGAGCTGTTGTGGGAACAAATTCATTTGCTACTAATGCACGTATAGCACGCAAGGGAGAATGCTAGTGGAGCGTTGCGCAAGATTCATAAAGCTTCCTGTGGACGGCCCGAGCGCGGCTGGTCTTCCAGAGTGTTTTTTCCACCCTTGAACTTCGCCAACCACATCTTAGCTGCCCTTTCTGCAACCGTATCATCGCCTTATGCTCCATTAGTCTTGCGCGCCGCCTCATTAGCGTGCTTCCCTACGTGCTATTTGTTTATGAGTAGCAAGCTAATTTGTACCCAGAGCAGTTACATCCCAAAACAAGTACAGGCAAGTATATAACGAATATTCATAATATTATTTGCAGCTGAACGGATCCAAAATCACGGAGTTTCATTTACTTCTGATCCATTGATTTGATATTTATTTTTAGTGCTAAAATTTATGGAACGACCTAATATCACAGCAAAAACACTCAGTTGATCTAGCATCTTACTACTTGGGATACAAAACGTAAATCTATAGGATAACACTAGTGTTGCGGTGTCACTATGTGACTATGTGTGATATGAAATGCCAGTGATTTGAGCATACTGTACTGAAAACAAAAGAATAACACCAAATAAGCTAAAGTGAGGCGCCGTGTTAGGAGATCGAACCAGTAACCTTCTTCCCGATCGACACTCGCACGAAGCACCGTCACTGCGGACTGGTCGCCTCCGAGGTGCAGCGTGTGTGACAGGCCGGGGCTAGGGCCGTTGGGTCAACGGTAGTCAATATCTTGAGTTCAACAATAGGCGCATGTAGTGTTAAGTTCACAAAAGGCGTATATAATGCAGTGAGTAAATGTAAACTCAAATAGTAACCTTTATCTGGTTCGGAATCGTGAGTGACCATTCACTCCGAGGTGTGAGTTTTGACAGCAGACTTGTCTCAGAAGATGACTAACACTAAGCGTATATATGATATCACCTTCCATTCGATTATTTTCAAAGCATACTTCAAGATTCAATTTAGTCTGGAAAAATGTTTTGAGCCTCTCCGAGATTTGATACGCTAGTGGCTTACGTAGATCACCCCCTACTGATAACGGTGACGTCGAACATGGATCGATGAGAACAAAGTGAAACATCGCTTGATGTTCCGGAATCGACGCTACTTTGTAGGGTTGGTTTGTGGAGCAGGTGGCTCCGATGAGGAGGGCGAGACAGCCGAAACGAATGTGAGCCTCTAGCGTACCAAACTTCGAAAAGGTATTGCAACATCTAACTAAGCGGATGAATTCCAGGACCAACTGTTTATTAAATGACTATTCCGTTTGAGCTGTTACATTGCTAGGTTTCAAGACGCGATTGTAGATGTCAAATGGCCATGTATTCGTCTAAACAATACTTAGTAAAGCTGATGGCTATTGGCGATTCGCTATCAACACCAAACCCTCTGCCTCTCATATGTTTCATGCTCTATGATAATAACAAAAATTAGTAACCCACATGGAATATACCATAAGCGTCGGTGAAGTTATTCACCATACGAGTCTTGGCCACACCAAAATTCGCTCGAATGCCGAATGCAATCGCGAACCCAATATGAGCCAAAATTGAAATCTGCCATCGGACTTTTTTCAAAAAGAACCGATCCTGAAACATAAAATTCATTATTTATGGACTTTTACAGTTTATTTTATTAGTCTCTAATTTCATTCGGCAATGTGGCTAAATGAGTGAAATCAAAGTGAATCATTAGAGAAATTGATTTTATTGATGAAGTAAACTATCAATAAATAAAGAGTCCGAAATATGCAATTGTTCCAATTTTCTTTCCAATGTCTAACACGAAGGTGTCTGCATTTGAAGTATCAAAAAAAAAATCTTTTGTGGGTTCATTCTTTTGTGATCTGTTTTTACAATCTTCAAACGATTTGTCAAATTTTCTTCCTTTCTTCCTTCTAATATTTTCCTTTGTATTTGATTACTGTGGAATTTGACGAATGAAGGAAAAATAGTTGGGAGAAAATGATCGAATCTCTTGGCAATAAATCTCTTAACAAAAAAGTTTTCCAGCTAACTTCTATTTGATATCAAAAAAGCACAATTTTCCCTTGGGAGTTAGAAGGCAACGAAGCATTCTATATTAAAGAATTTATTGCACTTTACATTTACGAGAGAATAATCAATAGATGAAGATTGGATTGAGTTAAGTTTGAAAAATTCCTACAATACCATCAGCAAAGCTTCTTCGGAAAAAAATCAACTATACAGTAGGATAAAACAACAGCTTGATGTCTTTGCTAATTCAAAGAGTAAGACTATATCATAGGGCGAATCTTCAATTTTGAGTGAATTTCACCCAGGAGTTTTTTTTTTTACTAAGCATCCCATTCAATATTTCATCGTGAAGAAGGGTTATCATCCATATTCATAAAAATAGTAACGTGTTGACCGAACTAGATAAGCCTTTTTTTCGACATCCCGCCTTCCTTTCCCTTTCGATGACACCAACCGTCACCGTGTGCACGACATTCTTACGTCGGGCAAGGAGCTATTTCTTCCATTTGCTATTCACTACATGTATATATATATATATACATATATCTATATATATACATTATGTACATATATAGTTTTTCTCACGTGTGTCCAGCAGCAACATGTCATCAACGATACACGTGGGCTTTTCGTACTAATTTGTTTGATGCGCATGTATGTGGTGTAGCTTACAACAAAATGATTGAATCGAAAAATGAGTGATGGCTATAATGGAATGCGGATGGAGTCATTTTCGATGCTGAAAAATGTTCTCCATTTGTAATCTGTTATAAACTTTGTGTCTGGTTTACGATCATGCTTACATAGAATACCGAGCCAAAACCGAGTTCCAGATTCTTGTTCTGGTTGTCGATTTTACAGCAACCGAAAAAGAAAGCAAAAAAAAAACGGTTGTCGTTTCAATTCATCCAACACGCAAATTACAGACGTTTAAAAATGATTGTAAGAAAAATTGCCGAGTCAACCTCCAAATTAAGAAAATTGCTCCGAATGGCAAACCAGTCTGTTTCAAAAAGCTTTTCGCTTTGATCAGCTAGCAATATTGGATACAACCAGTCTACTGGATAATCGATATCCCATTCCCAACAAATCGCTTATCAACCGGTTTGGGAATGTCAACCTTTGATTATCGGCCCGGTAGGTTTTTCAATGAACGGTGGAATGCTGGAGAAATACTCGTAAGCTTTTTCATACATTCATGAGCTATTCAAGCAGCGATAATCAGGAATCCTACATTATGGAGTCAATCAAATCTATTTTTAATCACCTACCGTTTCCACCAATGTGTGTAATTGTTCTCGATGCTCCCACTTCTTCTTGGAAAAAGTGCGTCGCACCGAATTCGACACTAATTCGCTTGCTTTTCGAATTGTTCGTGTCGTAACCATGTGAGTACTGTAAACGGCACCATATAATTTGAGGTTGGAAATTGTTCACGGTATCCGAGAAAAAAAGTTCCATGAACACGTAAAGCGAACCCAAGAATAGTGCTAGAAAGCATATAAGATATTTGGAGAAACAGATGAAAAAGCGAAGGAAAGGAACGAAAGTGAGAAAAATGGAATCCAGAAGTGCAGATCAGATTTAACTAACGAGAAGCGAGCAAAGTATTCTCCTACCTAATTAGCGAATTAATTTCTCAATAAACAATCAAAAAGGAAGTGTTTTACACTCATTACCTGGTCAAATATCTTTTATGAGTAAAAGTACGCCAAATAAAATATGTAAGCGGATTATACATCGACTATATGAATCACTCTCTTCAAAGAAAAGCGTTCGCATTTTTTCCCACGTAAGTTGACAATAGGAAACAAGATAGCTTCTTTTTGTTTACAACTAAAGTAGTAGGAAAATACCAAATAGATCAAGGAGCGCTCACGGTGAAGGTGAAACGAGGGTTCTATTCTCGCCTGAGCTCGATTTTTGCGTGCCACTCAGTCTTTTTAGATAAACGGATTAATATTAGAAACAAGATAGTGGAAAAAACGAGGGGTAAGTGCATTAAGTGCAAGAAAAGAAAGAAGTTGACTCTATTGAGATTTTCATCGTCACCCAATGAATAACTTCTTTCGCAGCAGCAGCAGCAGCAGACCATCACGCACGTGTCGTGACTGACTTAGCGGCGACGGGATGAGCGGTTCCGGATTTTATGACTCCGTCTTGTTATAATTACGTCGCTGAATGGGAGTGTACGTACTGTTGAGATCCGATATCGGATGCTGATCGCTAGCAGTCTTAAAACCTAAAATGACTTCATGTGGTTCACTTGTAAGGTGAAAACTCTGGAAAAGTGAAAGATTTTTTTGAAAACAGCCGATGCCATGGATTAGTTTTGTTCTACCAGTCGAGATCCATCGACTGAGAGGTGGTGATGGACCAGTGTCATTGTACACTGTGCCGTCACCATATACGCCTCCCTCCTTGCTACAATGCAAGGCTCAATGTGGGGCGTGGGTCACGCAAGGAGGGCGAGACCTCCGAAACATCGGTGTATGGCCCTGGCGTACCAGCCTCGCTCAGGCTCTGAGCATTCTTTTTTGAAATCATTTTGAATGAATCTGGATTGCGGTATGGCTGAACAAATTCAATCGCGAATACTTCATAAGCTATTCGATAATCGACATTCGATCATATGTTCGAGAAACTTCACATTAAGAATTATAAGTTTGAATGAATATAGACTTTATGAAAAAATATCCATAAAGTGTCCTATAAGACAAGAATAGAAAACATTTTTCTTAGGAGAAAAGCATTGAACCGGCAGCCGCGATGTGTCATGCTGCGTGTATACTGCTCGGAAGAATAATATTGCAATAGAATAATACGTTTAAATAAGGAAAGGCATGTTACATTGCTATAAGAGGGAGACCGGCATATAATGGCATTTGTTGAAAAGAAAGAAGATTGAAGACATTCTGTACAGATTCGACATACTTAGTGATTCATGATCGGAATAAATTTATGATAGATTTCGTTAACAGAAATTTGTTGTAGCAACAAACCGTCATAGGTGAGGCGTTATAATATGGTCTGCTAACCCATTACATTAATGACAAGTTTAACTGATCACACTAGGCCTATCAGAGTCCCATGAATAACGAAGTGTTGTGAGAATCACACTACTATGTTGGTAATTATGGCATTAGAAACTAAATATAGTGATTTTTAGGTCATTCATTGAAACTTCTTCGTCTGAATAGTATCTAGCGTTCTATGGTGATCTCATAACCGAAGCTGGCAATGGGAAAATTGCAGAGAGAAGAAAATCAGACTAATTGCGGAACTTATCGTATAGATGACACTGAGAGACACAAAGAATGACAACTATTCATCATTACGGTGTCATCACACCGTCCACCAACTCACTCGCCATTTGAGCGCGTTGAATCTTCAGAAATTTCCCAGACATTTCCCGCCCATACGATGGTCGCGCGCACGGGATTTTCCCTATGGAAAGTGATTAAAAGTCATTCATAAAGTTCACCCGCTTTTGTCACAAAGATACGAAAGCCGACATCTTGTTTTCGTGTTTCTATTGGTTATTCACCGACGAACTTGGGAGCGATTTGATCTCTCGATGGAAAATCCCGCACACCTCCATAATCATGGACAAACAAAATTCTATCACTAATGACTTTTCTTCCATATTCTCACCAAAATTCTTTCTGGCGAAACAGGATTGTTTCAATGTCTAATGTAACATTTCTTCTCCCCTTTTTTGAGCAACCAATGTTTTCATTACTATGGCAGCTTCATGTGTAACATTCCTATATTATTGCGTTTTTCTTTGTTGCGATGAAACTAGTTCCTTCTTCACATTACAATAACTCGGTTAGCGTTATCTATCTTTATGAGCTGACTCACGTAAACTTTTCCGATTACTATTCTACTGTTTGAAATCATTTTTCTAGCAAATGACAAAATTCTGTAGATTCAAGTGATCTCATCTCAGTTAATGACGTCAGATAGGTGTTCTAAAGTTCAATGACTCGATTATTTTCAAACACTTATGCATCGAAATCAAGTCAAGCCGCCGCAGATGGGTAACTAGTCTCGAATATTTATCTTATTCTTTATTATCCCTTATGATGAATTGATGAATAAAACAGAAAACGATAAACAGTAGTGTGAATGTTGCAAGGCTATATTTCGCTTACGATGGATTATTACATCAAATCACAGGAGAGGATTTGAACGGTGCGAGCATGGTAAGGATAGATTGCACCGTTAGGTGAAACAATATTGGTTTCTTTGAAGCAAATTAAAATCCCCAACTGAACAATTCTTGTTCAATTCCTTTCTTCAATTTTTAGCTACTCACAATAATTTCTTCCATAGAACTCATTTATATTTTACCGTACCACATGAAAAACGCCATGATAGACACGTACACACACAAAGGGAGGAATGCCAAAAAAAAAGGCAAGACGAGAAAAGCCAATTCTATACGTAACAGATTTCCTACGAACGAAGAGAGTGCTCCGGAAAATGCAACAATAGCAAGTAGGAAAATCATGGGTGTGTGAAAGATGAAATAAGATGAAAAGAAGTCATGCCGTGCTTATAGGTTCACCTAGAATGCACTTGGGAGATTATGGAACCAAGAAAGAGATCAGTTTGGCGAACGTTGTTTTCCATAACTTTATGCGCGCAAAGTCATGAGAGGGCGAATTTCGCAACCCTCACGCTTAAAAGGCGTGCTCCTAAGCGGCATTCTTTCATTAGCACGTTTTCCGACCATTCCTAGGCCGGTAAATTGTCATTATATGCAGCAAAAGGAACTTAGTCACTTTAGCAAAACTCCATGTGCTGCCGTAAATTAACGTTGAGTGCTAGCATTCTTTCGATTCTGCGCACTTATCGTCATATAAAGGCATATTCAGTAATGCAATCGTATGATAAACTATGAATTCACAGCAAATCACAACAATCTAGAACTTGTGTTGAAACTGTTATACGTAATGGGTGGAGGGAAAATTGGTCGAAAGGTTTCCCTTTGTGTCCTTTTCCTTATTTTGGATGACTAAGGGTTTGAAAGTCCACCAGAGAGAGTTTTCCGTATGAGTCGTCGCCATTTACCATAATCGCAGATCAATGCATTGAGTTCAGTATGTTGCCTTTTAGTCTGCTTCCTCTTTTGCAAAGTTCTTATGCAATGCCTTTTGCAAGAATCAAGTGGCTTCGTAATGTATATGATGCATGGTTTGTGGTCTCTTACTTTGAAAGAATGGTGAGTAGTTCTCGCTCCAATGAGTTCCATCGGAACGCGAGCATTGAACTCAATGCAAGAGTTGTCCGGAAAAAGCAAGACCTAGTTTTGATGTGTCGTTTGCTGTGTAATAATACGTGGATTTATCAAATTATGAAGTCACTAGATGGCCACTTGCTGCACTACGTGACACGATCCCACGTGACGTGTAAGACCATATATTTAGACTGAGACGTGAAAGAGTTGAAGAAAAGAAATCTCTGTCTTTGCTCTGTGAAGACTGACGTATAAAGCATCCGTAGACACACAATCATATCCGTGAATACTTAGCTGGGTGAACTTGCGTATACAGTAACCTGTACGGCACTCTGGCCAAAAGTCGGAAATGCTAGTTAAAAAACAGAAAACTACATCGAGAGTGTTCGGAGTTTTTACGTCTATTGTTTTGGAACAGTCCACTACCCAGCTACCACTAAAAGCGCTGGTGAGCATCCATGACTCGCTCGTTTTCAAAAAATCAACATGAAGGTCGATGCACATACAGACATTTTTCTGGTCGGTGAATACACGGACATACTGGGCAGGACTTGAGGGGGTAAAGAACTAATGCAGAGCTTACTGGTGCTAATGAAATCTATTTATTCGCTGTACCTTCTGAGACGTTGAAGCCAAATAAACATTTTTATCGCCTATTGATGTCGACAACAATAAGGAAAAGTCTTGGCCCCACTCACTATAGACAGCTTCTAAAGGATGCAATCAAACTACAATAGAGATCCTTTGAGTAGTCAACTTACTCGATACGAGATACTTCTCTAGGGCTTGCATCGACGTAAAAGTGCTTCATTCTATTCAGCTTCTGCAAGAGAAGAAAGACTCATAAAAGGGATATAAATATACGAAAATATCTACTCAATTCAAGTAAGAGAAGTCCATAGCATTCAACTGGTAAATTGTTTGAAGTCAATCCAATAGAACATAATTTGACTGGGAAGAAGGCCAAGTCTCTATCGATCCTCAAGTTTTCCTCATAGTATCTGGTTAAATTACTTGTTATGTAGAAAGAAAATAAAGACTAAAATTATGAAAATTTTTTACTACCAAAAGACTTACCAACGACGGTCGAAAATATGCTATGAAATGACTCATATGAAGGTGATATGGATTCTTTGTCGCACATTTACATGATATTACAAGAACAAAGTTCGATACATGTATAAATAGGCTAACTCAAAAAAAAATAAAAGAAGGAAAAATGTATGCAATTCTGCAAAAATACTTGTTAAAGATTTGGTAAAAATTATGAGCCAATGAAAAGTTTGAGGAAAAACCTAAATGGTCAAAACGCCAACACCTTCGTCGCCAATGTTTGAAAACTCTATAGTAACCTCATAAGATTTCGAAAGGCATGCCTTCAGAGAACACACGATAGCTTCATGGTTGGCAGAGTATAAGTCGTCACTTGTAAGAAATGTGACCCATGAAACAAATTCATTATGGCGTCATTTGCCGAGAACCGATGCGCTGAATTCTAAAAAGTTTACATTCCTCCAACAGTATTCGTACACGTGATGAGAGCCACTAAAATGAGGTTCAGAACGAAATGTCGTGTCAAAAGAATTGAAGCCGACAGAGCAGAAGGAGTTCATGAATAGAGTATATTTTCTATGAACATTTACATGATTGTGCACATTTTCGCCAAGGACAAATGGTTGAAGAGAATTATGTTTGGAGTATTTACGATGTCAAACCAACAGGGAGACACAAGCCATTTAAAGAGTGACTATTGGATGAAAATCTTGAAGGCAAAAAAAAGATGTAACTCCTATTTCCATTAAACCTGACTGAGTTGTCATTGTAGTACTGAACACGAGAGAAGATCTGCGTTATTGACATATGTAAATCTGATTTTCTGCATCCCACTTTGCTTATTTATCTCGAGTGAAGTGTTTGGCATTGACTGGTTCAAAAGAGTCGTCTCGTGCATGCAACTCCATTCGCAGCACTTCAGAGGAGATTATATGAATATCATGACCACACAGAGAGTTGTTACAATAAGCCGATGAGTCACTTCAAAGCTCCTAACCTCACAAACATGTCTCATAACGAGTTTCCAACTCAAGGATGGAAGGACTTGGTTCTAGCAACAAATGGGTCGAACCTACAGATAAATTGCATCGCAATGGATTTCTTGACACTGAGTGACAGGCGTTGAGATATTTCTATTCCGGATGATCGAATAAATCTCGCAGATTTTGGTTTCTCCTAGCAAGTTTTCCTCGCTTAGAGGAAAGAAATGATCCGCAGAGCGTGCTGTAAATCAAACTCTGTTTTTGCGTCAGAAATCTGATTCTCATATTTTTGACCACAGTGATGAGTAATTCCTTTTATCAGTGATGAACGTTTCATCTTTTCCCACTCAGTCAAATTTTCTCTCTAATATCATTTACGTTTCCGCAGTGTCCTTAACTTATTCAGTCGCATGTGACTTCTTTGAAAACTGCGTTTGATCTCTGCGTTGAAGTTTTTTTCTATACATCTCATTGTCGCTAGCCGATGATTTTCTCAGATCCTCAAGCCATCTGCTGACTTGTCCTATATCACTTAACCTCTTATTCATCTGCTGATTCCGCCAGACTCCTAAAACTGCTT
The DNA here is from genome assembly GCA_019055375.1 of Parelaphostrongylus tenuis. NCBI lineage: Eukaryota > Metazoa > Nematoda > Chromadorea > Rhabditida > Metastrongylidae > Parelaphostrongylus > Parelaphostrongylus tenuis. The sequence goes on from JAHQIW010005005.1 coordinate 423,589, forward strand.
GGTTGTCTCACCTCAGTTGTGGAGCAGAAGAGCCGATACGTTCTTTACTCACGGTCTTTGAAAGAAGGCTGACCACCAAATCGGCAACCTACGTGCTGTTCGGCCAACATTACAACATTTCAATGTCGTCTTCCGTGCACAATTTTCTTGTCTAGAGTTTTTTTTATTAGCTAAAAACCTATCAGGCAGAGGATGGCAATGAGCCGTATCAACGGTGCTCCCTATAAAGGTCTCTAGCTCACTGACTCCGTAAACCACATTTATAAGGATTTACACAAACACGAAGTATACTTCATATGCTTCTACTCAAATACATTTGTCTTCGTCGTAATTTTACAATTCAAATCCAAGGTGATATTTCTAATTTTCATCAAAACAGTTGATATTTATATGACCAACTCCATAAATTCAATAATGAACATCTTTTCTTTATGAAAAAAAACTTCTCTTATGCAAAAATTAGAAGTCTCACTCGAAGTGTCATACCAGGCCTCCGAAAGGCTGAAAAATTTACTAGATTCTGTTGAATTTTGAACGAAGTTTAGAAATAAATTACAGGAAGTGCTGATATAAATATATATATATATATGAATGTTTATGTCAACATATATATATATATATATATATATATATAAAGGAGCGCATGTGGCGCAGTGGTTAGAGGTGCCCTGCGTCGCACACGAGGTCAATGGTTCGATCTCGCGCTCATGGCTCACCAAGCCATCCATCCCTCCGGGGTCGGTAAATTGGTACCAGACAGGTCTCAGACTTGTCTGGGAGGATAAGCAGCACTGACTCGGTTCAGCGGGAGGCCACCGCGAGTCATTGTAAAGGCCAGATGTGCATTCAATCACCTCAAACGAAGTTAAAAATTGAAGTCGAATGCATGGCGCATCCCTCAGGGATTGATCAACGCCGAGAGCTTTATCCTTTATCCTTTTATATATATATATATATATATATATATATATATATATATATGTTTATATTGGAGTAAAAGCCGCAGGCAAACGACAGTCGACAAACATTCACTCCGAAATAATTAGAACGCCACGCGGGTGACCCTTTCACTTGACGTAGAGTGTAATTATTCGGCTCCGGCTTCCTATAAGAGTAGGGGACGAGTGGCCGAATGACATGTGCTCCTGATGAGGAGTGCGGGAAAGCCTAAACGTACGTCTAGCACTCGAGGTACCATACCACACCTTTGAAGGCTTGGAAATTCGATTAAATTCTGCTGAATTTTGAGCGAGGTCTAGAAATAGTCGGTTGAAAGTGTTGATATATAGAATTTTCTCTATGATTAGGCCACACTGTCGTTAGTTGCCATTACAGCAAAAAAATTGAAGTAATTTAGACCTAATTTTCTTAAGGTCTCTAGGAAGCTTTGAATAATACAATACAAAGAAGGACAAATGCATATCATTGTAGGCTTTCAATAATTGACAGGCTGTACTGTTCATGAAGACAGCTGCAGAATTGCTTCTATAGAGATTCGTAAAAAAAACAGCAGACGAGGCGGCTCTAACGACCTTGGGATGATCGTGATAGAAGTGAACCGTCGACTGTACGTTTTTCAAACAAAACGTCTTCATACCGGTCGTCGCCAACATAATCATTCTGATGTTGCACAAGCAGTCAAACCAGTACATCATCAATGAATACGATATCAACTGCCTTGCACATTCATCGCAGGTGCAAAGTATGCGTACGTAACTTCCGCAACCGGATGTGAATGAAGAACAGCCATTTCGAGGGGAAGTAAAAGGATATTGCGCATATTAGCCGTCACAAAGTTCTTTGGAGTCGCATGAATGGGCAAATCCCCTCGCTAATATTGTCGTGTTCGAAGTCTACCACTACGATAGCTGACGATCGCGAGGGAAAGAAGCGAACGAAAATGTGCCAACATCAGTGAATAGGAGACATGTAGGGAGGTCTTCACCACTATACAGTGAGCGAAGCCATCCATACTAATATGACACAAGGGTACATCATCATTTTCAGACATTCACAAGTTCTTGGTAATCCTGAACTGCACGGTGTTAGCACTACAAGCATTTTATCACTCTTCGTGTTGCTTCAAAACCTTGTGAAAAGAAACAGTAGTCAATCATGCGTCAAAACATTTTTAAGTAACATCAGATGAGTGCTGGAATGTAGTGACGTAATATTCAATGTTATCTAGCGTTGATTGATTCATCCGGATCTTGGTGGTACTAGAAGAAGGCAGAGAAATAGGTCAAAAGCTGTGAATCATGGATAATTGGACTACAAACTGGGTAAAACTGGCTAGCAAGCGAACTATGTAGATGATCTGATAGGTCATCGCAAGAGTCAACTTTTCTCGACGTTTGATAGATGCTTAAAAAAGATCTAAAAAAAAAACAAAAATCAAAGCACCATCTAAAAAGTCCCAAATAAAACACAAATCAGTACCTGTTCCTGTTTTCGAATATAGCGTTCGGCGTTGAAAGGCGGCTCTGGTGGAGAGAGGTGGGCAGGCGTTCGATTCAATTGTCTTGTAGAGATGACTGAGAAGATATCCGGCTCATATAATGAGTTATTGGAGCCTACAGATGCATGATTGTTATGTTTCTTATACAGGCAAGACTGGTACGATCCGTTTGACCGCGCAGTGATGGAAGGCTTCGTAAGCTAGAGATAACAGATCGAACCAACGGCCCGGTGTGCATTGCAGGTCATTTTTAACCACTGACTACACGGACTCCTTCACAAGAATGCTACCTTTGATGTCACTTATACTCATCCTGACTTTCTTTTCACACACTTAGGTGGATATAGAGCGCAACGATGTTGAATTTGCGAAATTATCAAAAACCCGGGGGAATCATTTAACAGAAATGTCGTGAGCTGTCGCTTCATGTCGAACAAATAGCATTATGTGCACTGATACGTAGGCTTCTCTTTATTATCACAAAAACCATGAATAAGAATCACGCTGGTGCTTTTCGTTAATCGAAACGAGTCCACTGAATAATACGAAGCAGGCGACGAAAGTCGAACGAGATCTAACAGTTAACAGTTTGGCTTGCTTAGCGAACACTCAGTGATACAGTGGTCACACAACTTATATATATAATGTAAAATATCCTTGTGAATCTCATTGTAATGCAGAGCATACTTTATTATTGATTTGAACTCTATTTAGCTCACGCCTGCTGATAATGGAGTTAGCATAAAGATGTGAGGTCATAATAAGTGAAAGTGAGAAAATGAAAGAATTAATCTAGTTTTTCTTAAAGGCTTTACTCCATGTTAGTACTAAAAATGTTGGTTCTTTTCGACTATCCGGCAGCAAATTGTGAAGGTACTTCTCTTGCTGGACGAGAACTTTTCATTAGAGAGTGCACGAAGCGCTTTGCGCAGGCACGAAGAACATTCAGCAGTAACTCGAAAGCTCAAATCTTGGGAAACTGTTATACGTGCTAGTTATCAAAAAAATGCTTTTTTACAACTCTGTCATATCAAAAATGAGACTACTTTTCAGACTCGTCTCGCCTTCATTCTTATTATCATCATGCTCATATTTCGCTGAAGAAAAGTTCTTTCCCAAGCCATCTTTAAGCATATGCTATATGAATTTCAAAAACTTCAAAAATATTTTTGTTTTGTTTAGAAAAAGGCCTTCCTACAGTCCTGGAGCATTTAAAATGAGATTATGTTTCCCACGCGCTGCGCGCTACCACTTTTTTGGCACTTTTATTCCGCTGGACAAAGCTTTTACTCTAACAAATTATCAGTTATTGAATGGCGTATATCTCAGAGGAATTAGAAATAATATAATAGCATATCTTGAGCTTCTTATGAGGTCTTTCATGGCACTTATAAAGCGCTGGATACGAGTTGCGGCTTTGAAGCCTTATCGAAAACACGCTGCTTTTTGGTTCGTCGGTTCTTTAGGGACATATCCTTATATAGAGTAATCAACGCCGAACTTTCTACATTCGACGTACGGTAGAAAGATTATTGCGACGTTCTTTCAAAGTGAGCGATTGTCGATTGCATGGCTTACGGCTGCTACAGAGTGATCTCGGTATAAGCAACAACCCCTCGGGGTCGTCTCCTCCATGCAGGGGATAAGCTCCTTCAACAAGTGCCATAACAGGCCTCATGAAAGGCTCAAGATAATTATCGGATTATATTATTTTTGAGAGAAGTTCCGAAATAGTCGATTGAAGGGGTTTTGCAGAAGTGCACATGATTCTTAGGGTTTTACAGTTGTGGCGGGAGAGTTATAGTTGTATTTCACACGCGTCATGCGTTGTCGTGCGGATTTTCGTTATTTACTTGGTAAATTTTCCCCTCCGTTAAGATTCTTGGGTTTTTCGCTTGAAACTGTAGAGGAAACTTGCCTTTTACCGCTCTAGACTTTAAGGCTTTCATTTTCGTTATATTACTGAATAAATTCGCTTTTAAGCTTATGCCAAAGCCTAAGCTTAAATAGCCGAAGCCTAAGCACGAATATCATATAAACGTTTAAAGAGAGTCTTCAAGTACCAGAGGCATACGTTTTATCTAAACTCTTGTGAAGGCGAAAAAATCTAAACGAATCGCGTGTGCGCGGGCCTATCAATCGCGGCTACCATTCCACAACCACTAACTCACCTTTGTCCACAAGCAACGCACGCTCTTTCTGGAGTTCACTTTTATCACACCTGCTAAACAGGAGTGAAACGGTCTTCCCAGAAAACAGGCACGGCTGGAATCGTCGAGACTTACGCTATCTAGCTGCACTTTACAATTCTAGGAAAGAGCTCTGCCCTGAAAGAAGTACGCTTGTGGGAAGCACGAATCTTTTTTCGTTACAGCGCTGTAAGAAAGCCAATCTTAAAAGCAAATACTTTTTTTCAATTTGTTTTTGAGATTTGTGCTATAGAACGATTCAGATCTGTCTAAGAAAAGAGTGCCGCCGCGAAATATAGGCGTGATTATAACAAAAGTGCGTAGCTGTGCGAAATAAATTTTTTTTTTTTGAATGCTACAGCGCTGTAGGAGAGCTTTTTCAAAAACGAGCACGTACATCAGTTTTCCGAATTTTAAGCTTTGAATGATTGCTAATACTTCTATAAAAGTTCCTGTTCAGTAAAAGAGGTTTTTGTATAACTTCCTGCCTCATAACCGAAAAGAACCGACATATCTTTCTATGGACAACAAATAATATCAGTTAACCGAGCTTTCCTGAATGAAGACAAAGTCCGCCTAGAGCAGGCAGCGAACCAGCGACAACCATAGAGGTATGTTCTCACAAAGTTCACTATGCTGTTCAATTTTGATTCAATGAATAAATTTTAGTAAGAACGAAGAACATTTAGCAGTTATTGGACTGATATCTGCTATAAACACAATGTGATGAAAATGACGTGAAAATGAGAAGCAAACTCATAATGTGGAAGTAAACGATGAAAAGTTACCCCTCAAAAATTGGTTCTAGTTTTCGTGTTCATAACATTCATACTTGATTTTCAATCAAAATCCAAAATTTCTGCGATGTTCTTATAGATTGTGCAGTGAGCCTTTAGAAAGATGAATGCGAAGACACAATGCGACGGCAAGAAAGCTAGGATCCGCGCATCAAATATGCCGACGGGTCATGTATATAAAAATAATGATGCTCAATAATTGGAAAAGATAAAGCGTTCGACGTAGATCAATCTGAACACTGAAAGATAGGCCTTAAAGCATTGACTTTGAGGCCTTTTCAGCATTCCTATCCCTAAGGCAGTCCAAAATCTCAAAGACTGACGATCTATTAGTCTCATCGCAGAAAAGCATAATATCATTGAATTGAGCAGTATTCAATAATAATCCTGACTGACGAAAACCTTTTTTACTCAGAGCAACATGATTTTCTGCGCAGGATGTTTTGATGCAGGAACCACAGGAAAGAATCATGATTATTTAGTACTCATCACACTGATGGTAACAAATTGTATCACACAGATTCGAAGAATGGGTTAATTGCACATGCTGCTGTGCTGACATGCATTGATCTAAAAATAATTCGACAAGGCTTATGCGTATCTGGATACACAAGCTCCATTTTGAGCCGCATTTGAGCAAGACAAGACACGACTGACCTATCAAATGCAAATCAGGAAGTGATAGCCACCGTTTGACCTATTTTGCGAGAACTTAGCGCAGTTCAGAGGGAACGACTCTGAGAAACATTCTTTTTTCATTTCGGAATTAGATCTTCCCGCTAGCGATTACAAACTTCGATAAAGGTGTAATATCATGCTAACTCCAAAATAGCTTTCCTAAAGCAATTCTACATGGAAAGGAGGCCTTCGTGGTGCAGAATCGTTTGAAACTTTCAAGAATGTATCAGAATTATGATACAAAAATCATGCATGAAAGTACACTTTGGTGCATAAAGCTTGACAAAATGTACAATGAAACATAAAGAAATATTTGTTTCCCCAATTACAATTACATGTCTCAAAAACACCGCTTGAAACAGTAATTTAAATGAATGAGCCAAGCCTCCAGTATGCTTTCCTTTGACGATTAAGAATTGTAAAAAGTCGTCAAAGCATCGATTTTTATGGTACCCCTATGCTTCGTATTTGACACGTTGAAATGAGATTAGTAGGGCGCTTTATTTTTTTGTATCCCAAAAGACTACCATATCCATATTCATGCCTTCTCCAGGGTTGTTTTCCTATTGTCCACTTTCTTAACGACTGAGACGTTCCGCACAAATGCTAAGAGGCTTCGTTAGCTATGAATTCATCTAAGAGAAGTAATGTCGTCCATCAGAGTTTGAAGAAAGAAAAGTTACTAAAACGGCAGGTGATGAAGAACTCAGAACAGCTGCATGTTATCATAACATATTAGTTTGAAGATCTTTCCGTCGGAATAGATGCTAATGAATGTGAAAAAAGCAGATAGTTTACTGATTCATTGTGGCCAGCAACTACTGCTGAGTGACGAGTGTGATGTGTAATGAGCGTTCATTCCTGAACACAACATCATGACTCATCTAGATCAAAATCCGATGGAACACTTATTTTCTAGATAATTCCTGGTAATATAATAGAGAATAGAAGGTTTGATAAGTAAAATATTATCGATCTCTCGAAGGATTTCCAAACTCGCGACAGAACATCTAGAGAGAAGTTGAATGACTCAAATCTAAGTGAACTACTATATGTAGTTAAAGGTAGAGCTTTGAGATATAAAAGGTTTTCGAGCAACCTCGGATGTAAAGAAAACCGGCTTCTGATTATATAACTAAGACTTGTATATTTTTGTGTATTATTTTGTTTAGAAGAACAGAATAGAATTGGGAATATGAATCACTTTCTAATCGAGCGCAAGAAAGCCGAAAGGAATCAAAGCAGAGATGATGCCTTTCGTAAACATTATTTAACTCCTCAACAACAATTTTACGGTTTAGGTAAAAAATATTCGTGTTAGCAAATAATTCTGGCCCTTATTACGTCGTAGACATTCTATTTGATCAAAGTTTCGTAATTTGTACGACGTTTTTCATCAGAGTTGAACCTTGCACTGAGTAAGTACGATGTGTGAAAAACACATGAAGGAAACGTCTAAAGAGTGTGAATATAGGAAAAGCGACGATATCTTGGCGCATTTGTGAACTGATAGGAAATCAGAGGATGCTGAGAGATTGACGTGGTTCTCCTATGGTGCGGCTGAATGACAGCAGGGCTGTGTTTAATCAAATTTCTCAAAATTACCTGCTGTATAGCATCTATATGAAAGTATGACATTAAGGCCTTTATAGTAAAGTTTTGAGGTAGCATAATACTACGATCAGTAATTTACGGTGAAAAATATAACATCACTTTGGGAGAATGATGATCTTCGATGGGTCCAGTAAACAACACAGTAATATTACAGTCGGTGACGTTTCGACAGTTTCACTTTTTTGGAGCTTGAATTGTTAAATTGATTCTCAATCGATTTAGCCAGATACTTCCAAAATCCCAGAAACAACGTATGGAACAAATTTTTGCATCGTATGGTAATGAACCTCTTCTTACATTCTAAGCTGCCTCTCCCCAATTGGAAGACTCAAGAACAACTGTATGGCGATCGTTCGGAAATTTGAATTTGCTTGTTACTTTTTTTACTGGTATTACAAAAGTATTCGACTGAATATACTGTGAATTAATTTGACCTTTGTAGGCTCTGAAAAGAGCGAAACCATCGCAGCGTCGGCCGTTGCATTATTACTGTGCTGTGTTATTGAATATTATTATTCACAATATCGCATCTGCTTAACAATGTTAACTACTTAATTATTCAATCTATGTCGAAGTCTATAGTTGGGCGGTCTTGGGGATTATAAAGACATACCTTCAAATTCGATTTGAATGTATAATTGCGCTCTGTGCTAACTGTCAATAGCATCGACTACTGCAGCATGGATTGCCCAGGAAAGGACAAATAATCAACAACGGACAATCAATATCGTTGAAAACCGTCCTGTATATAAAGTTGTCGTAAAATGAAGATTTCATGCGAGCGGGTCACTACTGAAAAAGAGTTCACTCATACACGCGAAGGCGATGACCGCCAAAACGTTGGATGAACAAATTCCTCATATCAGTCTCTGGGTACTGGCTAAATTATAAAGGAAATTACTAAAATAAATAAATAAATAAATAAATATATATATATATATCCCTTTGCGGACGGCTTCATTTTCGACTGGAGGGAAGTTCGGACTGCTACGAAAAGAGGTTATTGGCGCGCTCTAATGTTAGTGTGGTAATTTATCAATGAAATTTATTCCTCTTCTATCAAAAAGTGGGATTTCTGTGTTTGTAACTAGTTATATATCCTTAGTTAAGATGTATAGTTAGTTTTAGTTATATATTCTGATTACCGTTTGAAGCTGGAATTTCAAAAATTTTGATAATATACTTCATATTCGCAATGATTCCCTTAATGCGCTCTAACAGCAAAAATGGAAATATAGTTCACACTCAAGCATTCTTCGCTTAACAATGATTTCCGCTAGACATTTGATAATTGTTTGATAGCTCAAATGTCGACGATTCCCAATGTAACTCTGTTCAGGAGGAACTCCTTATTGTACTGTAGCAGTCACAAGAAGATTACGTTTTGCAGTCAATCGATATGTTGCAAAAAGCGCAGTGACCTGAGGCTGATGTCACGAAATCCTACCCTTTATAATAAGAAACCCCATATTCTCTTGACTGTTACAGCGCTCTAAGGGAGCTTCTTCTAAAACGAACTACGTCTTTTGAATCGTTGAGATTTGCGCTATCGAATGATCATTGATTCTTTATATAAAAACTTTATCTGGCAAGAAATCTTTAGATCTAAACAAAACTTCAATTTGCACTAAAAGCAGTTTAGAGCAACGTTACCATTTGTCGATATGAACCAAAACTCAGTGCAAGTTTCGAATTCCTGAAAAAACGCAAGCGCTTTGTGCTCCCTGTTCATGGAATTTCTTGGAAAAACGTGACCGTCAGCTTCCGTCATGTACTCTTGACATCCAGCAGAACTCTTCAGCTAACCTTTGCAATGTATACGAAAATAATTATTGCCGAAAAATTAGGTCGAAACTCTCCAATTCTTTCTCTTCCTTTGTGGCACGTAATAAGTAGATTAGATTTTCAATAGTGTAAGCAGACAGAGTGGCTGCAGCTTGAAAAGGTGGACGTAGAGTAAGATATTCTTTGTCTTCAATACCGACTTTTGATGCCTGACTATCCGGACTATCCCTTTCCTTTCTCCCTTTCTTCCCTCACTCCAGCCTTACAATCAAGTCAGCCACCGTACCAGCCACCCAGCTTTCTAGCGTAAACGGATATGGAAAAACACAGATATCATTAGAAATAAATATTTCTGATGAACAACACACCAATGAATCCCGACTAACTAAAATTTTGTTTATGATAAGATTGGAAAATAAGATTTAGTAATATGGAGAAGCGAGAAAAGTACATAAGCGTCCAACTCATAAAAATTGTTCACAAAGATTCGTACGCTTTACAGTCGCAATTTTTGCTTGATGAATGATTTCATAAAATGTATAACAGGGAAAACTAGTTAATGTCATTACACTACCTACGCCAAAGAAATAATGAGTGATGTTTTTGTTGAGATATTAGCGCGCAACGGTGATCGAATGTCTTCAAAACACATAAATGGTACTTATCTACATTGCCAAAAACATTCTTGCATAGGCGATGGATTGCTATCGGCAGAAAAACTAATTTCAACAATTGACAAAGATGGTAGACGAGTTTTCATCATCTTGCCTACAGATACACAAGTCGTAGCGCCTAACTGGAGTTATTAGTAAATATGTTGATTAGCATAAAGTTTAGACCTTCTCCGTTAAGTGGCAGGGATTATTGGAGGTGAAAATATTAGCTAGGCATAGGTTTTACACTGGAGTATTAGTAATCATACGAAAGCTTAAAATTTGGAGGATAAAATTTTGTACTTTTTTCAGAAAGGCTTTCTCACAGCTCTGCAGCATTCCAAATAAAATTTTGTTTCACACCTGTCGCGCGTCATCACGAAAACTTATGCCATTTATTTGAAAAACTTTTCTCTATTTCTGAGACATTTTTAGGCTTCCGTATTGAAATTGAGAAACCCCAATCTATCGTTGCAGTGCTTAAGTTTTCATTCACATTATATATTGCCGATTAAATCACCTACAAGGCCTACAACTAAGTCTGAGCATAAATCGAAGCAGCCTAATCCTAAACACAAAAAGCATATAAACGTGTAGACTATCTTCAACTAACAGGGTCATATGCTTTATCTAGATTTCTCGTCAAGGCGGAGAAAAATCTTAATTTCAATGAAAAATATTGCGCTTCACATGTGAATCGCTTCTATGCAGTCTGTTGATCGCAGCCGTCGATCCAAAGTCACCACACATAATAGCCGACAGCCAATGCGCGACTTGTCTGAAGCTCTCTCATTTTCCCTGCTACAACGCAGTATAACGGTCTTTTCAGAGAATAAGCATAATGTTGGAATAGTCGAAACTTACGCTATTAAATGATTACTAAATGTTCAAGGAAGAGTATTGTTGTGCGAAATATTGGCACAATAAGCTCGGCGTGTGTGAAAATAATCTTTCTTCTGAATGCTACAGCGATATAAGAAGATCTCTCTTTGAAAAACAGTTCCTGAATTCTCCAAGAGTTAAGCTTTCAAATGATTGCTAATATCTAGTGAAGAGTTCTCGTGCAGTAAAAAAATTCTCCTCCAAATATTCTCGTCCAACAACGAAAGAGAGCCAAAGTTTTTGTGACTTTTCTTCTCCCTACAATGACGGAAGATCACAGGACATAAAGTTTCAACGAAAGAACTATGTACGGAGTAATCATAAAAAAAAGTAGCCGGTTATCACTATTGTTTTAAAAACGACACAATTGTTCAGATCAAAAAACAAAATTATTTCGTGCGCTTCTGACAGAACAAAAAAATGATTTCGAAAATTTTTGGTCATACTATCTAGGGTTGGAAAGGGAGCTTGATAACTAGGTTTCCTGTGTTTAACAACCAGTATCTCTTGGCAATTTCTATCGCCAATTATTAAAAAAACAAGAAGATTTACTAAATGGTGATGACTCTCTGTTGCAATTAATGAAGAACTGTCAAAAGAAATGAATTAGAGTAACGGAAGAAAAAAAGCAAACTCTTTTCAGCAAGTTGAGTCACAATGAAAGTTTGCCTTTTTGAATCGTTGTTGGCTTAAAAGTTTGGAAGAAATTTTTAGAATACAGCAACCCAATCACTAATGAGTCAAAGTAAGGAAGAAGATGAAGAAGGAGGAACAACTGAACATGACAATTTGGTGGAGGAGATATAACAATACCATGTTGTGCAGGTCTTTCAGCTAGACAAAACATCGCTGAATTTTTTGAAACTTCCATGAACAACCCGATTAGAAGTGGTCCATTTTCCGAACGTGTGAAACATTACTTGCTAAATTTTACTTCGGACAATAGGAGGTCATCAAACTGCGACAGTCAGAAAGTCATCCACTAACGGAAGATGAAAACGGAGCACTCTACTACCGTCAGATAGAAAGTCTAGCTATTTTGGATCGATTTGTCAAATATAATAGCAAGCTCACTTACACTTTCGTTTGCTTCCACTAACACCAGTTCCTAATAGATAATTTACAGCCAAAATCATAATGAATGTTCCTGATCATAGTAACTGTGACTGGGTATGACTGCCAAGATCTGATCAGTTGATACATGCTAATTGCAAGCAAAAGCTTCTATGAAGAGCGGCTAGTGATTACTACAGTTGTCTGTTGAGAGTAATTTATTCAAGACAACTCGACAAGATGTATTTTGTAAGTAACGTATAGATCATTCTGTGAATACCCCTGCGCCAAACATGTCGGGGAAAATCACCCTGCGATCCACAAAAGTAAGCGACTACTTGTGATAAAGATGTGTAGGCGTCCCAGTAGGGTTGCCACAAAATTTCAGGAAGAATTGACTCCATTAGTTTCTAATTATATTTATGAAAAAAAAAACAAAAGGTACTTCGCTGTTATGAGAAAGAGTTTCTGAGGAGGTCTTTTTCGCTGCATAAAGGGTTTCCACTAGACTTTCAAGTCATTCGAAAGCTTAAATCGCGGTCAAACTAATAGGCACCGCACGTCACTAAACATATTTTTCGTAAGACGGAGTTCTTTCCATGCACTATAAGTAGTCATTTAATAACGTGAATCCCGTTTATTAAAACACTAAACTTGTTTTCTGAAATGACCCATTCAGTTCACTGTAGCATGGAAAATGAACTGAGTTTCACACACATCACGCATTGCTTGTAGGCTTGGTGTGTGAGTGGCTGATTATTGATCGCGTGGTTGATCGATGGCGCACCGTAATTCACATATGACGGACAGTTTTTGCTACTGAATTCGTGGTTTTGTGTTTACTTTCAAAAAAAACTCTAGATGGAAGATATGACTCTGATGTTTTAAGACTTCCTCTACCCTTTATGTATGTGTTTTTCGTGGGAGGGCTTGTCTATTTAGGCATACACATGTCAGCGGGTTTATTTGACAACATAAAAAGAAAATAAAAAGCCTAGGTTTGTATAGCAATAGAAAAAGTTTTTTCTATGATTTAAGTACAAAAAACAACGAAAACGCTCGTAATGATGCACGAATTGTCTGAAAAACAATTTTGAAAGCCTTTCAAAGAAACAAAGGCATTTTCAGGATTACCAAAATTTAATTTTTCAAATAGTCTATTAAGAGTCTAGTTTGAAGTCCTTTTTCAGCAAAGAGGCTCCCTCAAAATCTTTTCCGATGACAGAAAAACACTGACGGAAATTCTCAAACAGCAGTCGAGTCCATGTGCAGAAGTTCGTAAATTCGGTGATACGAGAAAATGAATCGAATATAGGAAATTTAATGAACTGTGCAATCTCTAATGCCAGATTATGTAGAAACAAAAAGACACATGCATAAATTGACTATTCAAAATGGATAAATCAGATTAATTAGGATAAAACAGAACGTTATTACGTGAGGCGCCCCAAATTACACTGTGACCGCCACTTAGTCAAGCATATAAAATTTATGATGTGATCCAGTAAGAACAAATCTTATTAACTTGACAAGAAAACTATTTGTGACATTCTCCAGATTATTGCTGAGGTTAATTTAAAGAAAGAAAACATATAGTAAAAATGTGTTATCAACCATATAAATCAAAATAAATCACTTCAAAGTTTTACTTTTTACCCATAATTTCTCGTAGTAGCAAATGCACACATCACAGTTCCTTACAGAAATCCTCATTAATTCGCAATGTCAAAATATCAATGAAATAAGAGAAGCACATGCGCGTATAGCAGATGTTTCATTGACAGAAAGCTCAGTATAGCATTGATATAGAGCTTAGTATAGAGAATTTTCTTGGTGGCATTAGGAGTACACAACTGTAACGAATTCTCTAACAAAGGCATTGTTAAAGAGAAGAAGAAGACAGCTGGTGCTCATGAAGTTAACAGCCGACTCTTTTCCTCTGCACAAACACTCAGACATATATGATAAAAATGTAGGGAACCTTCGTTAGAAATGAACCAGAAAGAAATTACAACAAAGAAGTCAAGATCTTTTGATTTATTTCCCATGTTGGTTTGAAATTCGGAGTGATTGAATGCCATAAGCTCGTCTTTTCTCTTGGAGAGTCTAGATCACGATAACTGTTACAAAATGTGGAAGATCAGCCTCACAATAACTCAAGTGAAAGATATTTGTCTAAAGTATGAAAATAATGTTCACAAAATTTATAAATAACCAATTAATTTCATCAGAGTACTCAAAAAACAGGGAAAGTGGAAGTGTTGATTTTACACATAAGGCTTGATGCTGGAATTGGCCTTCAGGAACGACGTCCAATCTACGTAGCAGCTATCCAAATAGCGAATTTGAACAGATTACAACTCAAATATGGAACAATGGCGTTGTTTTCAACAATGGACGACAAATTTTGAATAACTAGAGAACTCCTAAGTTTGAGAACATCACCAATTTATCGTAGAAAATTTGCCTTGTTCACTTTGATATATATGTGCTACTATTTGCTACATTTTGCTACAGTTCACAATGCAGATACATTGCTGTAAACGTTCAGGAGCAACAAGGAAAGATTTCAAAGTCTGTTGGCTAATTCTACGATAACCTATTGTACGACAAACATGACTGGTTATGAAGGATTAGACCCTTAGTCGATCTCATTTACAAGAATTACAGAAAATATGTAGAGTTGGAAAGCACTTGTGCTTTGGCAACTCTCCGTTTGCCTAGATACAGTGCCGTTCGGTGTCGCCTTCCGCCACTATATCTAGCATAAGAGGTATAAATACGGATCCAAATTACTGAAATGTGCTCAACTGGTAGGTAAGTCTATAGAACTTCGATAATAGTTATCTATTCTAGAGTCTGAAGCTATTATATGATAATGGATTCAATGTGCGATTTACTAGATGAAGGAAGCATCTCTGCATCGATAGTTGGTATACGGTGTTCCCTTAACTGTGGACTTAGCTCAGACTTACCATGTTTGGCTAGTTAGATACGGAAATTGAAAGATATTATGAAGAAGCTCTACACACGACATAAATAAGGCATGAGAAAAAATTGATGGAGCAATAAAATCATTTTGAGCTGTTCATGTTGGACTTGATCTCCATCTGGGTCACTCAAGCGTAGCATCTCTCCTCGGTCATGGACCCGGCACTAGGTGCACAAATATGACTTCGCCGTTTTTTTTTTGCTGTATTAATAGTAGAAATAAAGATATGCAGCTTTTCTGTTTGGAAGTGGTTGAAAACACTTGTTATCTATACGCTTGGAACGCTGTTTTTGACAATTCCCAAGACCGACTGTCTATTAACCTCGGCATGCTTCAATATAATTCTTGATTTTCTTCTTTGAGCCAAACACGAGATGTTACAATAAACTTTATTTGACAGGTGACGTTTCGGCAGTTCGCCTTCTTCAGAGCCTGAAAAGGTCAGATTGTCCGCAATCCAATCAGTCAAACACCTCCATTACTCCTTTAGAAAAAATCACCAGACCTAGATTTCAATCGCATCAAGCACGAAATCAACTCTCAACATGCTCACCGCTTTTTATATGTGTTCCACTGAATGATCCAAGTGGAGATTACCGGAAGGAGAGACACATAGGCTCGCAATGCACCCTACCCCTTGAGACAGCAGTTTTATATACTGGCTCAAATCACGAGTGATAACGAGGCATTCCTCCCTGCGGTTTATGGTTGGATTGGTTGTATTAATCCAAAACGCTTCCAAGATCTTTCGCACTGATGTTTTTTGCTCCTGCGCAAGGATGGTGACTTCGATTTAAAAATCAACTCCGTCGTGTTTCTGTTCTCTATGCTTCCTTAGCGGGGTCTTCCGTCTAATAAGACGTTTGTCAGCTAGGTGTTTTTCTATGCGGGCATAGAGAGGCCTACCCGTTTCGCCAATATATTTATCGCTACACGCTTTGCGAGAGATTGTGTAGAATGCACTGCTTTTTTGACTTGCTAGTTTGTAATTTAGATTTGGTAAATTCAAGTGGTAAGCTGGCGGTGCAATGTTGGGAGAGTGAGGCGAACAAGGTAAAACCTCCTGAAACCTCCCAACTCAGCTCTTTTATAACGTTTTCGATCGGCGTTTGCAGCATTGAGTCCAGAGTTATCATTCAATTATCATGCAGCGAAATTGCAAAGATCGTGCCGGTTTGGTTTTTTAATATGATTTTTGTAATAAAATTACATGACCTCGGCGTCGTTCAATTGAGCTTTTTCTGTCGAACATTCAGGTATAAAACTTGCCTGTACTTGCTTTAATATGGAGTTCGCTCCAAGCCTCAATAATTTTGTGAGCCGCTTAACTAGCATTTTCTTCTACGCACCATTCGTACATGAGTAGCAAGCGAATTTCTTCCTTCAACAGCTCCACTTTGAACCAAGTACAAGCAAATTGTATACTGAAATGCTCGCAAGAAAAGCGCAATTGAACGGTATGGAAACCAATCATTTCAAATACTTTCGGTTAATAAATATGCAAAGTAAAACTCCCGCACATGACCCTTTCGTGTACTAGAGTTGTCATAATCAAAAGCCCAATAAAAACGATCATATAAAATATTTTGTATATAAAAACATATGAAAAATAGGTTTTTAACGCACTATCAAACGGAAAGAAGAAATCTGCATATCAGTTTTCAATATTATTACAGCAAATGAAAACGGTGAAGTCATGTACACCTGATACAAGAATTGGGGCGCCGCGGCCGAGTAGTCATAATGTTGATCACGGCGCGTATGAACCCGAGCTACATTGCCCACTTCTCTGCGGTAGTCAACAGCAACGTCCTATGGGAACGCCACAGCAAGGCTATCTCCGAGATTGCAAGAAGAGTTGCTTCACCACTTATTCTACGCCGTTGACTGCATGTAAGCGGAGACCCTTACAGTGTACGATGTTTCATAGAAAAAAAGGCGTCAACGTTGAGCAAAATGAAAAAACATCAAGAAAAAATGGTTCTTCTTATGTTTCACTTAGAACCGATATGGCTCATTATATCGTCAATGCAATGTCGTTAGCTTAACTGATCAAATAACTTTTTGTCAGAACACTTTCCAATCATTAGAGAGGCGCATGCTTTGAGACGTCAAACGAATAGCTTACGAAGACGTCATGTCATAAATAACACAAGAACTTGCAAAATGTAATATGGATGCCGTGGAAGAGTGGTTGTGGTGCTCGTCGAGGCACGTGTGGGACTGATCTTCACTTCTAAAAAATCCGGCAGTCATTAACGAACGCCAGTCAGGCTATCCTTGAGAGTGGAAGAAGACACGCTCAACCAGTATTCTGCGACTCAAGAAAAAGACGGAAAGCGACTGTATAGTAGGCATAGTGAAAAAATACTATAAAGACGGACAATAAAAAGTCATGAAATATAATGTATATATATATATATATATGTAAATATGGACACATGCATATACTGATGTATATCTGTGTGCATATTTAATGTATGTATACATTATATATATATATACATATATATATATATATGTCGATTTCATGAGCCACAACCAACTACGTGGTTTGTAGCTCTCGTAGCCGATTTTCAGAGAAGCACAATGAGAATATGTCAGAAATTCATAATATACGACTCTGCGTGGTCAACGACGTTTCAAGTGATCCAAAACATTATTAACGAGAAATCGTTGTCGTCTTGGGATATTACAGTCGACAAACTCGATTCACCTAATCGTTGGGAGGCGAGATTCACATGCAGTGATTGATATGTTTGTACTATAATTAATAAATAGTTAACCAAACAGAAGATAGTCAGAAAATGGACGCTGATATTTTGAGAAGACGCTGAGATCGAAATTCAGAGTCTTACGAGCAAGCATTGAGACTGAATGGTACATGACGATGGGCGCTCAATAATAAATGAGAGTGCCACATTTCTGTTGAACATAGAAATAAAACGATGGGCTGACGTTTTAGTCACATTCTTTTTTCAGAACCTAAACATATTTTATCATTCTAAAGCTAATTACGCAGTTAATATTTCCCTTATTTGATAGAAATTTAGCGCGAAAATCATTCAGTTTTGAGAAAAAATTTACATAACACCCGCAGAAAAATTCAAATATTATATTTGTTTCGCACAGCACCGATTACTCTAAACTAATGGGAATATCTCAGGAATATTTCCATGAGAAAGCAGATGGACCGAGTCTAGGATGCGTTGAGGGGAATGTACCCGATATTGATCCGTTGAAAGAGCGTACTGCTTCAGCAGGACAATGCCAAAAGACCACCTCACCAAGGGAAAGTTGGTTAAATTGGAGTGAGTCGAGGTTTTACCGCACTCGGCCCACAGTTCAGGCCTACAGTTCAGAAGCTTGGCCGTCCGATTATGGTCTTTTCCAATCAAGGGGACATCCTCCGTGGACGCCGATTCGAGACATTTGGTCAAGTCGAAAAGACATGGCAGGAGCTTTTCGATTCGAAGCTCAAGGAATGGCGGCTTCAAACATATCCAAGATATTGCGGATCGCTGGCAGAAGATCATGGATAACGATGGCCCTTATTTCAAAAAAATATTGTTGTTTTCAATCGAGTTTAGATGTAGGCATTGAATTTCCAGCAGGTGTTGAGGAACTTATCCCTCAACCTAACAAAATGTTTAACCATTTTATGAACACCTCCCCCCCTTTAACTGCTTATATAGAGAAGGCCACCGGTGGATTGTCACACGTTGTGAATGAAACGTTCGAAGCCTATTCACTAACTCAAAGATCATTTATGTATTCACTTCAAAGTACAACAGAGGTGCATTAAGGCCTTATCTAACCTTTACAAGTCATGCGGTAGCCTATCAATCTATTATGTTTAAAATTCTCCCTCATAAGTCTGATACAGATTTTTAGACTGTAATGGTGGAACTCCTGCCGAGTTCAGGGTGCGAGCTGGTCCAGACATCAAATATGAGTCGCGGTGCTTGTACCCTCCTTGAGAAATCTAGCATCAATTGATCAGCTTCAGGATGATGATTCGCTTGGTTTGACCGAAACGTAGGAAGTAACCTACGACCCTGCTTAAGTAACAAGGCTTTTCAGTCAACACTATCATTACTATCGTTACTCCGATTTTACTGTGTAAATCAAAATCTGCGTCGAGATATCATAAGTTTTGTTTCAAGTGTTTTCTTAAGACGACGCTCAAATTTCAAAATATCTCATAATTATTATTCGGGCCAACGCTGCGTCAAGTGTATAAATAATGAATTTTCGCAAATTGAAAAACTACTTGCATGTTGTGCGAAAAACCGAAACATCAAGATTCATGAAAAATTATTGACAAGTAGTTAAGTTCAACTTAATCAAAGAGAAAAGTTAGGATCTTCTCTGGGTGCATTTGAAATCACATTTGATCAAATGGTAAAGGTGGCTGGAGCATCACATTATATGAAAACAGACATTCTAAGTGTCGAATTAAGTTTATGCATCATTAAAGTGAGTAACAATATGCGAATCGGTAAGTTAAAAAAAATCAAAACTACAACATGATTCGAGATAATAAGAATGCTAATGTGGTAAGTGTTGAAATTCATGCTGGCCAATTGCATATCGATCTCATGACACATTAGATAATAAGACTCGGAGCGAAGCAGCATTGAACAAAACGTTTGAAAAATGTTAGAAAAGCGATTTCTCTCGCTACTTGTCAGCCAATGCTAATTACGCCATTGAAGAATAGACTGCCACCAAGGGAGGAAGTAAGTTCGGTCGACGATGGCTCAGGGATCACCTTATATCGCGAAGAACTGACACATAAAGTTAGATCACCTCATCTCGATGAGAGTGCTGCATAAAAATGCTATTTTGGGGTGTTACTTACTCCATCTGTGCAACTCTATCCTGATCGCAACCTAATTGAATCGTCTCGATAAGACACGCCTGCCGTGAATGCTCGACTAGAATCATCGTGGTTATAATGAAGGCGAAACTGCCGAAACGCGAGCCATGTAAGACTTACAACAACCTTGTATTAGCTCATCAATTGAGCAAAATATTAAGATAATCATGGCTTGAATTCGTTTGAGAGTTTTGGACAATCGTCGGTATAACAGTGTTTTCGGCCTTGAATTCGCTTAAGAGTTTTTTCGACGACCATCGATACAGCAGAATTTCGTAGACACTTGCGTCTAAACATGATCATCCTGATGTACACCCGCAATTTCGTTTTTTCATCGACTAACTCACATAAGATAAATCAGTAAAATTCATTCGTTATGGTCAAACACCTGACTTACCCAGTAGGTTTGGCTTCTTCGATAAAGAGATACAAATATAATCTGATAAGATATTTTAGGCATTTTATGAGATTTGTTATGGCACCTGTGTAGTGCTAGACACGGTTTCGGCCTTGCAGCCTCAACAGTAACACGGTTCCTTTTGCTTGGGCCAACCTTCTATGAGAGTATAACCTCTTCATATGAAGGAATCAACGACAGAAGTTATTACACTGTACGTGTGTCAAGTGAAAAGATCACTCGACATTGAAATGATCACAGTCGGTTGCTTTTAACTGATAAATTCAATTGTACCTTTATACTTGGCTGTTTTAAGACTTTCCTCTTATCTAAGACGAGGGATTGCATCAAATGAAAGACACCGTGCTACTGATGAGGCCGAAACACGTGTCTAGCATTATATGAGTGTCTATGGAAGGCTTAAAATATGTAATCGGATTATTTTGTTCCGAGCGAGGTTTCAAAAAAACAGTCGAATACGAAGGAGTACCAATAGTATAAGCTTTTCGTTTGACGCTTTCTCTTTGCTGTAATTGGCAAAAAATGGATTATCAGGCTTGGCCATAGCAAATGGGGTCTTCTTGTCAGAACTGCCAATAACCTTCCCAGCATGGGTCTTAGGATTAAGCGAATGAACCATCATTGTACATCACAATTACCCACGAACATCAAACAGTCATGGCAATGCAGTAAGCCGTCACGAAAACGTCAAAGTACCAAAATAGAATTGCAGTTCATACAACTTCAAAAAATAATCATTGGTCAACCCTGTGAAAAAGCAGCAGGAAATCGCCACAGCATTCATTGATACTACAAAATCTAGTATTTCCCTTGAAAAAAACATACAACATCATTACGACTCACCAAGGACGTTTTCTCAAGAAACTTCTTTGTAGAAAAAAAAGGAAAACGATAAGGGAAGGGTCAGCCAAGCGAGTAGGAATAAGATTCGTGCGAACGAATTCAAGAATCGATAAAGACAGTGATGTTCGTGGAAATTCTCGGACATAGCCGAAATACAGCGACCGAAAGATGTTGTTCCTTGAAAGATCGTATCAAAGCGATTGAATAGTCATTCTTTTGACGATCTTTGATGATCTCGACTTTTGATGATCATCCGATCCTGGTGATAACAATGACCTTGACTCATAACCCGATGAGGAAGCGTGCGGATAGCAGCTACCAAAACACCAGCATCGTTTATTTTCATCGTTTCCATTTATTGCGCTATGAAGGCAGCAATTTCCTTCAATATTCCAAATGAATTCCAAGAAGATGCTGTGAATGAGTTTGAAAAAGAAGCAAATATTCAGGTTCTAGACTCGATGGAATTCGAGTTTTTTCATTAACCTCCAAGTGCACATCGTATCTAACCATCTTCATTTGCCACCATTCTATCCAAAAAAAGGATAACGTTCACCATGAATTTGCTACGTTCTTATAGTAATAGAACAAGCGAAGAATAGGTAGGTGTTGATACTTACGCTGGGATACGCTAGGCAGCGAACTCCATTCGCGTCACGGTTGGGGTATTCATGTATACAAATGGCTTGTAAAATGACCCGAGCAAACCTGCCGATCTATTAGGTCCTACAACCTCTTTACTGACAGAAATTAGTTGATGGCTTATCTGCCTGTACCGACATCGCCTGAATAAGTCTGCTATAGAGGAGAACTATCACTTCGCTTCATCCTATTTAAAACTGAGAAAAATTATTTCGGGAGATCTTTGAGGTTTTCAACGTTTTACAGGTCTTTACTACCGTTCGAAATAGGAAAATATTTCCCATGTATTGGAGGAAGTATATCTTAAAAAGGTACTGGTTCTTTCAATAGGCTTTCTCCAAGACAGTGCATATCGTGGCATTTAGTTTAAACAATATTAGTGACTTAAGGCGCCTTATTGAAGCATATACGTAATAGGTCTTCATGAAAGAGACAAGTAATATGGCAAGCGATGTAACTGAATGATCTCACACAAGCAGGACTCTTCCTGGAGCACCATAATGGTAGCGGAGATTATCAAATTGTACTTGCCGCTATCAATACTGTCTTACGAACTATCCTTCAAAGTTCGACAATAGCTCATGTCTTGAGGATATCGTCTTTCTTAATTTCCAAATATACTACGTCATACCATATCCTATTAATTAGTTAGCATTACCTAGTTTCGATAAGGATCTGTCTAAATGACTAAGACAGAAGTTTATTGATTGAAAAAGACTACCATTTAGCCGTCCCAGATGAGAAAAGGTCATCAATAAGAAGTCTCATTCAAGAAGTTCAGCGGGAGATTCTTCAAAAGGTGGACTTGTGACTTGGTTCGTCAATTGAATTTTTACTAGAAATGGGGTATTAGTTGAATAACTTAGTATGGAAATGTCCGAACTCTGAACAAGGCGAAAATGTCATTTAGCAACTTCGCATATGGTAGAAAAGGCTAGTTTATAAGAGACAAATGACAAGATATCTATACTATTCTCGAACGATGTAAGCCATAAGAATGACGGTAAAGCGAGAAATGTAAGTACAACTTTGTCAACCGGATAACTAAGGAGAGCTCCAAACGGATCAAAACACGTCCTCAACGACGACATGGAACTCCCAGTCGGATTAACAGAATATGAAAGAATTCCATTTATTGTCTGAAAACTCCAATTCATGGATATCAAAGCTACAGCGAATAAAGAATGCACCTTTGATTTATCCACTGAAATTGTGCCACGAGCCGTTGACTCCATTCGTAAAATCGTAATGGTGATTAGTCCCTTCGGAGCGGCATATACTTCTCCAAGACCCGACTATTCAATGCCCTTTTTCGTTGGACAAAGGAATTTCCTAGGACTTCTAGTAGTGACTAAAAAGCTAATCTTGGTGATTTCAGTACTGCACTTTTTCTCTTAAAAGACCTCAGTGCGCTGAAGCAGCGAAAATGAGATCTTATACTCGGAGAGCATTTTTTGCTAGGCGTATGTGGATGGCTTTTAATGAAAGGTTCGGCAGCCATTTATTGGGTTAATCCTGGCGATTCTGAAACTGAAATTTAATTTTGAGAGAGCTCTTCATATAGTGTTGTGAGAGTGGGAAGAAGATCACATTCTGCCTCAGGGTTTTCTTCGCGTAAAAGAGTTAGACATGAACAAACATACGAGCGTCTAGAGCAAACCATGGAGTGTCAGAATTGCACAAAAAGCTCAAAATTTTTCAAAGCGGAGAGAGAAACTGTATTGAAGTGATAAAATCCGCTCGCCCCTCACGAATCGCTTTCAGCGATCGGTGGTTAATAGCCGTCTTGAACATGTCAAATGCATAGTAAGCGTGAGCAATAACTTTCAGTGGCCTACTTATGCATCAAGTGAGTGTCCTCGCAGATAAGCTAGGTACCAGTTGGCCGATCTCAGCACAATAGAGAGCATACCTAAGGTGAATTTCACAATCAACATCACTTGCAGAAGTTCTTTATTCTCTAAAAGTGCAATTGAAGCCATCTGACATTGCCTGAAAGATTGCCGCCACAGTAATGTACAAGATCGAAAACAGTGTCTTGGAATAGCCATGAGCTTCCACATGTCATTGTGCAGTTCAGAAATTTACTCATTTATTAATATAATTCCTTCGTATCTTAAGAAAACTTCAAAACAGTTATAGCTTTGTAATGATGAAAAAGTAAAACATAATCTTATAATCATTCGACCACTGACCTTCACCAATTTTATGAATCTCAAACGACTGTTCTCACAGACGATCTCCCTCGTCACTCCTGGTGAAAGTTCGTAGCCTTGTTAAGCTGGAGAACGACTTGATGGTACCGGTAAATGAAATTCGAAACTTCTCATGATTATTTATATGACTGCCCTTTTAGTGTAAAGTGATTCAAGGAAACCGAAGGTAGAAAAATAATTGCAATGAGATGTAAATGAAACCAGAGGACAAATTTCCGAACTCTGATGGTGCACCTAAGCAAGGTAAACACTTCCGTACGTATTCAATCATCCTGTGAAAACGTTCCGGGGTGTTCCTATGCGTATTTCCATTGTGTTTTGCACGTGAATTCGACCAGAGCCTCGTACTTTATTGGTGGGGGGGAGGAGGGGGGTGCAGAGGGTGCAAAGAAAACCGACTTAGTTCACAGTTATTTCTGAGAAACAATGCTTCACGTTTCATCGGAAAAAATAACGCGTTTACTGGTTCCACCACAGTGCTTTGTGAGCTATCTGTGGTAGACGGGTTAGAGCACTATAGTCAAGACCACATAAAATTGTGATGCTCCCCAGCTTTCGAGGGTTCGGATCCACTTAGGATCATTTTTTCTGTAACTCTCGTGAATTCTATTGTAGTGCAAGTGATGCATATGATTAATTCTATTAGGTTGGAAGGAAAATTTCTATCGCCTGGATGGGAATGTCGTTTTTTCTCATAAATCGTGTGTGATTTTCATATCATTTGAAAAGTCTACTTCTTGCTCATCTATTCATATTTAATTTGTCTCTACTTGTCGCAGAATGGAAATGCCCAGGCAACAAAAAGTTTGTCGATGTTTTACGAGTACAGATTTGGTTCAAATGCTTCTGATGCTGTTTGCCGAATCAACAAAGCTTGGCGCGACCGTACGGTTGGAGAATCAACAGCCCGCTAGCGATTTCGTGATTTGAGGAACTGAACGGAGTGGAGATTCTGCCGCCTCAACCCTATAGTCCGGATGTTGCTCCATCTCATTACGGCCTTTTCCGTTCAATGCAACACTTTTTGGAAGGTCGTCGATTTGAATCTTTCGATGAATTTGAAGAACATGTCAAGAGTTCTTCGATTCAAAGCCGAAGGAGTGGTAATTCTATCAGATCCGAACCTGGTGAATCAATGGCAAAAAGTAGTGGATAATTATGGCCTGTACTTTGAAGAATAGTTGTTGTTTTTGTTTGTTGTTTGAATATATGCATAAGGTTTAAATGTTTTATCAAGCGATGAAAACTTTCTTTCCAACGTAGTGATATTTTTGCACCTTGTTTCTGAAATCGGTATCTAAAAGGAGGAGAATTTTCAAAGACTGACTATGTAATACATGGAGCTCTCGTTATCAAAGAGCTTAAATTATCTATCCCGAGATTGAACCGACGCTTACGACAATCGGCATAATGCGCAACTTTAATCTATTTTTCAAAATTATTACCATCTATGTGACCCAGGTGACCAAGAAATGATAGCGGATCACGGATGTTCCAGTAATTTAGTCAGTAAGTACACGATAGATGGACGGAATCATTTGCGAAATGGACTCTAAAAGGAGGCAAGGGTCTCTTCGGAAGATCAGCTAAACAATGAAAGAGCGCCGCAGTGTTCGTGGTTCTCGAATCATCTACGTAAGCAGATTAAACGATTTCTGTGATAGTGGATGAGTCTCGAAGCCGCCACATGTTCGAAGCACTGCATCATTATGAACGACGACTGAGCGGGAAAGACAAAAATGGAAAATGCTGCCGGCTACGTCCTCTCGTGAGGACGAAAGTTAACTACGTTATGCATTGTTATATTCTGACACATGGTCCCAGTCTTGAACAGCAAAGATATTACTACCACCTTAAAAGACCGACTTTCCCTAAACCGCGGCATGTCAATAATATCAAAATGGGAACAAGGAAAAATAGCTTAGGAATTAATCTTTATTTTGAGCTTTCTCAAGTTGATACCACTTACTTGATTGATTGTCGTTTTTGATGATCAGTGAGTAATCTTGAATATTGTTGGCCAACGTTTTTGTGCGGTTACCTTCCTGAGAGCCATGTTATCTAATTTAGGGACTACCTACGTTCTTTGCGCTCTGCGTATGCGATCATACGTCACCCTGCGCAAAGAACATGGGTAGTCCCTAAACTAGATAACATGACTTTCAAGAGGGTGACCGCACCGAAAAGTCGGCCACCAGTATGTAAGAAAACTTCCTGCAAACGATAGCCTGAAGCGAAAGGCATTGTCCTATTGATGAGCCTGGAAAGGCGAAACAGGCCTGTCTAGTACTGTATAAGTGCCACACCAAATCTCATAAAAGGCTCGAAACATGTTATTATATTATCAGATTATTTTGGTTTCTAAGCGAGGCTATAAGAGCAGTCGACAAACGACTTACTTTGTTTTATAAGGAAGCTTTTTGAGTGTTCTGTAGTGTTGAGAATAAAAATTTATTCGCACCTAGCGTGCGTTTCGTCGAGAAGGGAAATTTGCCTCAACTTGTAAAACCACTAGAAGCTGCTTCATCTTGCCGATTTCAATGATGTACTTGCCTGAAAATGACTTTTTAGTGCGTTGTAGCAACTGAAAGGAGATGGCGTATTAGAGCTTTTCGAGGTGTTCATTCTCTACGTGAACAGGGCATTCGAAACCAACCCATTTCTCATACACAATTTGGTCAGATTTAGTCGCAAATCAATCGTTCCAAGGCGTTGTTGAAATCGGATAATATTCAACTTGCTTGGATGATGCTTTGTATTGTAGTGCGATGTCATCAGCGAAGTGACAGTGGTTCAAGTGTAGACTGTCGATTCTAACTCCTATGTTGTCCCATTTTAATGCTTCGATTTTTGGAGGGTGCGACGATTATTTCTGAAAAGATGGCGTCTTGTCGAGTTCCTCCTTTTGCGTGGATAATAGCATCGTTATAGCTATGATGTTCTAGTTGTGAAGTTTCATGTAGTCCACCAAGATTAGCTATATAATAAATGGGTGACGCCCTGAATGTCCAGAGCTTTTATGACTGCTTTGCTTAAACTGAATCTAAGGCCATCTTCAAGTCGATGAAAGTGAGATAAGGCGATCTCTTTTACACTCGTCAAGCTTCAGTGAGTATTGCTATCATATGGATATCCTCTATAGCACTG
This sequence comes from Parelaphostrongylus tenuis, assembly GCA_019055375.1. NCBI lineage: Eukaryota > Metazoa > Nematoda > Chromadorea > Rhabditida > Metastrongylidae > Parelaphostrongylus > Parelaphostrongylus tenuis. Next base: position 450,838 of record JAHQIW010005005.1, read on the forward strand.
AAGTCCTTTTCGAAATTGTTTTTCCTCTCGGCTGTCTTTTGCCCAGTGTTTTGCCAGTTCTCCTTAAGATAACTCGAGTGAAGAGTTTAGAGACGACTGAAAGCAAGCAAACCGGTTGCCTATGTCGTGGAAGATACCCTTTTTGAACAGTAACACGATCTTTCTAATTTTCTAGTGGCTAAAAACCTTGCACTCTGCCAGGTAGCGAATGAAGAGCAGAACCAGTGTGTTGATGAGAAATGACGAGAGGTTCTTCAGATGCTATGGTCTTATCCTGTCTAGACAAGGCGGTTATTATCTTCCGGGAAAGAGCGCTCGTAGAGGAGAGATTGGAGATGCCCCGCGTCCCACACATGCGATGGTTTGACTTCGCATTTATGAACCACCAAGTCTCTCTCTCTCTCTACGGAATGGGTAAATCGGTACCATATTTGCCTTGGAAAATAAGCACCACTAATTTGATACATAGGTAGGCCGCCGCGAGCCATAATAAGATGCAGATGGCCAGATGGACAGAGATGCATCAAATGACTCAAACGACGCTAAAATTGAAGACGATTGCAATTTGCATTTCTTAGGGGTTAATCAACGCCTAAAGTATCGTTCCTTATCCTTTTGTTCTCCAAAAACCTGTAAATGTTCCTACAAGGCCTCGAAGTGAAATTATCCATGTCCTTCTACTGGCTGAGCTTCATGAGGTTTGCGGATGCTCGCTCCAGCTTCTGCAGTTTCGGCTACAGCTGCTGCACTTCTGTATGTTGAGATGTTCTTTTACCACTTTTCTGAGGTGTATTGTAAGTTTGGACATAAAGTATCTGTTGCCTGCTGCTCGTGTGATTGCATGTTGACGTATCACCTCGAGTGTTTGAGGAAGCAAACATTCCCTAGTGGCTTTCAGACTTTTGGCTTTCGCATTACTAACACAGAGATGATGGATAGTCCAGTTGCGTTCTTCGTCAATGTTGTTAACGACGGTATCTTGCCAAGAGCTAACTAAACATCTCAGAATTCCTTAAATGTGGCCTATTTTGTTATAGTGCTCTTGACTGAGACTCGTGCGCTCACCGCTGAAAGTGGCGCATTTAAAATTAAGAATTACTGTGGATTTCTCTGGTCGTCATGATAAACTCAGATACCTTTTCACTCTATTCGTTTCATTCTAGTCCGTGGATTCCAATGTGATGTTCTTCAGGCGTTCTTCAACGTCCACTTTTGCGTTAAAATCTCCAACATTTACTTGAAGGTATGCTCCTCTTTGAAGAAATTTTCGAGGTCCATATAAAATGTTTCAAATTCGCCGTCCTCATGTTGCTCCATATGCAACGCAGATGTTCAAAGACCAGCACTTATCCACATCGTTTCAGCAGCATTCGTCCGATGCGGATTGCTGGCTGTTCAAATAAATTGATGTTGATGGTCGAACTTGTTTTGACGAGAAACCGACACTGCCGATGCTTCTGTGATCGCATGTTCCAGAAATCAGTTCTTCTCCGACGTCATGAACAGCGTGAGATTGGTGGCGTCATCTCGTCTCAACCAGTCCGATAAAGTCATTCCTTAGCTTTTTTACTTGCAACAAAAAATCTTCTACAGAGGATTCGTATGCAAGTATGAGTGAATTATAGGTGCAAATCGTCACTTCAAACCGATTCAATTTTGACAGCCTAGTCTGACCCTGAGATTCCATCAGCCTCTCAGTACTCGTCCGACTCAACGCTACTGTGCCGAGTGTTCCTTTGAGGTCAGCAAAATGTGGTACTCTCATGTTACTGTGTTCAACATTCCTACCAACGTAAATAACACGTGCAAAAAACGCCGAGATTCAAGTTATCGTACGTCTGTGATAAGCAAAAATGGTCCTCTTCTTGAAGGAGTTGAAGACGCATTTGGATAACTGGAGCAATCAATTTCTTTTCCTTGCTACACCGCACTAAAAAGGTCTTTCTTTGAGCCGAGTCAAGAATAAAAGTCGGCGCTACTGAAATTATCGAATGATCACAAAAGCTCTGGTGAAAAGGCTGTGTTGGGCGGTAAAACTGCTGATTAGCGCGTGCACAAGAAATCATGAAGTCCGTCCTCAGAGAGTTGGAATGTTTTGCCTACACTGACAAAGCCATTCTCATTAGCTTTGAACATTCTTAGACACGATTACTTTCTCACTTTGAATACAATACTATCAACGTCTAGGTATTCTGTGAAAAGCGAACAGAACATCGCTGAGTTATTGAGCCAATCGTGTCCTGATTGTAAAGCAGCGTAACTTTTTTTTCAAATACTGCATGAATAATTTGTTTCAATGTAAACTAGCGCTGGAAAATATCTTTTTCCAAGTCTTCTAGCAATGAGATTCCGTTAATAATTCCATTACTGACCGCTAGTAACCTTAAGGGTAACTAGAACGAGCGCCGACATTATCATCATTTCTCTTTCTTTGATAAAAAACTGTTATTAGGCTCAATTCATCGTAAAAAAGGATGTACGACAAATTTTCATGAGGCTTTTGTATTTGATGTTTTAGTGAGGACACGACCATGTATCTGTGGACCCACCGACTGTTGCTGACGACTACATAGAGGTTGGAAGGTCGAGCTATATTTAAAGTAGTTGCAGTTTGAGTAAATGGGCGTCAAGTCTATAAGGATGGATTGAAGACTACGTCTTTTATAATAGAACAAAAGTTTATTGATACTACTTCAATAAGAAGTAATCAATGGATTTTTTTTCTCAAAAGATGACCTTACAAAATCGGAATTTCTAAGCTGATTGTTTTATAAGTCAACAGGAATCCATGACGTCACAGCAATGTACTTTTTGCTAGAACGAGTTCAAAATCGTGAGAATAAGCAAATAAACACATGCCTAACAGAATATATTACGGTGAGTTGCTTATTCAAAGAGCAAACAACAAAGGTGGATTAGCGTTTCTGCTGTGTTATGCATTTGTCTAATAAAAACCTATTTATCATCTTGCGTAGTCGAAGTCAAACGATAATCATGTTAGTCATGAACAACAAGAACCGCTCATCCTTATGAAACTGTCCGTTCAGAAATGCTCAACAATTGTCAATCAATGATCATCTATCATCGGGTAACTTTGAGATTTTATCGAGGCTGATGCTTTTACCTCTTGATGAAAAAGTTGTCGATTGACTGTTAAACCGATTCAGAAGATGAAAAGAATGCGAGATTGCGACGTATCAAGCAGGAGGAGCGGAATCGTGGGTTTTTAGGGTATCTGATTCATCAACTCCACTAAATTGTTCGTAGATGCTACTGTCCACGGGGGTAAAGTACGTTTTATTCGTAATGAGACCATGAAATTTGTTTATATATCGATATGTTAAGATAAAGAAGAGCGCTCATGGAATTCATAATAGATGTTCAGATAGAGAAGACGAGCTGAATGCTGAACTGATGGCCTTTACGTCAAGTGTTTTGTCGCCATCAAATTCCGTCAGCAGGATATTAATTTGGTTGTTAAAGAAGTTGATCCAGTCATGTCTAATGAATTGGCTTGAATCACGCACTGTTCCAGTGCGCTTGCCTGTCAAACCAGCAGTCGTTGATCATAATAGGACGCTTCATCTTCATATAATAATGAACAGTACCATGACCTCGATCTTAGATTTTGTTCTCATATATTGAGTTGCCCGGAAATCAAAGCTCTACGCCCCTCCTTCAAGACATTTGATTACAATCCGAGTTGTGTTTGCGACGAACTCGTAAGTCAAAATTTTCAAACGTCAGAATAGCTATTTCGGCAATTTCATTTAGAAAATCTGAACCCGAAAAAGCAACACAAACGGTACGAGACATTAATGAAGCATGGGACCGAGAACGCCTCAACGAGCGTTTAGCAGAATGTTGGTTTGCGGAATATCGTCGCGGCGAATTCGACCTGCGGCGAGAGAAACGCCATGAGCGGCCTTTTTGCTAAAGACAACGATAAATTGATGGGTTTGTTGGAAGCAAAAACATGCACTTTCCGAGAACTTGCAGGAAAACTCGGCCCAACCAGTTCAAGCGTTTCTGAGCATTGAAATTAGAAAGCTAGAGAAGCTGGGCAAATGAATGCTGCAAGAAATAGATGAAAATCAAGGTAGTTTGGCCACAAAGATACTGAGAGACGAGCGAAACTTAAAATTTAATGCGACTTTGAGACTACAATCTCCAATTTCGGAGTCTCATGTGCTATTCACTGCACAAATCAACGTGAGTGCTCTACTTTTCTCAGCCATATTTTGACTGCATCGAGAGTCAAAGAATTTGTCGCTTAGATTAGTGACCCATGCCACTTTAGTGCATGGGCTCTCAAATTCTAATGAAACGACTGTGGCAAGAAAGTAATCAATAAAATTTATCGGAAACTCTAACTTCTGTGCCATGATTAGACAGCAGAGAAAGAGCAATCATTCTCCACAGACGAGTAAAGCTAAAAACATCTTTTTCATCCACACAGACATCTCGCACACTGATTAACACCTTCTCAAGCAACTTAACACCCCTTGCCCCCACCGTTCCCGTCTCCAGTAGTTTGGAATAATATGCAACTGGTATAAAAAAAAAGTTTTGATCGAAAAAAAATGCAATTTCCGATAGCCTTTATGTTGATTAATAAAGGCTATTATGAGCTGATCAACAATGAAATGGAAGAAGATATGTGAAAGCTATTAAAAAAACCATGGAAAGCTTTCTGGCTTAATACCACTGCAATAATTGAGGAGTCAGTTCAGTAATTTTTTATATTCCCGATCCGAGTGCTTTTTTGGAATTCTCTCAAACAGTTTGGTCTAAAAATGTATTTTTGAGTCTTTCATGAGGTCTTCTATGGCCACACATGCAGTGCAGTACACGTGTTTCGCCTTCGAAACTCGCCACTTTCCCGGTGCCTTTCAAATCAGTCAGTTCCTCTCTCATGAAAGTCTCGAATCAAATCAAAACCCCGCAAGTCATCGAAAGATCTAAGCTGCGACCAGTTACGATTCTTTCGTGTTTCTAAACTTTTCAGTGGTGTCCACTCGATTACGGCATTTCCCATATCCCGTTACTCTAACTACAGCTTTTATTCGCACTATTCATGGGGAGAAGATTCTTAGGATTACGTCGCTGAATCTGAGCATTCATACAGTTAGTTTCGCAGCAGAGCCGGGATTGGATTTGTTCGCCAAACAATGCTTCAAACAGTCCCTTCATATACATATTAGTCATTTGAATGACAAATGTTTGAACGAATCGGTTGACGTATTTCAATTACTCCTGATGCAGGCCGTCTGGAAATAATCAGAGCGTATGTAGTGCAGCGCATTAAGGTCACTGCAACGCACACAGGGTCATTGGTTCGTCCGCGCATTGAGAAAAAAAATAATTATCAAGTTCCTGCCAATCTTTTCCGTAAGAATTGAAATCTCAAATTTAGTAGTAATAAATTCTCAATATCAGTAAGCTTTGAATTATACACTATAAATGGTGAAATATGCATTCAATCACCTGCACGATGTTCAGTGAACTCAGACACTGCACATCTATGAAGAAATTATTAACGCGGAATATTAGGTTGGTGGATAAGTAATTGCGGTTTATGCATTTTAAAAGAGCCGTTTATTGTTGGAATGTACTCCTGAATAAATGTAGTTATGCTATACATCATTGTAATGCGCATTTATCGCGTTATTTTGTTTACTTTATATTCTAGATTTTAGCAGCCTCTCCGTGCTCGTAGCTCCACACTTGAGCAGGAGAAAACGAGCGGCTTGAAGAGCATCGACGATGTAGTGAAGAGGGCAAAAAACATCCGATTCCGTGCCCACCTTTTCGACTGAACGATTATGCCTGCCCTAACGTATGCAGCAGAAACCTGGTCGCTACGTAAGCAGTGTGAAAGATCATTGGCGCGAACGCGCAATCGAAAGGTCGATGCTAGGATTATCCCGTATCTCGCAAATGAGAGAGAGGATCCGAAGTTCCAACCTACGTTAACGATCGAAAATCAGAGACGCCGTTCTACACGCCAAGATATTGAAAATAAGGTGGGCCGGACACTTGAAGCGCTTCAACGGCAACCGATGGACGAGAGCCGATACCGACTGGATTCTTTGGGATATCAAGCGCTCCACAAGAAGACCACCGACCCAATGGCCAGATTTCTTCGCGAAAGGTATAGAAGAAAGATATGATGCTCATCGAATCCCAGAGCGAGGAGGACCTACTGGGCTACTCTTACACGCGATAGGGAAAAATGGAAGTGTTGCTGGTATCCGCTCGAGTCACTGACGATTAATGGGACGAAGGTGATACTGGTGATATATTCTAGATCATGGAGGGGATGTTAGACGAACAAATTCGAGCAAATCTCTTAATCGAGTTCAAAATGGGTTGTAAAGCGCCAGAAGTAACTCACAACAAGAGCACGTTTGGCCCAGGAACTGCTAATGAACGTATTGTGCAGTGGTGGTTCAAGAAGTTTCGTAAAGGACACGCATTCCATCAACAAACAGCAACCACTTTTGTACCAACCTCTTCAGAAGTGATGGGAAAAGCAATCATCGAAGCTGATCCTTTTAAGACTATACGAGCATACGCAGAAGAACTTAAAGTCAACCATTGCATTCTCTCCTTTCATAGCAGTTTGCAAGAGTGACCGCGGTTTCGGCACGGTCTGAAACCGCAATTACTTCTGCACCAACTTATTACTTTGTGATTCATACTTTATATTAGGTTGTCCATGATTTTTTTTTGTCCAAGACCTTTCTTGATTCATTCGTTCTCGTTCAAGAAAATACAACTGATACCATTTGTTGGGCTGAGGGATTGGATGCCTTACTCCAGCAAAGAATGAGGCTGGCGATTAAAGAGGTCGATGTGATCACTTTTAGGCTGGTTATAATCTTCAGGCTTTTTCTCCCGCAGATACTGCTTTGAGGCTCTAAAGAGTTGGTAATTCAAAGGAGCAATATTACTGCTATACGATAGGTGTGGTACCCGCGGTCCAGCCCAATTTCTCCAAAATGTGGCGAGTCGACTTTAATATGACGTTCAGCTCTATATTGGCGTAGGGCGACACTGAGTCGTTTCGAACGCGTCTCTCACTGTTGCGGCCAACGTTCTGAAGTGCTCCTCGTAGACGCTGTCACTTATTATCTGCTTGCTATCGAGCAGTTTCCAAAGCAACATCTCCTGCTGATCCTAGAAACCGAAAGCATAGTCTTCAAAGCGTGGAAGTTGGGCTTTGAGCGAGCTAATGTGCACTTGCAGAGAGGCAGCCGGTAGGCGTGGCGCTTGTTGCTCTTGTAGTAGAGCCAGAACTCAGCTACGGTGATGATCGACTTGAGAATGTCCCGCCCGTGCGTCGCAACAGAGATTCTTGCAGGTCGATGCTTAAGGTGTCCATCAAGATATCACTTTGCGGTAGTCCATTTCATTTAGATGGTGAACGATAGTGCTACGGTCGTAGCCCAAGCGTCTGGCTGACGCTATTAGAACATTCTCACGGCCTATTGGCAATAACCCGGTTTGAAATAGAAATAAAACTAGAACAGTAAGACAAAAGAAATTATGGGACATCCCATTACACATAGGCACACCTTGTATATGTGTCATAGTATGGTTAATACAATACAACGAAACACCTGAGGAGAAAATTGACTGAAGTGATATAATTTCAAGATTGCGTATGTTTTTACTGCTTTTTTTGCGGTGTTATGGTACTTCAAACATAGCTAAGAGTTATGTGGTAGGCAAAAACTTGAGAAATTTCCAAAAATTTGAAAAAAAAAGTTCAAAAAGCATCCAAATCTTGGAATTATATAAGTACGGTGGCTGTCAGCTTAACTGAGTCTAAAGAGCAATATTGCTTACCCGACCAAACCAGACCTGTTAATGGTTGGTAGCTGATAGCTATGATAGAGAGATATTGAAGAATGAGTGGTGAGTCAGCGGTAGCCGGGGTTGTGTAGTAGCAGCACGCGTTCCTGTGTGGATGAGACGCGAGTTCAACTCCCGTCTGTAAACGAGTTTTTGCTTACCACTCAATTTTCATAGGTATGACTGGAGTGATAATTGAATCTACCAAGTGCAAGAGTGTGTGGCACAGATCTTGATAAAGTGCCCTCGAAAACAAAAAATCAGCACCATGTTTCTCTATAAGGGCGATACGTAGGCAATAATTTTTGTTAGTTGAGAAAGGTGATAATATGGTTAGCCTGACTGGTAGCCTCAAATGTGGCAAATAGCTTGGATTCTCGTCGAAGTAGTGAGAAATAAACTTGGATTGAGAATGTTTCATAGATGTCAGTCGTTCGAAAGCTCAAGGTATTATCTCGTTTGCGTTCGAGTTTGTAAACACTGCAAACCCTCATAACAGACGGATGATCACACTACCTACACAAACACCAAACCTGATATGGACCATTACGCAGTGAAAATTAAAAATTTGCACTACTCAAATTGCCAACTTTTCACATTCACATTTGAGAGCAGTTCAAATTCTAACCCAATAAGCGCGTGACCATATTACAGAAATTGTGGAGATTTGAGAAATCTTATTCTCAAGGTGGAAAACTCTCAAGTGCATAGCGGAATCTGCAACTGCTTGTGCTTTTCCACTCACAAAACAGAAAACTGCTTTTGGTGAAGGCCTAAAAAATTTTTTAATGTGTTTACTCAAAATTCTAAAGAAGGTCATGTTTGATTAACATCCGACATTCTAGACAAAAAGGAAGATTACGGGGTTCAAGCTGCAATCAGATTCAATAATCCAACCAACTCCATCGATAACTATTTCGAGTTGACGAAAAATATAATTGAAGTGGAAGGACTCTGAGTATATTTTACTCGCCACTTAAATACTCAGGGTTACAAAATTCCTGCTTCTTATTGAAGATTCTTAATCATTGCAAGATGCAGTGACAAATGACGGTAATTCAGTTTGAGTGCGATAAAAGCGATGAGTGAAGACACATTCTCTGTCAATGACATCGTATGACATCTCCTTCTCCGACTTTTTTGACCATAATACTTCATCGACCGGTATATTATGGTCTGGAGAATCATCTTCAATCAAAAGCAATCTTCTTAGCCGAACCATCATATCTTTGCCACATTAAATCTCCTCTTGTTCAGTCCAAAATCGACGTCGATCTTGGGAAGTTCAACATCTTTTCACCCTAAAATTTCCCCACTTTTGCTGCAGACATCGCTTTTCGGGTGTTACTAATGGTCCTAACACATTGGTTTCAGCGTTTGTACTTTTCAACTTTTGATAGTGCTGAATATGATTAAATTACAGAGTTGAAATTATAACGTGGAGGTCTAGTAAGAATATTGTAGGCAAAAAAAACTCAAAAATCCATGGTGTTTACAGTTTTGTTTTGAGTTTCTATGTGAGGGAAAGCTGAAAAATATGTAAATTAATTCTTCCATTCTAATAAAAACAATTGCTAAAACACCAAGTTATGAGAAGGAGTTTTCAAAGTTTCTCTATAGCATCCCAGGAGTTTTACGACAAAGTTTCAATTATGCGCAAAAAATTACAAATCTTTAGTGATAGATGGCTCATCAAAAAGAAATCTTAAGTTATGCTATAGAGTTTCCTGTAATATGGAAGAAAAACCTAAAAAAGTTTTGAGCAAAGCCAAAGGAATTCAGATATTGTGCTGAGAAACTGAAAAGACTGGACTGAAAAGATCTGGTGTAGGATCGGTGAGATACGATTCGGTCAATAGGTTTAATGTAATGCGGCGATTGATGAACGGCTAAACGGTGAACGAGCGTTAGAGTGCACAACACCAGAAACCGGTCAGTCGGCGTTGACAGCTTAATAGTAAGATATGACAAGGATCAGAGTATCGCTGACATACCAAAACCAGCTCTCCATCCATTCACTTAGGGCAACCGTGTTGTGTGTGTGTTGTGAATGTATGTATGTATATGTATGTATTTGTATGTATGTATGTATGTATGAATGTATGCATGTATGTATGTATGTATGTATGAATGTAGTATGTGTGTGGGCGTATTTCTGTCTTTGTACGTATTTATGAGTATGTGCGTATGCGTGTGTGTGAGTGAACATGTATGCGTGAAGCTGTTTTTTTTACTCTTCACAAGAGTGCAAATGACAGAGGCGTTCTCAGTGGCTATTATGTCAGAAGAATCCAATGATGCCAAACACAAGGTAATCGTAGTCATTTCAAATCAAAGGGAATATGAAAGTGAGCAAATGGGATTTCAACACCTTATTGAGGAGATGAGTGTAGCTGGTTAGCGGTATCCTGCACTACACGTAGGTCGTTGATTCGATCGCGCATCTGGTCTGACTAGATCATCTTCCCTGGGAATGAGGTACATAGACAGCTCACTCTGAGCCAGTGTGCACGTTGATTATCCATTTAAGCGCCTCAAATAATGCTTGATAAATTCGAATAATGACTGACGCATTCCTTATGGTTGATCAACGCTGAACGAGCGGAGACCGATCTATTTTTTTTACTCTTTATTCCATCACTGGAACTTTGAAAAAATTCTCAAGTCCAAATGTGCTTTTGCACACATTTTCGTGTGAATTCTCTTGTTGTGAATGATAACATATTCTCCATCTACTTTTTTGATAGTTAGCTTCACCCACAGGCCTTACTTGTATCTCATGATGAGGTCTTTGAGTAATATTCTGTGATACAAAAAACCGTTTCTACATCGTGGTAATCAATTGACATGAATTACAAATTTCCTGTTCTGCAAGTACCCGCTCCAGAAAATGATTTTCTTTGCTACTATGACAGCATGTTGAGCCTTTCATGAGGTTTGGTATGGCACTTATACAGGACTAGAGAAACCTGCTTCTCCTTTCCATGCTCATCAGTAGTGAGGTGCCTTTCTGTCCATCCGATCTCTTGAGGAAAATACACTCCTACTTATGAAGGAATCGACACCGCATAACAGGTCACCTCAAGTCAGATCCCCGACATTGCAGTGTCGACATAAGTGCCATAGCAGACCTCATGAAAGGCTCAAAACATGCTATCATATTATCACAATAATTCTGTTTTTGAGCGAGATTTTTAAAATTAGCTGAATGAATAGATTTTATTTGTTTACTCGAATCAGGAAAAAAGATAGTTTAGGAAAATCTGCTGCCCACTGGCTTTGTACACTGTGTGCAATTTACGCTCCAAGTGAGCTTGTACAAATTATCTGTGATTATAGGGTGTTGAAGCCCTTTCAAGATTTCAGTTCTCATCGCAACCATATAACGTAGCA